>CM019173.2:22928076-23414667 GCA_009739505.2 Apolygus lucorum
TTCATGTTGGATGGTTGGTGGCTTTACAGACGAGTGATCTATATAGAAAAATAATAAACCATAGTGTAATAATTTGCAGCGTTTTTCGTATGGTTTTGCCCGGGACAGGGAACTTGAAGTTTTTCTACTTCTTTCCCTCGTGACTCCTGCCCTTACTGATTCACATGAATGAATTTTACAGTAGTAAATTGGCTTATTGCCTAAACCAAATTTGAGGGATCTTTGGACTAATAGAAACTGAGAAATCAATTGAATCCATGAAACTCATTGAGCTGTAGTCTAGGAAACTCATTGGGCTGTCTAGGGACTACCCTTTCCTGAAAATTCCCTACAATTACAATAATTTCGTATGGTTTTGCCCGAAAAAATTGGTTTTGTCTAAAAGAGGAGACGAGGAAACAAATTCACAAGGAGTTAGGTTGCATTCAATCCTGCAGGGAGAACGTGCCAATAGTTTTCCTGGCTGAGGTAAATTCGTTTTTTTTAATTACAAAATAAGTCATAAGAGAAGGAAGAGACCACGCTGAACTCCAAGGTTGAAATTTAGGAGACCTGACTATCTTCGAGAATTTTGTACTTTCTACTGTCACTGAAAATCAAGCTGTGGTCACTTGCCCGCATTCTTCATTGCCCACTTACCCTAGTTGTCTCAAAACTGCAGGGCAAGTGCGCTATCGCTATAGAATTCAAATTATATTGTATTCATAACCCGTAGAATTGTTCATAGATCGTTAGTACATTATTATAGTAGACAATGAAATATCATTTAGTCGTATTCATGGGTCCTCATGAAGCACCATTCATTCCCAAACTTGAAATCGTGATTATCTCGAAAAGAGGAAAAATGGACATTCCCCCTTTTTTCCGTGTGGTCTTCATTTGCAGCTGTGTAAGTGAAATTATGGGTCATTTTCCAAACCTCTACCTTAAAACTCAGGGTCGGTTCGGAGAGGCAGTCCGAAACCAGTTCAGAACCAAACCAGAACTAAAAAGGGGAGGGAATAGAGGCGAATAAGATGTTGTGTTTATCAACCCACGGCACGCATAAACTGTCAAGTGTCGGGAATGGGGTCATCTAACAAACGCTGTTATTACCGAGCTTTCGGAAAATTTATTTCCTTCATCAGGGCTCAAAGCAGCTACATGTGAGGAGAGTGTATCCACCAACTCATACTCTCAGTGTTTCCAAACTTTGTCAAAACTTTTAAAAGAAATAAATAGCATCAGGCTTCCAACAATAACAAAACAATAAATTTTAAAATTTTAGACGTATAAATAACAATAAAACTTTGGAAACAAAACTATTTATTTATTTTAAAAGTTTTGACAAAGTTTGGAAACACTGAGAGTATGAGTTGGTGGATACACTCTCCTCACATGTAGCTGCTTTGAGCCCTGATGAAGGAAATAAATTTTCCGAAAGCTCGGTAATAACAGCGTTTGTTAGGTGACCCCATTCCCGATACTTGACAGTTTATAGAGGCGAATGGACTCCTCCGGGCTCCTCCAAACCCCTCAGGACTGCCTCTCTGAACAGACCATCAGCTTCACAGTTTTAAGTAGGTCACATAAAATTGGTTTTACGGATTATTGTCCCACCTTATTCTCCATTTTCTCGATTGCAGCCGTTTCCTCAATAGTTTCAGCCTTCAATTCGTTCTTTGAAAATGAAGTTTTATTCACAAAAAGTAGGTAGTATTAAATTGGCGAAAAAAAAGAAAAAAAGGGGGAATGTCCCCATTAATAATGCCTTGACATTCTAGAATGCTTTATTTTTGTTTATAGTTCTTCTTGGTTTTGCCGTGTCTGAGCCTGGTATAATACCTCCTAGCCCTCATAGTTGCAATCAAAGGACACACTCATTGCTCAAGTAAACAAACAAACAACCTTTGACACGTTCCCCCTTCTTACCGTGTTTTGCAGACCCCACAGAGTAACGGAGACAAGACCCTCCTCGTTCATTCCGTGGACGAACCGACCTTCCCCGTTTTTTCCGTGTAATTTTCAAATGGCACATACCAGTTTAACCCACTTCCTCCTCGTTTTTTACATGTTTGGTCTTTTAAGATTAAACTACAACCCCTGGAGAAGTTGTTACCAACCTTAACTCAATTTCGAAAAAAAAGTGACATTCCCCCTTTTTTCCGTGTGGTCTTCAAATGAGCTCAAAATTTGTTCAGAAGTCAATCTGATCCAATAAAATAAATTTCATAAAATAAAAGATCGGAGGGGCGGCGAATGTCTCAATGCGGTCCCAACGACCTATTCTGTTATACAGATGGATCCGAAATGGGGAATGGTACAGGGATTGGAATTTACAGGTCTAATCCCAGATGGAGCCACTCAGCTCCTCTAGGAGTGTATGCCTCAGTATTTCAGGCTGAAGTACTTGCAATTAGGGTCTTCATTGGGGAAAGTCTGTGGAGGGAACACCGTGGTGTATCGGACAGCCAGGCTGCGATCAAGGCTTTAGCCGCTTCCTCCATTAACTCAAAGTTAGTGTGGGAGTGCTTCCCAACTCTCTGCTCCCTGTCGCTACACAACAGAGTCTCTCTGGAGTGGATGGCAGGGCACGGCGGAGTAATGGGAAATGAGAAAGCAGATGTGCTGGCCAGAAGGGGCCCACTAATCCAGTTCATTGGTTCAGAGCCGGCCATCAGCATTCCCAAATCTTCCTCTAGGGCGACCATAAACCGGTGGGTCACTGATGAAACCACTAGTAGATGGTCAAACCTTAGAGGGCGTACTCTAAGTAAGCGCATGGTGGCCAAACCTAACCCCAGCGCCACAGAAGAGCTGCTGCGGCTACGCCGCACGGAAGTCAGGTTAGCATTGGGGTAAACCAGAATACAACCCTCTGCAGGCTGTGTGGAGAGGCTGAAGAAAAAGCTTCCCACATAATATTCGATTGCCAAATGCTATCAAATCGCAGGTTTCACCTCCTCGGGTCACCTACACCCATGGAGGCTTTTCGCAGCACAAATCAAGCCAAACCGCTACTGGCCTTTACCAAAGGGAGTAGCACAATAAGCCACTAGGCTTCAGCGGTTTGGGCTCCCATCACCCTGATCCACGGATTCATCTACAATCTACCCTTTGAAGTTGATTCTCTCGAGTAAACCGATTTGTTTCGATGATTTCGACCTTCGTTTTCGAGTTTTTCCGATAGTCAAAGGTGAAAATAAGATAAACCAAAGCAGTCCCCTTTTCAAGTAAAAACATGTCTCTTCAACTTTGAAACGTTGTACCTTCATTTCACAGGTGCCCGGCTCTCGGACTCTCTCCTATACTTCCTCGACGGGGGGTCTCCATCATCGATCAAGAGTTCTGGCACCCGCCTGAAAAGGGACCGCTCCTCGGACGATGTTCTGGTGAGTTTATCGTTGATACAAAATGATTCCAAATTATTGGACAATAACCGTTTGAGGAGGCGAGAAGACTTGATTATCGATATGTTGCACTGCAAGCTGAGAAATAATAGCGATAAGGCAGTGATGTGCATCTGTCGGCCATCACCCGTAAAACGGGTCAACTGTGTGCCACTTTTTAAGGTTTTTGTTTAATAACTCCGAGGAAAAAATTGCTAACCCCTTGCGGATTTTAGCCATCATACCTACACATCTCAGCTTTCAAATTCTGCTTTGGAAAAAAATCTATGATGAATAGGTGAGGTGGGGGATTTTTTTCTTCGTGGCACATTCTTGTACCCATGGGAGGTACAACTATGGTCCACCCAATCTCCTGGTTCTAAAACAAATTAAAAATTCAATCTGGAACATTGTTGTACCTAGGCATCTCATCTTTGGGCCTTCACCTTCTTTAAACTGTAGAAAAAATTGTTCTATCCAATTTTAATTTATTTAGAAGTTGGTTTCTATTAACCAACTGGTTGGTTTCTATTGAAAACATTAATCCACACTAATTCTAACAAAATCTTTTATTTGGACCAAATGGAAATAACAAGGATGAAGGCACTTTGGCAATTTGACACTTACAGTCCCCAATGACTTGAAACGAGGAACTTAAGTTTGGTCCATAAATGCCATAGAATGAGGAACGTACCATAAAAAATATAAAAAACAGGTATGAAAAGGTATCTAAAAAAATATGCATTAAAATTAAGTTAATTAGGAATCAGAATAGTCATTTCAGAATAGGTAAAATTACCATGAAACTTGAAATGAATTTTCGGAAATTTTCTTCGGAGTATTTTTTTTTTTTAATCTGATGCTGGCGATACCAGACGATGTCTGGAGCAGCTGGCCACGTCCAAAACACAGATGATGCATCAATTAACAATGAAAAAACAAATAGGTAGCTATTTCTGGCAAAAACTGACGAAAATCAAGTGGCACATAGATTTACCCCAAAGTTCCGAGTTTTTGATAACATCGAACATCTCCCCAACAAAACATATTATTTAGAAATGGTAATGGGCTTAATTTGTTGCTAGGGATATGTACTTCATGCAGGGGCGTTGGGTGACCTCTGAAAGTGGTGGGGCACCAAACCAGAAATTACATGAACTTGACCCTAGGATCACACATACCTACATACTTTTGCGTCAAACAGAGGACCCAGTGGGGAAACATCACATCTCAACTTCATTCCAGTTAATGATGAAAAAAAAATCATTTCTGGGACTCGAAAAGATAAAAATGTTAATTTGTTACTAAAACATTAAATATTCAATTTTTTTTTAAAACGAAAAGCACATAATTTCTTAATCATAAAGACGAGATCATAAAAAAAAGTGTCTTAACAAATTCTACATATTAGTCGAAATGTCTATAAGGCTTTTCGAGGGTCATATTCCCTTTGATGACTTTTAATTGTCTTTTGCAACGCCTACGTAGCATTTATATATGAAAAGTTGTGGAACTGAAGAGCACCAGGCTGCCTATTGTATTTCCCCATACCGAAATGTTGAACAGAAACGAAAACATACGATAAGTAGGTAGGTAAGTCTAATCAGTGGTCCATCAGATCGTATTACAATAAACACCAAGACGACTTGAAATGCAGGGAAAATGGAATGGAAAACCGAAAATTATAAGAGGACCAGGAACGTAAACTGTCATTGTTTCAAGGCACTTTAGGGAACACAGTAGGTAAAGAGCTCCAGAGAGACTAGTCATTTCGGAGAAAAACCCCTGAAGATAACAACTTCAACAATATTTTAAAACTTCGTTTCAACTTACATTAGTTTTAACTTACTTTCATACCTATGTGATAAAATCTCTGTGTAGCAAACGCCATCCACAACAATGATAACACTCCAAAAATCATAATTTTGCTGTCAATCAGCAAAATTGTATCATGTCAAGATGTAACGACCCTCCTGTTTATCAGATAAACTTTATCTCTTGTCGGTTGTTACCAGTACTGTTTTATGCACTGTGTAAACACACTAAACACCTAATCGTGCAGTCTGGGCAACATACTGTGAAAATCTGTAAAAGTGGGAAGTATCCATTCAATTTTTAACCCATCTATAACTGATATCAGAAGTACTCCATGCGTTTACATCCTATGATGAGTCCATTGTTATACGATGAACTTTCATGGCAACCTGAACAGAGTATCCATCCATCTAGTTGAATCAAAACAAGTCATCATCAGAAAGAATAAAAAATCGATTTTGTCTTCCAGGGCAGGGGCTGAGAAAGGGAGGGGATAAACTAAAATAACACTACTGCGCATGTGTGGACGGGGAAAAACTAAAAATAAACAACACGTTGGCATGACGACGCCGGGGTCTAGTAGGGTCTAGCCCCAGATCTTGGGAATTCGGGAGTGGAGAATCGATTGTTTGATACAAATCGATTGTTGGATACCTATCGATTCCATCTTACATCTTCTCTCTCGTAGCAGGCCATGGAGACAGCCTTGGGCATGGACCTAGTAGTAGGCATGGAAGCTAGCTCCATGGCCTCGGGTTTTACCATGGAAATTTGACATAATAACTGCATCTCAGTGTAGAATTATTTTTTACTTGTAAAAGCTCCATGCTCCCATGGATCATGAGTGAGTTTTGAGGAAAAAACTTTCTGCTAGGGATTTTTTTCTACTTTGTGGAGAACAATTTTTGAAGGGAGTTTTTCCAACTGTGGAGTAAAAAATCTAGGTTACAGTGAGAGAAATTTTGCCGGGGCTAGACCCAAAGTGGCCTTATGGACGCCACGCCCCTGACTACATGATTTATAATTACCGACATCAGGAGTCTGTCTTCAGGTCTCACCAGATGAGACAAATATGGTCACACGTCAGATCACTGGAAACCAACTTTCCGATGAGGATTTCTGATAACGAGGGATGAAGATACACGAGGTCCTTCCACTTCGATTTTGTATTCTACAACCCCCCACGACCCCTGTGAATTTTTACTGAACATGAAACTTTCTCTTCCGGCCGCTAGAGGCCATTTGTGGTCACAAAACACTTGTGGCACATGTTTACCCCCCCTGGCACATAGTTGACCCGTTTTATGGCAATTCCCAGCTCTCATTCTCATGCCTGGTCCAGCAGCCCAGAAACGTGTGTTTAGTTCTCATTCAGGTTCCTACATACCTTGAAAATGGATCAATCGATCGGTAATTAATCTTGAATTAAACTTGAGGCCTATTTGAGATCTATCTTGGGTTTTGCAGATGAGTGGGAAGAGGTCCGAGCTTGAGACGAGCAGCGGCCTTGGAAGTGAAGCCATAACTGAAACCTCCCTGTGACACCTCCCAAAGTTACCCTCGTTCGCAACCTTTTTATAACAAACCAATCATATTACGAAAAAAAACCACCGTGCCTTTTCATTCACACGTTATGTCCGAAGCGCAACCCTCTCATGGTCTTCGAGTTTGTATATCGTCGCTTAAGAAGCAACATACCATATGAATATATTTATTGTTCAAAATAATATTGAATTAAATATAATATTGATGATAACCTCGATTAAAATCCCGGTATGGACGTTTTAAACAATTTTACCTATTCTTCCCCCTGAAAAGTTGCCTGTATACGTGGTGTTGGTTCTTAAGCGACCATATAAAGATGTAAAAAGAGTATTTTATTCGATATCAATTGCAGGGTCCTTGATTATCACTGGTTCCAAAGTCTAAATCCAGGTATGTGGTATACAAAATCGTTTTTTTACATTATCACGATTGACGTGAATTCTAACCATTTCTCAAAACCCAGAGTGAGCCAAGAGCGTCATAAGCTCACAATTATTTTATTTGTGTACGAATTATGACGGTGGATCGTTCAACCACACCGTTCAAGTTCTGCTCTTTCATGAGACATCTTCTTCCAAAGGTGCCATTTTTAACCTATCACGAGTCATTCATACCATAATAAAACTATTAGAATACTTTATAATTCCAGTATTAGATTTATATTTATAATTCGTTACGTTATTTAAAATGTCGGTTTATTGTTGGTTACTGGTTAACCCTTAATTTTTAGTTATCTCGTATGTAATCTATTCTTACCAATAATATATTGGGTAAGAAATTCGGCGATCGGCCTCTTCACGAAAATTTCTATAAAATGGTGATTATAATATAAACCCTCCAATTCGTTTTACTAAAGTTGTATTTGCCCCTTTTACCTAGTCATTTCATAGCTCGAAAAAAACAAAATATATTTGATACCTTCGTACTGCCAAGTCCCCCCAAATATTACCTATTTTGAAAACTAGGTACCTACTACGAATTCAATATTACCCCGTCAAATATGACGAATTCTTTGTACAGTGCAGATTATTTTCTTCGCTCATACGTAGAGAGGCATCTTGTAGCCATTATATTTGTATTCATTTAAGTTTCATTTTGAGAATTCTCATCCCTTATCTCATCTTGAGAATTGTGAATAAATTGTATATTACTATACTATACTACTGCTGCTGCTGTTTTTTTTCTCGAAACCCGCCATAGAGGTAACTTTGAGGGACGTCCTAACCTAATAAGTCGTGGTATTCATGTCGTGCCGACCTAACCCAACACAGGGCGTTACAAAATTAAAAAGGAGGCTACCCTAAATGTTCTGTGAGCGTGGTTGAACCGTGGATAAAGAACAAGACTGAAGACAGATGGGACTTCACTTTATAATGACACTTCTTGACAGCTAAACAACGACATATGACATTGATGGTATTAACCAAACTAATGTTAATTCGACAAATTGAAGCGAGGAAAGCTACTTCTTTGAGTCCATGCCATTCAACCAAGGAGGTAAAGTTATAACATCCGATCCAAACAAGGCGGCCGATCCAAGTAGAGTGACGAGTGCGCGGGAAGCCTTCATCTTCTTCGCCTTCAAGTGTTGACAGTGCAGACGGGTATTTTGTGCTGTCATTGGAGTTGGTCCTTGCATGCGACTCTAGCTATCAACGCGACAACTTGTTCCTCATCAATGTAAATTTCCCGCTTCAGTTTGAATAACGTACGAGGCCATCGATTGGCTAGCCGACATATATTACTATACTACTGCTACTGTTGTTTTTTTCTCGAAACCCACCATAGCAGTAATTTTGAGGGACGTCCTAACCTAATAAGTCGTGGTATTCATGTCGTGCCGTCCAAAACCAACACAGGGCGTTACAAACCCAATTTTCCGAGTTACTCAATATACCCTTTTTTGTCGAAAGTACGGTTATAGCTCATTAATTGCTCCGAATCAAATTTACACCGTAACTCCCTTTTGTTCTTCCCTGGAACATCATGAGTTTTTAGATTAATCAATGCGATGAATCTGGGTTTGAGTTGGACAACACTCAACAGAAAAAATAATAACCACGTACTAATGTCGTCGTGGGGATTGTCTCGGAAATGGCAGCACGGTAGGGATTCCTTTTGGGAGCTACCAAACGATATGGACCTAGGATTCCAGAATTGTGTGCCAGATGGGTCCCTCGTCTTGTGACTGCTGAACAGAAGTTGAGGCGTTTTGAGGTCTGCCAGAGGCTTTTTGTAAGAAGGGCATTTTTGGCTCCAATCGTCACCTGAACGAAACATGGGTCCATCATTACACACCCGAATCGAAGCAAGCTAGTGTGGAGTGGCGATGGAAGAAGAGACAGCCCCAGTGAAAGTCAAAACTCAACTTTCAGCAGGCAAAGTCCTATCCACTATTGAGGCGTTTTCCTCATTGTTTTTTTGCTACCTACTATTGTGAGCTGCTGACTCAGGCGAGGGGTGTACATCGCAACAAAAGGTGGAACCAACCAATTCGTGGCGTCATCCTCCACGACAACGCGAGTCCCCACACTGCTGCAAAAATTGGAAGCATTGGACTCCACTTGAACATCCTCCTACAGCCCTAAAGGCCATATCGTCGGCAAAATGACAAAGGGACGTATCTGCAAATTTTGATATTTTGAGATAACTTCATTTCAGATACCAGAACACTCGTCTCTATCAAGTTATGATAACCTCCAGGCGCTTAACCCCTTCGAAACCCAAGAAAAAATCCGTAACCAAGGGACGTATCTGCGACAGTCGCAATTTCCGCAATGACAAAGGGACGTATCTGAATCCCCGATCTGAAAAAAAGGCGTAAGCGGCAGATACGCCCCTCTGTCATGTTCCTGTGACGGGCACGTGCCAATTGCGTCCTTTTTCAACGAACTCTTCAGAAGCCCCTTGATGAGTGCATTTGCCAACAACCACATCATCACTGAAAATCATTCGCCATGTATTTTTCGAAGTAGGTCATTCCGAAATGGAATGTGATTTTATGCCATTCCTTGGCGGAAGGTCTGCATGATTGTGTACTTAAAATCTGGCGCAGGCTCAGTGGAAATACAATACAAAGAGGACTACGAGGGAGTTCAAGACGGTAAATTACCGGTCATCCAAAGGTCGACGCCGGACCAGCAACGACTCTCTGCCAAGAGCGTATCGACAAAAACTGCAGATTTCCGACGTCAAGTTCAGAGACCTCAAGAAAATGTGTTTGGATGGTATAATTCCGGCAGAATACCACCCATACTACCTAAGTTTTCAACCTTCTGCTGAAGTTGAGGACAGGTTGCCTGAACCTGACCAGGATGAAGACTCAGAGTACGAAGAGGAAGAAGAGTGGAAGTGGTCAGCTTTTAGTGGTTGAAAATGAGAGTTTTAAACAAAGATTATTGGCAATGATTTTAATAGTTCCTATCTTTATTAATTTTTCCGTGATCCTTTCAACTACTTGGTACCTTGTTTCAGTTAGTTTCTCGAATAAAACAATTATTCATTCTATTTTCTCTTCGGTTTCTTCGCTTTTCAACAAAATTGTTGAAATTATTATTATTATTCTGTACAACAGAATTGAGACCTCAGTAATTAAACGGTCGCTAAAGAAACAGAAAAAAGCATTCAAATGAATAAAAGGTAAGGGAGTAGGTATAATCTTTACAAAGGAATATTTTTCGAGTACGAATGCAGTGGATGAGCAATTGCTTTCTCATCACAGTCATAAAACTTTCTAGTTTCATCAATACAGCAACGGTTTATGGCGTTTTTCCAGTTGTTTCTCAAACTACCACAGTTCTTAATAATAATTATTAGTCTAATTATTATTAGACTTATAATTAGACTAATCATTAGTCAGTGAGCCAGTACTCATGAAATACGATGAATAAAATTGTTGCAATGAAATTAATTACTCACTGGATGCAATAGAACAGTGAAATCATCAGGGATCGTAACAGTAATGTTAGCAAAAGGCGCTCTGACAGAAAGGCGTAAGTGTTTTTGAAGCACCCTTGAAGGATTTTAGGTGTTAAATTACACGTCAAGGCCTAAAATGAAGCAACCCGAGTTGAATTAGTCGATGAGCGGTTTAAAATTTCCATCAGGTGATTTTTAGGACAGCTGAGAACCTTTGATCGATAATATCTCGGAACTACAAATTTGCAGATACGTCCCTTTGTCAATTTGCCGACGATATCACACGAGCGATTTTTCAGCTTTTTTCCGCAGAAAAATCGCTGGAACGTGAAGAGAAAGAAGTACAGTGATTCAAGTATCCATGCAAGGGAAGAAGTACAGTGTTTCAAGTATCCATGCAGCGGGTTTTTAATTCCACTTCCCCACCCCCCCATAGCGCAGCCTGCACCCTGGTGGAGCGATTTTTCTAGCTTTGGAATATTTAGAACGCATTCTAATTTTTCTAGTCCGCCATTTTGTGCGGGAAAAAAAGCTGGAAGGAAACCATTCGAAGGTTCTCCATCGATAAGTAATTTGTGGTTGTAGCATTCCTTGATCTACTAGTCGACGTCTGTTCAGTTTTCTGCAGTTTTCCGAGAGAAAAATTAATCAGTTCTTCGTTCATTTTTAAACCTCCAGCAAGTATGCCGCCGAAGGATATAGTGAATATAGGTGGACAACAAGTGAAACTTCGCTTCTAAAACGTTGCTTCAAAATTCCACACTACTATAACCTGATCCAAAACTTGTAGTCAGTGAAAATCGCTGGCCGCCAGAATGCGCTCTATTCGCAGTTTTCTGTGGTTATTCTTCTTCAACTTCGCCTAACTTATTCTAACTTCCTCTTCACGTTCCAGCGATTTTCCAGCGGAAAAAAAGCCAAAAAATCGCTCGTGTGATATGGCCTTTACCTGGGTGAGCCACGGAAACTTACTTATTTGAAAGGTCAATTTAAAAAAAAAGTAATGCAGATATCGTTATAAATATATTTTTTCTTTATTTTAAAGGACAACTCTTGAATTTTTTTCATGTGGGTTTAAAAATCACATCCATCAAATGATGGCCCCTATTGTTTAAACATTGGTTCAAACGATTTTTAAAGTTTCTCTCCACTCTGATCAGCATATCGACGGGTACTTCGGCAATGGCGGCGCAAATGTTATTTTTTAGGTGTTCTAGGATTCTTGGACGATCGTTATAAACAATTGACTGTAAGTAGCCCCATAAAAAAAATCACATGGAGCCAGATCTGGGGAGCGCGCTGGCCAAGGGTAATCACCTCTGAGTGAGATAAGGCAGTCGGGGAAGTGTTCCTGCAGCAATTCCATAGAAGTTTGTGCAGTGTGAGCAGTGGCTCCATCCTGCTGAAACCACACGTCCCCGATGTCCAATTCTTCGAAGGCTGGAAGAAAAAATTCCGCTATCATGTCCTTGTATCGACCTGCATTAACTGTCACGGACCGTCCGTTTTCTTCAAAGAAGTAAGGACCGATTATCCCCCTTACCGATATTGCACACCACACAGTGACACGTTCACAATGAAGAGGCTTCTGGTGCAGTTCACGCGGATTACTATCACTCCAATAACGCATATTCTGCTTGTTCACACAGCCTGAAATGTGACAATGGGCCTCATCGCTGAAGAAAACGATGACGTCATGGGGCAGGTTTTCGAGCAGTGCTTCACATGCAGTTTTGCGGGCGATTAAATCCCTTTCGCTCAACTCCTGCACTACAGCCAATTTATAGGGAAGAAATTGAAGATCATCGTGGAGAATCCGCCTAAGAGTTGTGCCTGGAATCCCCAGAGCAGCTGCCTGTTTGCGAGCCGAATGACGGGGGGAGCGCAAAACCGACAGCCTCACTCTCTCAACGTTTTCTGGGGTTCTGGAGGTCCAGTTCAGTTTCTGGCAACACTTCCAGTCTCCCGATATGTGGTAGCCCAAGTTAAAATCGAATTTCGACCGGGAACTGCTCCATTAGGACGAATTCCGAAGCGCGCTCAGAAGGCTCGTTGGGTTGTAATAACTGACCGACCATTGGAAAAAAAGGTTTCTAGGGCAAACGCCCGCTGCTCTCTAGTCCAAACCATGGTGGCAACTAACCGTACAGTTAACAAAACTTTAGGAGCTCCGCCTTCGAATGGGCCATTGTCCCCCCTTCTACAACCCCATCAGGCCAAACGGCGATTTTTTCAAATAAGTAAGTTTCCGTGACTCACCCTGTATTTTCACTTGTTCAGGCTAGAAGAAGCGCTGGGAGGCCAAAGATTTGATGATGATGAAGGGGTTCGTGCGTAATGGGGAATTTGCCTCAAATTTTTTTAATTTTTTTTTTCGTAAGAGGGTTCATTGATATGGAAAAAAACCATAGTGTGCTGCTCGAAAAAGCATCCAAAAAATTTAGAGAATTTAAGGAAGATGAAAATGTTAAATGTAGCGGCAATCTGTTTATGGGGCAGCCACGTTGAAACGTCACGAGTCGGTACATTTTCTTCGGTAGCCACTTCAAACCCTCTCTCCAATTTTCTAACTTCCCGAGGCATTTTTTCGTCACAAGCACTCACAAATCAAAGATTCACAACAATAACACTGTTGTGAATAAATACTGTTGTGACATTAGCGTGAACGCAAGCGCGAATCAGTGTTGCCACCATTTCCAGAGGGCCAAAAAACCCAACCGAGTTTTCCCGAGGGCCCCAAGCCCAACCAAGTTTTGGCTGCGACCAACTTGACAGATGACGTAACCAATATTCCTCGATGTTCGCAGTCTTTTTAGAATAGGCTTCACTTGTTTAGGCATTTTCTTCAACGGTAATTTTTTTTTTTTTTTGGTTATTCCTGGTGTTGAACGTTATTTTAGGGCTCTATTATAGGATTTGAGTAGAAATTCCGGAATCTAAAATTGAGGCAAATTCCCCATTGACAGATGTAACTTTCTTCCTTTTACGGCGCTGGAATTAAGAAACTCCCTAAGTATTCCCTGAAAAAAAATGCATTTCTGTTGTGGCGAGTGGTATTGATAAAGACGAGATTTTCAATATACTTTGAACTAACGGTGAACGTATATTTCGAATAATAAGAATTGTGAAATGTAGCTAAGGGAACCTAGATACATTTCCTGTTATAATAACATGGAGACAATGAACAATAATAGAACTTCACAATATTCTCCCCCACTATAAAATAATCATTGAACATAATCCCTGAGGTACGATGGTTTCCGGCGTTGACGGTTTGACCTTCGGATCTCAGGAGGACTTGACTGTAGCGAAGGCGACAAGTCATTGGCTGGAGTGAGGGATACAGAAGATCTTGGCGATAGACTAGCTCTTGGAGTGAGTGGTGTCGGCGACCTTGGCGAGAGACTAGGTCTTGAAGAATTTGGGACCGAAAACTCAGGAGGATCCCTGACAATTGGAATTCCTCTTCTTGGTTGGGGAGTTTCTGGGTTAACAATCGTCACATGTTTCTTTTCCACAAGAGACGCAATGAGTTGATTTATGTGGCGTTTTAGATAGCGGCCAGAGTCTAACTCCACAATGTAGTGAAGCTGACCCAGTTTCTTCGTGATTGTGCCAAACTGCCAAATATCCTGGTTGCCTTGATGTATCTTGACCTGGACTCTCTCCCCCACTTGAAGGGAACGAACATGCGTCGGAATTCTGCTTGATTGCACTAGAGCTTTTTTGTTTGGAAGAAGTGCGTCTAGGCGAATCCTTAATTTCCTCTTCAAGTAAAGCTCTGCTGGTGACTGACCTGATGCCAATGGTGTGGCTCGGTAACGGAAAAGGATGTTTCTGAGCTTAGTCGCGAGAGGAGCAGGATCATCAGCAGCAGCCTTGAGACGTCGCTTGAGGGTCTGGATGCTGCGTTCAGCGAGCCCATTGGTTGCAGGGTGACTTGGGGCACTGAACTTTTGGAAGATTCCATTCTGTTTGCAGTAAGTTACAAACTCTTCGCTCTTGAAAATTGTGGCATTATCTGAGACCATAACAGAGGGGTATCCGTGTACTGAAAAGATGTCATCCAGGAGAGAGATAGTTGATGAGGAAGATGGAGCATTCCGAAGTATTCTAGCCTCAGCCCATTTGGACTTAGCATCTACAACCACGAGGAAGAAGTAGTTTTCCAAAGGACCGGCAAAATCAATATGGATTCTCTCCCAATTTTCTCCAGGTTGAACCCATGGATGGACAACAGCTTTAGGAGGACTATGGCGTACTTTTGCGCATGCTTCACAACTCTTAACAAGGTGCTCAATATCCTTGTCGAGTCCTTCCCAATATACATATCTTCTGGCAAGTTGCTTCATTTTGGTCACGCCAATGTGTGATGCGTGTAATTCAGCCAAAATTTCAGCTTGTAGAGCTCTTGGTATGACGACCCGATCTGAACGAAAAAGCATGTTCGATGAAATGGTGAACGGGCTGTCCTTGCGGCTGTTCTTGAGCTCATGCATTAATACTCGTAATTCCGGATCTCTTGATGTTGCTTCAGCGGTAGTGTCAGCAGTGATGGCCAATGTGGAAAAAAATAGAACTTCACAATATTTTCGAAAGCAGATTATGTGGAAAAAATGAGGTATGGTGGTTTTTCTTTTCTATGGATACAATTTTTTTAAACTTCGGCCTCGTAAACCCCCTCCAGTGGAGTTGTTATTGCTTATTTTCCCCTATTATTAATATCAGTTGTTAACCATGTGGAATTACAAACCTGAAATTAATTTATGATTGTTCTTTCATGTGAGAGTTAATGGTTCTCGTTCAGGTCTAAACATGACGAATCAAGTGATTTTTGTTCTTGCTCTAGTTTCTCTTGTTACCGGGAGCCCTAGATTCCGTCCTAAGAGGATCATCGAGGGGTCAGAAATGATCATGAGCTTCAGGGACGTTGGCATCGGCTACGATGAAATGAGATACAGTGTGTGGATCGGTAGAGGCGAAATTCACGTTGAGAATTATCCAGCGCCACGCGCCGACAGCACGTTAATGAAATGCGGAGGTGTCTTGTTGACTCCCACCATCGTCCAAACCTCGTGTCATTGCGTCGCTGATTTCGTTGTACACAACCGTCAAGAAGGTGACCGGGCTGAGCCAAAACACAATTTTGTAGATCGCTACGAAATATTCTTCGGAGAGGTCTACGTGTATAATATGTACTACTACTCACTCGCGAAACAATACATCATTTATGAACGCTGTTTAAGGTACTATTTCACATTTCCATCTGGTGACAAGAGGGGGGCTAAAGAAGCTCACTTCCTTCACGATTACGGTTTGATTGTAATGGAGAGATCTACAACTGAAGGAGAAAATCTTTATGAACCTGTTAGTTTCGCTCCTATGTCTACAGTTGATGACATGATAAGCTTTTATTTGGAAGCGATGGAAAAACAGTACATGTGCCTATTTTTTGGATATGGTCATTTGGAAGAATCAGACGCAGCGGACCCACCAAACCATATCAGGATGGTGTACGGGTGGAGGCATCTCTTGAGGTACCGAGACTGTGAACGAGTGTCTTACTCGGATAATTATGAGATGAGATCTGACATGGACCCTGCTCACTCCAATGCAACTTTTAGAAAGTATTTTTTCTACTATCATACAGATGCAGAGTGGGCGTGCTTAATAAGCCTCAGACCTCAAACGCACCCTAGATATCATGCAACTACTTCGGCCGATTCTGGAGGACCTGTTACGTGCAATGGCGAATTTTTCGCTCACATCGGCGAAAGTTTTTTGGTGGCCATTGACGCTAGTAGGTATATACCCTACGACGATCGTATTATAACTACCTTAGTACTAGTCAATCCGATCGTACACACGATGTTTTCGACTGCCGTTGAATTTAGAGAGGCGTTCCAAAAAAGAGTATCAGAGTCTGTTCAAAACTCAAGGGTCAATCCTCCACCAATTGAAACAGCTATCACTTACAACCCTCCTACAGAAGAATCGTGGCGTTACGACTACAAAAAAAATTACTTTTCTGCAACGTTTGCTCAATCTTCAAAAGTCGGCGCATCAATTCATTTTATCTTAACATTATTTTTGTTAACACTTCTACCTTAGTTTCTTCGAGATTTCTTCAACATAATCCTGCATATTTTTCAGGTATATCGTATAATGTTTTTAATAAAATCTTTCGGTAAATGTTAGTGTATTTATTTGATCTATGTGTAACTACATAACCTTTTGTCTGACTGGGAGGCTGCAGGAATTACATCGTGAAATGACAATAACTCGACCTTAATCAATCAATATCTTAGCATTAATAATTAAATAATAAATAATAACATCCAATCTTCTTCATTTCAAATAAGTTCTTCAATATTGTTAATTTTCTACTTACTATATAATTTATAAATATTGGGAAAATAAGTGTTCCTTAAAACGGTTTTTGAAACTGCTGGTGGTCATACTTGTGTCAAACAATTCTAAATTTTCATTGTACGCTCTGATGCTCCTAACTATAAATGATTTATTATACAGGGTGTAAGCCTAACTGGTCTGCCATACGGTACCAGTCGATTCTACAACTAATTTGCAACAAAAAATGTCTTATAGCGATTTTTTCAAAACCCTTCGTTTTCAAGTTATTTTAACTTTAAACTTTTTTTTCGTGATTTGGACCTTATGTCATTAAATCGGTTATAACTCCGTTAATTAGTTGTGTAAATTACAATTTGAGGATACCGTTGGAAAGAGCATTAAATTTCCTATCGAATAGATGCCTTAACTTTTTTTGAGTCAAGGTTTGAGACATGAAAACGTCCCCTAAAAAGAGAATTTAACGTAATTTTGGAAACCTCGCAGTTTTTCAATCACAAATTGAACTACGAGAACCCATACTTTTTCAAGATGCAAGAACAGTGAAAACTGCGCCAGAATCTCAGCTTTCCAATGGTATAATCAAAACATATTTTACAACCGAATTTAGGGGAGAATTTTGTGTTTGAACGCGGAAAAACGTGCATTTGTTCAACGAAATCGGCGCTCCGCCTAGTCGATCTGAGGGGTCAGAAGTAGACCGCGAGGACTCCGGAAACAGGAGGCCAGAGCGCTGATTTCGTTGAACAAATGCACGTTTTTCTGCGTTTAAACACGAATTTCTCCCCTAAATTCGGTTGTAGAATATGTTTTGATTATACCGTTGGAAAGCTGAGATTCTGGCGCAGTTTTCACTGTTCTTGCTTCTTGAAAAAGTATGGGTTCTCGTGGTTCAATTTGAGATTGAAAAAATGCGAGGTTTCCAAAATTACGTAAAATTCTCTTTTTAGAGGACGTTTTCATGTCTCAAACCTTGACTCAGAAAAAATTCAAGGCATCTATCCAATAGGAAATTTAATGCTCTTTCCAACAGTATCCTCAAATTGTAATTTACACAGCTAATTAACGGAGTTATGACCGATTTAATGACATAAGGTCAAAATCACGAAAAAAAGTTTAAAGTTAAAATAACTCGAAAACGAAGGGTTTACAAAAAAATTGCTAGGGGACATTTTTTGTTGCAAATTAGTTGTAGAATCGACTGGTACCGTATGGCAGACCAGTTAGGCTTACACCCTGTATAAGCTTGTGCGGTTGAGTGGAACTTGGAGTAATTCATTTGCATATCGTGTATCGCGCTGATGAATATTACTCATCGTAGTAAATTGTTTACTAAGATAGCTAGGAGTTGAAAATTTTAATATTTTGAACAGCAATACAGCATCGGCGAGTTTAATTTTTTCCCTAATTTTCAGCCATTTCAATTTTAGGTAGTATGGCGTGACGTGTACATCCAATTTCAATCTATATACAAATCTGATAACAGCATTTTGTGCTTTTTGGAGTATCGTGACTTGCTCATTATTCAGATCTCCAAAAGCAGTGAGTGCTTATTCAAAACTATGCATCACCAAGGCTTGTACCAGTTGTAACCGACATTGGAAAGGAAAATCTATAGCTATTCTAATCAATTGATATATACTTTTATAAACATTTTTACATATAGATGTCGCATGAGATGACCACGATAAATCGCTTGTCATTATTACCCCCAGGTTCTTTGCTTCTTCTACATAATCTAAATTCACTAGGTTGATATTGTAACCCCTTTTATCACTAAGGGAACCCTCGGGAGGGAGCAGAAGAATCTAAGTCAGAAACTAGAAAAGAATCTAAGAAAGATGCTTCAAGGAATACTATTATGATGATTATTATATGCGGATCCAACTTACCTTAGCTGTCTGAATGTACCCTGGAAGCGTAGAGTATGAATGAAGTTAAGTTACTGCAAGTGAAGTTACGTTAAATTAGTGTTATGCAAAAGAAAGTGAATTTACTGTAAGCAAACTATTGAATGACTTTACTTAACACTCTCCGTGCGGACTCAGAAAACTCGTTTTTGCCTGTGGCGGGAGACCTTTTTGTCAGGAATTCGGTAGTGCAAACCCGCAAATCTTAAAGATAACAGAATCCCCCGAAGTGAAAACGGCGCACTCTGGTGGCAACAAGAGGACCTACTAAGCACGAAAAAAATCCGTAAGAGCTTCTTAAGTCATCCACTAGGTAGCAGAACGATGAACAGCTCGGAGATATGCTTAGAGCTGTGATGGTATGAACCATCACACGCCACTCGCGAAACTCGGCATGATGGTTATTACCATCATCTGCACGGAGAGTGTTAAGTGTTGTACCTGGTCAAGGGAGAAGTCAGAAAATGTGTAAGTACTTCCGTACGTGAAATGTATTCAAAAAAATAAACAAGTATACCAATTGAGTACTTTATATATGGGTCATTTCAAAATTTCGGTAACATTTATGTAACTGGAGCTTATTGGTATCAAATTTTGCTCAAATGCGTACAGACATTTTTTTCTCCACATATTGATATCTGTAAGCATAGCTATCATTCATCTTCCAGTAAAAATCGTGTCGTATTACCCTGAAAAAAAAAAGTTAAAGTGCCGAATTCTCACTTCCTAGTCTTGTCACAGTGTAGAGGTAGTGAACTTCACCTAAGCTGAAGTAAATCAAAATGTATTTTTTTAGTGTCCCAACTTGAGCAATTCTGAAGGATCTGATGTATAAATTCGATATTTACCTGGAATTCGAAAATTTCATAAATGTAACTCCCATTAAAAGTTGATTTTAAGGATGTCACCAGGGTTTAACCTCACTTCCTAGACCATTTTGAAAGTGGCCGCCAAACAATGGGAAAAAGGATTTTCTGTGTTGGTTTGAACCCAATGGCAACACTGATCCAGTAAGAGAAGCTGGTGTGATTGTGGAGGTTCTAGATCTTTCTTCAGTTAGTGGATTACACGTGAGGAACTCGGAAAGCTGCTCTCTATTTTTATTCATGCTCACTACCTAGCCACGTGCATTCTGCTACTGGTAAGTATATTTTAATCATGGATTGTACCCTAGATGTAGAGAGATTGGAAGTTTTGATAAATGTTTTAAATTCACTCGATTTCACTGTCGTCATCACGTTTGTTTACCATGGAAGGGCAAAACCTCACTCTCTAGCTCCTCACTTCCTAGATTTTTCAAAAAGTTAGGTATTCTAGGGAGTGAGATTGAAATCTAGGATGTGAGATTTTGAATGTTTTTGGATTTTAAAACTCTCATTTAAGTTGCAAATTCCTTATTTCATATGCAGCTAAGCTACCTTATAGCCAAGCAATGATGATTCAGTGGTTGATGAGTTTGCTTAATTCATTTCAGAAACATGAAACCAGGAAAGAAGAAAACCCCGGCCGAGCTGAAAGCTTACAAGAAAGAAGCAGCTATAAGGAGACCAGAGAAGATTAACTATAAGATTAATTATTATATAGATTATAATTATAGATTAGCTATGAGATTAATTATAAGAACGACCCCGTACTGCTTCAAATTGAGAGAGAGAAGAACAGGAAGAAGTATGAAAGAAAACTACAGAAAGGGCAGGTGAAATTAGTTAAGGACATCAAGAGCCATAGAGAGCTAAAAAAACTACGTAAGGAATGGAGAGAAAGATCCAAAAGATCATACCATCGGAGGAAAAATATTGTTGAATTTTTAACAACCAACTCCCCACCACAAAGTGATGATGAGGTTCCACACCCCAGTCCAAACTTGCATGAGTCTCGAAAGAATTCAGGGAGGAAAAAATTGAGGAGAGATCGAGCGCCAAGAAGTGAAAATTTCTTTTGAGGATGACGAAATTTCGAAAATGTGCCCTGGCAAAAAAGATTGCATTACTAGACAAAAACGCTGCAAATTATTACACAATGGTTTATTATTTTTCTACATTGATCACTCGTCTGCATAGCCACCAACCTTACAACATGATGAAAAACATCGATCGCATTTCGGTCAGCTAAAATTTGAACGGAGATTAGGCCTCTTTTGCGATTCACACTCGTGTTTCTGATTTATCGTAAATCCAACCCTTAAATTCTCGTAGGGAGCGAACGGTTTGTCCTACTGGACAACTGGTCTCAAAAAATTCTATAGAATCTTAAATTGGAGGAAAAACAATACCTTTATATCAAAATTTTTTGAGTTAGGGCGTTTTCAAAATTTCAAAATTAATTTTTAAACCCTTAGAAGTGACCTACATCAACCAAAATCTTCGGGGCACAACTAGACCCCAAATGGAGCCTACATACCAAATTTCATCAAAATCGCTCAATGCTAAGTGGCAAAAGTGCCGCGGACGGCGGACGGACGGCCAAATTTTTATTCGATTCTTGGATTCTACGTACCTTGAAACGTAAACCATCAAATTTTGAGGGGGTGTTAAAAAAATATATATTATTTATTATTTTTATTATTTATTTCATTTATTTTTTATTATTTATTATAATTTTATTTCTTATTGTTTTCTTTTTTTAACTTTTGTGCTCGTCCTGCATTTACCTAATGTTTCCTAATGAGTTCAGTCAATTTATTTCATTTCGTTCAACTTGTGTCGTTGATTTTATTACGACTTGACTTTTACCTACAATTTATTGAGACTGAAAACAATCTGTGATGTTATTATTTTGTAAGTTTGTAGTTGGTTATACAAATATAGTGCTAAAAGTTCGAACCAGCCTGATTATTTCTCACTTCCTAGACTCATACCTCACTACCTAGAAAGTTGATTTTATTCAAAATGGCGTATACATGCTAACTTGAAAGATTATGTGTGCTCAGTTAAGAAACACACTAAGGGACCCGTACACTACGCTACAGCGTAAAAAAAAAATTGTTTCCTGATGGGTTTTTTTCCAGAAAAATGAAACCCCAAATGTTACCGAAATTTTGAAATGACCCATATAGTAATTGTCCTACTATTAGCTTGACTACTACTTTGGTAACTGGTAATGGTTTGTCGACTTTAGAAAGAATTAGTGGTGGGCACTGAAGGTGAACACCTATGGTGGATGCTGATGTGAACACCACGTTAAATATCAAATATGCAAAAATACAACTTATTATTATCAATCTTTTACAAAGAAATAGAAAACTTAATGAACTAGGAAAATGGATTATCACTCTTTGAGCTATTGGCAGGTTCCTACGCGCCTGTATGCCTACTAAGGATGGTTTATCTCTATGTACACTTTGAAGAAGAATTATTATACAAAAGAGAAGGAGAATGTTCTATCCTACCAGTTGATAGAGTTTGTGGTTGGGTAGGTGCTGTCTTGAAGTCTGCAGTACGAAGAGTTGAAGTTGGAGTCAGGTGAGTCAGCGGAATTCAAGAGGTGGACGCAGGTTGATCGGGGGCCCCAGTCTCGGCAGGCTTGTACTCTCCACAACGTGGTCTGCTCAAGGATCTCGCTTGGACTGAAGAGTGGGGCACGCTGCAGAAGGGGTCTTGGATTTGGAGGGGGCAGAACGGCAATCATGCGCATGTGCAAGTGGTGGGGGAGCCATAGGTGGCACGGCTGGTGGTAACACTGGTAACTCAGCTGAGGTCGATGGCAGCGCTGCAGGTGGTGAGCCGGTGGAACGAGGGCGCGCACGTTTAAATGCGTTGCTGGATTGGCGTACTGTGATCCGAAGGGGCGAAATCCTTCAGTCACAATATTTATCTTGGGTGAGCTTTTTAAGTCTATTTTTGATAAGAGTGTATTATATCCAAGTACCATGGCTTAACATATTGCTTCATTAATTTTCATACCGTTTTTTTCGCACCATTTAACCATTTCGGAAATTTCACAATTTATATAATTTACTGTGTTCTCAATCTCATTTATTGTATATGCTTTATAAATTTGCAAATCGTCAGCGTAAATCATATATGAACATTTTTTAAAGACCAGTGGCAATGGATTTATGGCTAGTGAAAAAATCAAGGATGAAAGGACGCTTCCCTGAAGCGTTCCAACCCCTACTTCCAACCAACTTGATGATTTGCCATCAGGAGCACGAACACACTGACTTCTCCCCGTCAAGTATGATTGAAACCTAGAAATAAGCCTTCCCGAGAGTCCGACCGAATGCAGCATAGCTAAGAATAGCTCATGCTGCACTCGGTCATAAGCTCGGGAAAAATCAACCATTACTAAAATTGTGACTTTCCTATCATCCATGTTTTTCCTGATGTCATCAAATACACTGACAAGAGCTGTTTCTGTGCTATACCCTTTTCTATATGCCGATTGCTGTTCATTAATAATTTTATTTTCAGCTATGTATGTCATTACTTCCTGGTAAACAATTTTATCAAATATCTTTCCAACCGCACACAATATGTTAATAGCTCTAAAATCAGTAGGTAACTAGGGATGGTTTATCAGATTTTTTCAACGGCATAAGTGCGCCTTGAAGTGGCTGAAATTCCTGCCTGGTGTCCCAAGCGCTTACATCCACGCGGGAGATGTTTTGTGGCGGAGCCACAAGTTCACTTGTATATTTATTCCCAACGTTTTGTTCTAAACTAGCAGAAAAGCCTGCTAAAAGCAGGCAAAAACAAATCGTAGATATTGTGAGATCCCAAGCCAGGGACTCACATTGAACCCGGTTCAATCGCGTTTCACAGTTTCGGGGACTCGAGACGCCAACATCGAAACCACGAAAAGAGACAAATAACTACTAGGTTTTAAGGAGAGCCAATCCAAACAGGATTTCGCTACCCCCGCCATCTGCAAGCAGAAAAAGCATAGAAACCCAGGACTCGATTTAGAATGTCTCAAAACGGATTTCCTTGAAGAAGATTTAAGCAAATTTTTATTTAATTTTTTTTAGAGCTATTGCATTAGCTACATTTTTTTTTACAAAAATTCATAATTAGAAAAAATCGTAAAATTAATTTACCTCATTCGTGCAGTTGATTTTTGCATATACCTCACACAGATAATCCGTCAAGATGTCTATAAATAATACTTGTCGCTCATTTAATGCAATAGTGACATCTCAAAATTGTCGATTCTCCGGTTTCTGAAGAAGAGAAAAAAACTCATGGATTGCTAGAAACTAGTGCATGAAGGTCATCTCCATGCTTGCAAAACTAGTCGCGAGTTGGCCTTGTGTGCAGTCCACTTCCTGTAAAATGTTAGTGGAAACATTGTGACAAAACAGTGATCACCAAATGCACCTGACTGAGGGTTGCTGTTATTTCTGGAGCACTGGCGCTTATTGGGTTAAGTGAAGGGGATCACTCGGGTGTTTCTCCTTTCGCCCCTCGGACTCGACGGGATCACTGGAGCTGTCGCCCGGTGATTCCGTGTTAAAGGTACGGTACAGGAGGTCACCTTGATGTTCCCGGAGGCTCGAAAAAGCACCCCAGTGTTTCCCTAGAAAGTTGGTATACATGTTCCCGGGTCTCCTGAGTGTTCCGCTACTGGTGTCTTACGATTCAGGCCTCGATGTTCCGAGTAACCTAACTGTTCCCATTACCTGTGCATCAAGGGACTTAATCAATTAAAAAAAATGAGTAGTAGTTTAAAGGTACTAGATATGGCTTGTTCATTTACCACTATTGGGCTTGGTGAAATTTGCATCCGGTGATTTCCAGAACTTTTGGCCACACATTTCTGACCAGGCTGTGTATTGCAACCTCAAAGTCAGTTGAAGACACCACAGGCCACAAGCTCTTGCCCCACCAGCTCTTCGCACTTAGCAGCTACCACTTAGTAGCTACTTGTCTCTGGTACTGTGTGGCAGCTACGCTTCTAAAGCAGAACTCGTATGTCTGCTGCTGGTTGTTGGGCAACAAGCAGAAAACTAACGGTTCATGAAACCATTTCTCATTCCGAGGAATGGGAACACTGAGACTAACCATCTCGTAGGTGATTGGAACACACTTTTATCGCTGGTAGGAAGAGTGAACGGGAACATTAAGGCGTCAGTGGTTTCACCTAATGGTCCGCACTGGAACACTGGAGCCGTCGCCCTACGGTACAAGCTACTGACCTGGAGACTGCCCGAGTGCTCCCAAGGGGCTGAAAAAGAGTGACCACCTGAGTGCTCCAGAGGGGCTGAAAAAGGACCAGAGTGCTCCCGTAGAAAAGAAACGCCAACGGATTTCCACGAAGAAAATTTAAAAAGTGCTCCCAACTCACCAGAGTGCTCTGTAAGAAAAAAAAAAGCGCAAGTGCTCCAATACACCTGAGTGATCCCGTGTTACAGGTACACTACAAGCTACGGCCATAATTCTTGGCTGGCGAGCTCCTCGCATTTCCAGGCCAAACTGCGCAGGCATAATTTGTAGGATTCCTGCTGCTTGTTAGGCAACAATTTTGGTATATTATTTTCAAGAATGAACCTTTGGAATCAACCAAGATTTTTTTAACCCTCTGCTGTGGTTTTAGTATGAATAGAGAGATATGTAATTATAATGCTTTTTGAGATTTGAATTCGTAGATAATTATAATTGAACTGTATACATTGAGTTGTAATCGTCAAACTGATGGTAAATGTGCCAAAGATTTATGTAATTTCCGGGGCACTGGCGTTTATTGGCTACGGGATCACTCGGTACCACTTGTTTTGTGATTGCTAAGTGAAGGTGATCATGCGGGTGTCTCACTTTTCACCCCTCAGATTCGACGGAAGCACTGGAGCTGTCGCCCATCCACGTACTGGTCTAATCTGGTGGACTCCACGTTCTGAGGTCGCTCATGCTGCTGATGTTCTTTACTTTGTAAGGCAGCAGTTAGCATGGCACGACGGAGCAACTCCATCCGCTTCAAAACCTGGCTCGTCTGTTGAGTTCGCTGCATGAATCAGTAGATGGTAAGGAACTCCAATAGTGCTCTAAAACGAGTGGATCGAAGTGGTAATGGACATCCGTACACACAAGAAGAAGCAGCAGAAGAAGAAGAGCAGAAGTGTCCACAGGCTCATGGTGGCCGCATCTTACGCATGATTGTATCACATACTGTATGACATACAAGGCAAGAAACCCGACATTTTTGCTATCAAGACTTACACGGTCATGATGTAGGAAAAGTGCCATAGAGTTACCCAAGTTGGGCATGTCGGCAGGTGTAACTGTCCGAGGTGTCATCACCCGCCTTCTGCTTGGCTCGGCTTCACTTCTCTTCTTCCAATTTTACTGTGTAGCTCTCATTGCTCAACTTCTCTTCTGATTTCTTCTCTTCTCTGCCCAGGCTCTTTACTCAACTTTCTTTTTCTTTCAATAACAATTGCCTGCCTTCAGTGCTCAACAATTTTGATATGTTCTTCAATATTATCACAAACCTTCATATGTTGGGAAATGTATCTACAATGATGGAAGTATTATAAAAACCATGGGAACAGATCACAAAAATTGTTAATTAATCATTATGAAGGAAAATTTGTCTTCTACCAGATGATCGTGGAACGTGATATAATTTTATTATATTGTGTGGACGAAATAGTGATTTCTGTGTCTTGATTTTGTTTGAAAATCATCATCTGACGGAATTCAAGTTTGCGTTCGTTGATTATTTGAAGTCGAACAAGCAATGTCACTTCAACTTATTCTCGCGCTTATCCTAGCTTCACAGGTGACTGGAGCCCAACTTGAAGTCCGACGTTCCAAGAGGATCATCGGAGGAAATTTGTTACCACGTGACAGAGATCTCACCTACGTGAATCCAGCCATCAGATACATCGTGTGGATCAGCTTTGGCACGGTTAACCTAAAATCGGACTTTTGGTCGGAAGTTTGGGCAGAACCTATTTATATGAAAAGCGCAGGAGTGTTGTTGTCGCCAGACGTCGTGCTGACTTCTTGCACTTGCGTCGCAGACTTTTGGTTATCCCAAGTCTGGTCTCCAGACGGCGACAGAGCTCAAACCTTGTTTTCCCTTATAAACAGGTTTGAAATATTTTTCGGGGATACAGAAACTAGACAGTTGCTCGATTTCGTGTGGGCGAAGAATTACATAATTTACGAACGCTGTAGAAGATTCTGGTTCACATCCAAACCTGATGACCCTGAGGGGATTTCAACTCCTCATATTCTTCACGACTATGGTGTGATACTACTGGAAAGGAAAGTAACTGACTTCGCAGAGTGGAAACCTATTAGTTATGTTCCTGTATCGACATATAACGATTTAATAAGATTTTACTACTATGCCGTAAAAAGCGAATTAGTTTGCTTGTTTTTCGGATACGGTAGATGGAAGGAAACAACTGATTTTGGCGTTTCAGCTGGGGGATATGCAGCTCCTGGATTGAGCTACGGATGGAGGACTCTAGCGAGCTACCATGCCTGCTATTACATGACTTACTATGGCCCGAACGAGCTCGTAGCTGACCCGCTCCATTTCAACTACAGTACAGATGCTGAGTGGGCTTGCGCAAATTCCGTCCGAATGGTGTCCGACCCGAGCCAATATTCAACTTCCGATGCAGATAAAGGAGGACCCGTCACGTGCAACAACGAATTGTTTGGACTCATCAGCGAGTCTTTTTGGTCTTGGCAACTCCACGAATTACCCAACGGCTCGAAGCACAGGCATAGAATCAAAATAACCTTGGTCGCCCCATTAGTCCATACTTTATATACCGTCGCTTTGGAATACAGGCCTGAGTTTTTGGATGAAATACATAAAAAATTCGACGAAGAGAAGAACCCACGCCCTAATCCAATTCACTTTGACACTATATTCCGACCGACCTACATCCTCCCCTATGCTGCTTCAACATCTCTGAAAATCGATCCATCAATTTATTTCATACTGATTTCAATGTTACCGACAACATTCTAACTTCTACCTTAGTGCTTCGAAGTATTTTTCCTTAATACATGTTTACTAATTACATGGTTTGCTAATTTTCCTTATTCTATAAATTCGATTTTAAAGCACTCTTTTCATGGAGTTTCAGCTTCTCAATTTAATTATTTCGATGTATTATTCAAGAATAGCTGAAAAGCCTACTAAAAGCAGGCTAAAACGGTTCCTCCGACTATCCTCGACTCCCACTCCCTCCGAATCCTCCCGCCACCAACTCCTCCCAGCTCCGATTCCTCCGACTCTCCCACGACCCCTCCCAATCGGCAAGGTGCAAACGTACGTACAGTTGGCGTTTTATTATATTTATTATTATTATTATTATATTAGTACAGAGTGTCTACACTTAAGATGGGCATAACTTCAGGGTTCGATTCTACGAGGTATTTCCAACAAAAAATGCCTCTTAGCAATTTTCTTTTAACCCACGCAAAATTCTATTTTTTTCACTTTAAAGTTTTTTTTGCGTTTTCAACCTCACGGCACTTATACACACGTTTTCTGGCATTCAAACTTCATTTACTCTTCCAATTTGAATGTTAAAAAGAAAAATTGATAGACCGTTGGAAAGCCGATAATTTGAGCATGTTTTCTCCGAAGAGCGCCCATCGAAATGGGCAGGGATTTAGAGTGAAAACTTTGGTCGAAGAAAGTCAAGTTCAGAAAATTTTGTAAAGTTGGCTTTTTGACTTGATTTTTTGAAACTATTTTATTGCTAAAATATTTTGATTTTGCACTGGGTAGCTTAGTTATTTAACGCTCTTTCTAACGGTGTAGTCAGAATCGAATTTTCAGGAGAAATAAGGGAGTTATGACCATGTCAGTGCCGTAATGTCGAAGACGCGAAAAAAAAAACGTTAAAGTGAAAAAAATAGAATTTTGAGTGGGTTAAAAGAAAATTTCTATGACATATTTTTTGTTGGAAATATCTTGTAGAGTCGAACCCTGAAGTTATGCCCATCCTAAGTGTAAACACCCTGTATAGATGTACAAGATTCATGTACACGTACGCATCATTCTTCATTTTGCAGATGATTTATTTACCGTTATTTTACAAGAGAAAAAACGTCCTAGTAAGGAGTAGTAAAACCTCTGTAAATCGCGTTGTCTGAGGTGACGCGCCAGGATTGTTCAGTAGGTATGTCAGTAGTGTCCTACACCGTAACAATGAAATTTTTGTCTACGTATAATCACCTAAACCTCAAAATACTCGATTTACGAAATTGATATAGGTACCTGGTAATAGTTTTCACTTATCAAGGTTGAAAAAAAGAATTTCTCCAAAATCAAAATTTTGGTTCTGTCTGAATGTCATGAAATCCTTGTAACGGAGAAAACTATACGAAGTTACTTTCCGATTGCGATGAAATTTTCAGGAATTGCGCAGGTTGGCGTGTAGATAGTCCCCTATGAAAGTAATGGCACTCAAATTGATATTAGTCTCGGCGCATGCATAAACGTTTACTTCCTGAGAGGGAGAGATTGTATCACATGACAAGTGACCAGGGTAAGAAGCCCGACATCGTTGCTGTCAAGCCCGACCAGTCTTGCATTATCCTGGATGTCCAAGTTGTCAATGGCAGCTTGGACATGGAGCAGACTTGGCGTGCTAAGATAAGAAAGTATGATAGAGATGATTTACGGCAAGCGGTGTCAGAGCTAAAAGGAGTGGCACCCAACAACAGGGTCATGGCACGGGGTGTGGTGTGGGAAAAGTGCCACGGAGTTGGGCATCTCAGTAGGTGTACTCCGTGGTATCACCACCCGTGTCCTGCTCGGCTAATATTTGAAATGGTGGTCGTTTTATAGAGGCACTTCCTCATCTTCCCTCATCCCTAGGGCCGGCTAAAAAAAAAAAAAAAAAACCACACCTAGCCATAACTTCTAAATTTCCCTAATGATTTCGATGAAATTTTTAGGGATTATCAGGATTGGGATGTAGATGGTCCCCAATGAAAATCATCACCTGCGGAACTGATAGAAGCCACTGTGCTTGCGGAAATGTGAATGAGGAATTTCACCGAATTCTGTTTGCAATTTTCCTGAATAATTGATGGTGAGGGATATATGAAAATCGGGTTGATTTCGGAAAATAAGTTTCCTGTTATTTTTGGGAGACAATAACCGGGAAAACGGTCCTCTTCAACGTGAAGCGGGAACGCTCGCTGATTGGCTGTTCAGATCGCTGTCTCCTCGCAGTGTTGCCCGTTGGGACCACGAAATCGTGTTTTCTAAGAGAAAAGTTATCAAACAAAAACAGGGGAAACCTAATTTTCCCCATTTTGCTTTTTCTAATTTTTTTCTTCAGTTTTTCGATTTTGAACTTTACTGTTTTGTGAAATGTTGCATCTGGGGACTATAGATTTCTCGATCTCAGCGCTTCAAGCGGCCGTAAATGAACTATTCCAGGATGACGTCATTTTCCCGGTTTTTTCAAACGTTCGTATTTTCTACACTGTTTTGTTTATTCGTAAATTAGGAAGTTCGGGCTGAAAGTTTGCCGTAGGTGGTTTTTCGAGGTGCTGAACCCAATTTTGGGGTCAAAAATAGGAAATTCCGACATGGTGAAATTCCTCATTCCTTGTCACAGCTGAGACTTCCACTTTTTCCATCCGATTTCGAAGAAACATTCAGAGATTATGCTTTGAGATTAGGTACAACGGAGCAGACTTCAGTATAATTGGGTTATGGGTACGAGGAAGATATGTGCTCATAAGACCAGTCTTGACCTACTACTCTGAAACCTAGACGCTGACAAAAGTAGTTGAGGAATAACAGCGCCGGTTTGAGAGGAAGGTTCTCTGTAGGATTCTGGGGGCTGTGTATGACCCAGAGGAGCTTCCATGGAGCTGTTATGAGCCTGTACGGTGATTGGGATGTCATCACGTTCATAAAGGTTGGAAGACTGTTGGTCTGTGCACATAGCCAGAATGAGTCCAGAAGAGATCCCTCGGAAGTTTCTGGACAAAACCATCCATAACAGGCCTGGGTTGACGTTGTCTCCATCCTGGGAATTCGGAACTGGAGACCAGCAGCAATTAATAGAGATGACGGACATCACTCCAGGAAGCCCTGATCCCTCGCGGATTGTTGAGCCATGGAAGAAGAAGAAGAAGGAAGATTGCCACACCCACTTGGCAGACTTTTTTCTATCGTTTTATTATAATTTTGTATGTATTCATTAGTAGACTCGGGAACACTGTTTTCACTATTCAAGGTTGGAAAAAAATCTCTCCAAAATCATAATTTGCACTCTTGTTTTACGTTTCAGGCAATTTGGTTCCCTGTCTCTCTGTCATGAAATCCTTGTAACGGGTAAATCTATACGAAGTTATTGTCTGATTTCGATGAAAATTTCAGGGATTGGGCGCGTTGACGTGTAGATGGTCCTCTATGATGGTAGTGCAAGGTGCACAGTGATTGAAGTTATGAGATTAGTTATAATCGAGTAATGGACACGAGGAAGCAATGTAGGGGAAAGGCTTGTACCTTGGGACGCTTGTACCTCGGGACAATGCTTAAATCAATTAGAAAAGAGGCACAAAAAAAATTGGACTGGGCTCCAATCATCTTTGGATGTGAAGGCAACACCGTGTATGTGCCCCTTTTTCTGTTATCACCGACCATGTGATGATGAAAATTCGTTGTTTGTTATCACCGGTCCCAAAGTTTTGTCTTTGCTCCATACCATGATCAATTGACAGAAAGATAAGTTTGAATTTCTTCCACTTGCAACTGCTTTCCTTCAATTCAAGGTTCATCTCTATGATTTTGATGTTTTTAAAATGTTATTATATCATGATATGTCAATAATTAAATTTTTTGGAAAATGTCAAATGTTTGTACCTTGGGACAGGTTGAGGTTTGTACCTTGGGACACAATATTTTTTCGTTTTATGTTATTTATGTTCGGTTTTGGCCTAAGCTACCATGTTAAGATGTTGGTCCATTCATGTGCAGATGCCACGATCAAAGTATGGAGTGAATCAGCAGCCAGTGGATGGGCCTGTTGTGATCAGCTACCTCTTTACATGTCTGTCCATTTACTTCCTTAGCTCAGTGGTAGCGAGCTCCGACTCAGAAGTGTAAATATAGTTTAGTCGGAACGATAGAAGATCGATCCTCGGTCGAGGGAAGTTAATCTTTGATGATTCAACAAAGTGGCGCAGTCGTACAGACCCGAATGGTTTCCTCAGCATTCTCTGGGAACAATAATAAATTAGGGTTGTCATCAAAACAACTTCCCCCCAAGACACGAGTCGAGCCACAGCCTATTCAGACAAACGTTGAGGTCAGCAGATGCCCCGCCCCGTTCATGAAGAAATTATAATAACAAAACTCCGAAGCCAGTAAAAAATAGAGCGTTCTCACTGGGTTGAATAAGGCGGGCTAAAGAGCCCTCACCACCCTGACTAAGTAACGGAGTAACTAAGATTTCCCAACAGGGGAGAGATGTTGTGATCAGCTACCTCTTCGCATTTCTGTCCATTCACTTCCTTAGCTCAGTGGTTGCGAGCTCTGATTCCGAAGTGCAAATTAATATAGTTTAGTCGAAAGGATAGGAGATTGATCCCAAGTCAACGGAAGTCAATGGGAGATGCGCCTGATTTTTTTAAAATTTTTAATCAAAAGTAGACCTCACCTTGAGAATTTTGACACCAGCCGTTCTCTTTTTAGATGAGTAGATCTTTTTCTATGATTTTTCAAAGTTTCGAATGTTTATGACGCCATGCGCCCCTCCCGCCTGGGCAGGACCCCCCCCCCCCCTGCCTACTGTAACGTCATAAACATTCGAAACTTTGAAAAATCATAGAAAAAGGTCTTCTCACGCTAAAAGGCCGTGGTTGGTAACAAATTAAATAACAAAGTGAATTCTCAGAATGAGGTCTAGTGTAGAAAAATAACAATAAACAGTTTTTAGACTCCTGCGCACACTACATTTTTGATGATTCAACAGGCCAATGGTCGAAAAGGCAGCAAGATTTACCAATAATGATCCTTTTAGTTTATTATTCTTTGAAGCATCTTTGTTTGACTTAATAATACTCATCCCGAACATGCCGTTTGTGATAAGATAGTATGCTACTTGTGTGATAGCAATGTAAAAGTAGGTAACCAAATTTTGCTACTTGTCTATGTTTGAACTCCTTTGAAAGGATATTTGAAAATTAAAGTCTGTTTTTGCGATAACTAATGTTTAAATAATTATTTTTGTCTGTGTAAATTAATTACTTTTGTCTGTGAAAAAAATGTAATTGAAAAAATCGTCCCAAGGTACAAGCCTTTCCCCTACCACACCCATTTGGCAGACTTTTTTTTCATGTGAGAAATTAAATTTTTTGTTAGCTTCGATCAATGATCGTCTAATATTTAAAATACAGCATTATTATTATACTATTAATAATGTTTGTAGTTCTCTTCCATGGGGGTTATCATATGTTGATAATTTGTTGTTACAATAATGAATGACTTATTGTTAAAGTTCACTTCCAGTGACCAGGTTCTTGGCAGATACAGCAATGTCAGTTCAAGTGGTTTTCGCGTTCTTTCTACTTTCTGGTGTGACAGCAGTTTCGAGCATCCGTCCCAAAAGAGTCGTCGATGGATTCGTAATATTGCACGATGATAGAGAAAACCCCGCCTACTACAAAGCAGCAAGGTACTATGTATGGATAGGTAAACCCGACCACGGCGGATACCCTCCAGTGACTTTCGAAAATCGATATAAATGCGGAGGAGTGTTGTTGACACCGGACATCGTGCAAACAGCTTGCTCTTGCATAGCTGACTTCTACACAACACACGATATCGACTATAAAAAACCAACCCCACCTCACGACGATGTAGCTCGACCGTTGCACGTTTTTGAAGAACGGTACAGCTTATACTACGGAAGTACATCCGGTACACAACACGTCCTTAAACCACACTGTAGCCACGCCAAGAATTACGTAATTTATGAAACCTGCAAAAGGTACTTTGTGAAAAATGCAGAGGATGAGCGTGAAAGGCCCGCTTATTCACCCCGCATGTTGCACAACTTCGGTTTAATAATCATGGAGGATAGAGTAGATAAGAAATACGGATCACTGGATATTAGTTACGCTCCAATATCTACTTTTGGGGATATAATTAAATTTTACTGGCAGGCCTTGCAGAAAAGATTGATGTGCTTGTTATTTGGACATGGTGGTGAAGGTCTTCCATTCGACAGTAATGATCTTTTAAATTATGGATGGAGGCCATTGTTGTCTTATAAAGAGTGCATGGAAGTGTCCTACACGACGACGCACAATACAGCATATGACAAGAATAAAGACGGAACATACGATTTCTTTTATACGAACGATTCCGGGTGGGCTTGCTTAATTAGCCTCCGTCCTGAAAAAGCACCGAGATTATACACGAGTGTCATTAGGGAAATTGGTGGACCCGTCATGTGCAGCGGGGAATTATTCGGGCTAATCAGCCAGGCTGTATGGGAGTATACACCCATAGACGCGCCTTATGAAGACCGGCTAAAAGTCGAAATAACCCTTACCTCCCCGATTGTCTTCGACTTGTACACCTTCTCTTACGAATACAGAAAAGATTTCTTGCGAAACTTGGAAGAGCTATTTAAAAACGATAAAAATGCTTTTCCTACACCAATCAAATCGGAGATTGTATTCAGGCCAACCTTCAAAACCTACGCTGAGTCTCAAACTCCGAAAATGGACTCACCGATTGAATTAATCTCAATTTTATTAATATTCATGTCAATACATTCCTCAAGAAAATTTTAAATATAATCTATTTAAATTGAGTATGTAATTATGAACTATAGTTGTTGAATAAATTATCTATTGTTATTACCTTCTTGATGTCACTAAGCCTTTATACACAATTTGCTATCACCAATTTTAATTTTTAAATTAAACGAAATCACCGTTTCAGCATGAGACTCTAGGGTTGGATGATGGACGGATCATGGCTGAAACCTTGTCATGGTGTGGGAAAAGTGCCACGGGGTTAAGCTGGATTTCCTTGGGATGGGAAGGTCAGAACGACAGAAAGAAATAACGCAATCTGATTGGCTGATTTTCCCCAATAGAGAATGGTGGCCGTCATCTTGACAGAAAGTCCGTCGACAGAAGAAATTTTTATACCTTCGTCCATCTTCTGTGTGCTGATAACCACTAGTGGAGGTTGCACTAGGAGGCAAGGCTTCCAGGAGCAAGGTTATCATTCCATCCATTCCATCCATGTGAACCTTCTGGCTTCCCCCTCCATTGGTTTTCACGTCTTTCCATCGAACCGACCTTTCTGTCTCACGTGAATCCAGCTTTACTCGAGTTGAGCATGTCAGGAAACATGCTAGATGGTACCTCCACCCTCCTCCTGATCAGCTCATAACTAGTGGTTGTGGTTGTGAGGGGCTCTTTCACCCCTGGGGCTGGAGCGCAAGTCCTGGCTGTCCTCCCTATTAACACTCTCCGTGCAGACTCAGAAAACTCGTTTTCGCCAGTGGCGGGAGACCTTTTTGTCAGGAATTCGGTAGTGCAAACCCGCAAATCTTAAAGATAACAGAATCCCCCGAAGTGAAAACGGCGCACTCTGGTGGCAACAAGAGGACCTACTAAGCACGAAAAAAATCCGAAAGAGCTTCTTAAGTCATCCACTAGGTAGCAGAACGATGAACAGCTCGGAGATATGCTTAGAGCTGTGATGGTATAAACCATCACACGCCACTCGCGAAACTCGGCATGATGGTTATTACCATCATCCGCACAGAGAGTTTTAAAATTTGTTTATCTATTTTTACGGCGTTAATCAGTGCGTGAGGGGAGTTTTCAAAACAAAAAGTGATTCTACGAAGGAGAATAATGTAATCATCCAATTTATACGATAACGGTAAATAACAAATTGATCATGTATGTAGTATTTTACCCAAATCATCAGGTTACATTCTATTTGCTCAAATAATGCAGAACTACACTGATTGTACAAGGTTTAGAATATCGGAAATAAGAATCGAAACTATGAAGACCCACCAGGTCAAAATTGATTGGGACAATGGTCAGAGACTCTTGCCGAGCTTTCGGTCAATATATCACCTTCATCAAGGCTCAAGGATGAAACCACTGCGTAAAATCCACACTGACGTCTACAACAAATCTTGTTTGCCTATCAATCCTTTTGAGTTCACCATTCGGTTGGAAACCTTTGCGCCTTTTATTGATTCCTTCATGAAACTTAGTGACTTGGTTTATTTTATGTTCGTTATCCAATTCTTGCATCTCTTTCTTATTCAGATCCCTCTGCTTCCGCCTGTGCAACATTTTCTCCAGTCTTCGCCTGTCCTCTTATTCTCGCTCAACTCCTCTAGTTCTCCTCCCTTGTATCACTTCTCGGTAAGCTTTGTTCTTGGCCGCAGTTGCTTGAGCACACTTCGTCAAACCATTTGTTCCTATTGTGGGAGGGTTGTTTGCCTAGAATCCATTCTGAATCAACTGAACCACCCTCAGCAACTGGATGATGGCCAAGTAGTTCCTCAGAATAGGCTTCAGCAACTCTCTCGTCCTTCAGTTTGGATACATTGAGCGGTTTACGAGTCTGCTGGAAAGTAATCTTCCAAGCATCAGCAATTCTGGCTTTCACTCTTGGCAATTACTTGGTGGTGATCAGAATCAATACCTATAAGCACCCTGGAAGGATCTAAAATCCAATACATCAGAGGCTATTTGTGGCGGGTATCTATTAACACTCTCAACGCGGGCGTCCAGCCGGCTGGACGGCTGCTTCCCTCCCACATACGGGCGTCCACTCGGCTGGACGGGCCCTCTCTCAAACATCGACTTTCCTTCAAGGGTCCGTGTATCATGAAATTCGTGAAAAAAGCTTCAGTGTGGGGTGAAACTGGTCTATTACTATCTCGACTGTCCACCAGAATGCGCCGGAAGCAAATCGGAAGTTTTGTTCCATGGTGGTGAGCTGCTTTTTGGGTGGCAGTGGCGACTCCCATTTCTTGGGAATTTCGCCCAGTTTTGATGTAATAATCATTTATTTTTTTCGTAATTATTTTTAGTAATATTGTTGTAAGTTTCAAGGAAGAATAAAATGTGAAAACTGACGCGATGTGAGTATCGATATACCTACTTCACAAATCGATACTCAGGGGATCCCGAGCTTGGTCGACCTTGTTTTCTGTGTTTCACATTTTACATTCGCGCAGTTTCCATTTCTGTGTTTCACATTTTACATTCGCATTTTACGTCGAGATTCGCAGGAGGGATCGCTGGAAGGCAAGTAACTTTCTCGTTGACATTTTTTTTTTTTTTCTCTCTCAACATTTTGCTCGCGAGATCTAAATGCAGTAAATATTTACGGTAGGTCTATTCGTTTCTTTCAGCAGGATGTCAGGAATTCCAGGCCCATCAAGGAGGTCTTTGGATTTCGAAGGTAAGTGAGGTGGAATAATGCGTCGTTATTCAAAATGGAGCAAAATTTACTTTTACGAAATTGGAGGGTCGCTAGTTGTCACGATTTCAAGATATAAAAAAAATGTGAGCTTTGGGAATAGCCCCTCCTCTGCATCGTTTTGATTCAAATAATTGAGTATAACACTTGTTTGATGTTTATAATTTTTTTGGTTTATTATTTTCAATAATGAACCATTGGAATCGAGCAAGAAAAAATTTTTTTTAACCCCCCCCCCTCAAAATTTAATGAAAACTTTATAATTTTTCATTATAATTTTGTGCTGAACGGGTGATCTATTCAGAAGGGTTATCGGTTGAAAATAATAAACCTATGTGTAATAATTTGCAGCGTTTTTTTACTCAAAGGCGCGCATTTTATTGGTGCTTCTATGTACCTATCGTTACCTCTGTATGACAGTTCGATCTTTGTTGCCTTTTCTTAGTCATAGCTCATAGGATCCAACTGTGTTATTTTTTGCCGTTGTTCCTGAAAAATTGCTAGGTATATTTTGCTGAATGAGATATTATTGAGAATGGATAGAATACGTAGAATAATGTTCACTGTTACCTACCTAATATTTCATGGTAATAATTTATTTACACATAAAAACTTGAAAAATGAGACTGAAAATCTAACAATGTACCTGCTTTTTATGAATGTTGAAAATGTGATAATACGACGAATTTGATAAAGTAGCAACCCTTTGATGGTTTATTTCTTTTTTTTTCAGTGGTACCTACCTACCTATTTCTAATAAAAATCTTGATTTTGTGATAGCTGGTTGGCGTTGTTTATCGAACAATATACCATCCCTATCGGTCTGTTTTCACATGATTTCAGCTGTAGGGGAGCGCATTGCGGGTTAGTATACACTGATCCCACCCCACGTACGGGCGTCCAGCCGGCTGGACGGGGTCGAGCGAGAGCGTTCGCACTGGCAAGGAGGGTCCCGTGTGGAGCGTCGGCGAGCCTCATGGCTCCCGCGTTGAGAGTGTTAACACATGGTTGATTTGGTTGTTTTATCAGGAGAAATCAATGTAATCTTATGGATATTCCAAGTCCATAAGATGATTATGTCATTAAGATGTCTGTTTCTATGTTCTTCCATACGGCATCCATTATCATTCGTCTGGTCGTGTAAACTGAAATTGCCAATCATTGGGTGGTTTACTATTGCTTCTTTTCCAACCTGTGCATTCATGTCACCAAGAATTTATTTTGCGGACAACGGAGACGCCGAAACAATGAAGAACTGTACCAGCTGTACGAGGATTATGATGTAGTCAAGTTCGTGAAGCTGGGACGGTTGAATTTAATTTTAATTTGTGTTTTATTTGTAATGGCCGGATCGGCAATACAATTGTCAACAATGTTAATAAAATTTAAACAACCTAAAACAAAAGTTCGAAAAAAATTAAAAAATGAGGCAAAAAAACACGCCTGGTAAAAACAATGCATCAAGGACCAAAGCCCTCCTGAAAAAGTCCGTCGCAGTATAAAGTTCTGCATTCAACAGCTTCTCCCTGACCGTAGCGATGAACTTCTTTTCGGGAAGAGAACGCAACTCGTTGGGAAGATGATTAAAAAACTTGGCACCCGACTGCAAAGGACTCCCTCGTCACACTGAGATGTGACACTGGACGAAATAAGTCGTCTCTCATCCTGGAATCATAGGTGTGCAGATCACGCCGCCGTTCCATTTGACCCAGATTACTTCTTACGAATTGGAGACAGCTCAGGACATAAAGGGCTGGAACAGTGAGGATTCCCAGGGTGCGAAAGCTTCCACGGCAACTCTGACTCCGGGATAGCCCGCAAATAGTTCTGACAGCCCTCTTCTGTTGACTGAAGACCTCACCCGCATGACACGAATTACAGTCAGAAGGACATCCCGTGACACAAAGCCAGCCAAACGGCGCAGCATGAAGTTGCAAGAGGCTAATTTTAGCAGAAGATTATCAATGTGTGACCTCCATGACAGCCGATTATCAATGGTCAGACCAAGAAAGTTCACCTCCTCTTGAAGTCGTTGATTGAGGCGGAAAGTTATTCGTTTTATCCTCGAGACTCAATAATCGATTATTTTCGATATCAAACATAACCTTTTCAACATAACCTTCTCTGACCCGATCAGCTGGTCGTGAAGGGGCGCCATTTGCGCTCCTAGTCCAGCAAGGTCATTCTGTTTACATACTAAGTTTCTTAGTATGTAAACAGAACGATGGTGATAATATTCTTTAAAAGCAACTATGTAATCGTTATTATTATGTCTCCCTTGTGGGTTAGATGTGTGACAAGAAATCCCATACCTACGCAGTATGTGTGTTCACTCTCAGGTGACGACCTGAGAAGGTATGAATGTAAGATACGTCTCTGCGGTGTTTTAGAGTTTTTTTTGGCTCTGTGTGCATTAGCTCTAAGGTATCTGTTCAGATCTTGCTGGTGATCCTTATTTCCATACCTGAGATGAAGGGAAAGAGCCCAATCTGGGTGCGCTGAGTCAAATAAGTATGATGGTTTTCCTGTAATTCACAACTCATTATTTCGTACCCAAGTAACACTATAGTCGTACATGCTGATGGTATAACTTTCCTTTACCTCAAAAATACTGGTAATTTTAGCCCAGTGCTATGGAATGGTGGAATCAGTATGTAGGTAGGTAGGTAAACGACTTCGTTCAGCTGTAACTCCCAGCGCCTCCTGCCAACATCCTCTGCCAAAGTTAACTTTGGAATCATTCAGAAATTACTTAGTATCAACTAATTAGTATTAACTTCCTACTTAAATACCCACTTAAGAAGGTAATTAACTAAACGAATAACTAGTTGCAGACCAACTAGTCCAGAAAAGCCATCATCATCTCTGGTAGCATCATCTGGGGGAATGAAGCTCGATGCCCGGCATGCATCTCACACCTTGCTGCTGGCTGTCACCTCGCAGCAAGCTTGCTTTTGGAACGACGGCTTTTGTTGTTATTTGTTATCAAAATAAAACTGATTTTTATTGAAAAAAAAAAAAAAACGAATAAACCAGTCAACAGAATTTGTTGAGGCAACGTAACTACACATCTTTCCGAAAACATCACATTCCTCACTTTCCTACTTCCTCTCCCTGCACATGAATTTTGAAATTCAGGAGATGAAGAGCATATTTACATCGAACATTTACTAATTGAACTTCAAAACAATCAGGCAAATTGGTTCGAAATTATCTTCCTGGGAACTTCGTACAAATCAAAACAGTTGGACACAAACAAAAACATTTCGTGAAGCTCGTCCAATGAGGGTAGGTATTCTATTATTACTACCTAACTACTGATGACTGAAGTAACGTAAAATGTGATGTATTTTTATTCTTACTGGTGATGAAATGCTGAGAACAAACTAGTATTTGTTGGGAGTTTAGTTGTTGCCCTCTCAAATTGCGATTGATTCGAGCAAGCCACCTTGCTCTTCTTTTTTCTGATAGGTCTTTTGTCTTCTCACACTGGCTTCTAATGACTTTTGGCAAACCATACAACGAAATACTGCTCCCGTGACGGGAAGAGCAGCCAAACACCGCACAAATCGGCATGTCTAATGAAAAAATCTTTGTTTACAATGATGGGAATTCAGTCAGTTCATCGAACATATTCTTATTTTTCCAGAAAGTTCTCTTGTCTTTCCACAATGTTTCTAATCACTTTTGGCAAACCAAAAAATTAAATACCGCTTCCGGGACGAGAAGAGCAACTAATAACCGCATAAATTGGCATAATGAAAAACCGTCCATACAATCTTTGTTTACAACGGAGTCAACATGGCCGCCTTTCAGCGAGATTCGAATAACCGTTCGATTAGTCGAAGAATCGATACATCCATTCTGTGTGACGTCACACGGATAAAAGCAATACTCTGCTTTTTACTGGTGTTGAACTCAAACCATTAGCGGAACACCAACCCTCAATAATCATATTCATATTAATCTTGTCACAATCTAGAGCTGACTGGCAAGGTCCTGCTGAAAGAGCGGTGACATCATCGGCGAAAAGGAATATCCTTTTGTTGTGGAACTGGTGAGCCAAATCATTGATGAAAATCAAGAAAAGACATGGACCAAGTACTGAGCCCTGCTTTACTCCACATGGAATGTCAACTGCCGAGGACTCGACGCCATTGAAAATAACCACCTGTTTCCAGCCTCGCAGAAAACTCCCAAAGAATGACAGAGCCAGATCTACAAACCCATAGTGGCGTAGCTTCCTGATAAGCAAATCATGAGGCACAGAATCAAAAGCCTTTGACAGATCGTAGAGCTGGAGTGAGGTGCACAGATGATTCTCCAGGGATTGAAGCACGTGCATTATCAAAGAGCAAGAATTGGACAAGCTGGAGAAGTGCTGTTTTATGTGTTTTCGTGATTTCAGCAAAATTGTAGTTTCTTGATGTTAGTTAGTTTACTAACATAGTTTTCTGGTTCTAAATAATAGGCCCCATAACTTATTCGAAAGGATTAATGGCCAATCAAAATTTTGTTGTAGACGTCAGTGTGGATTTCACACAGTAGTTCCATCTTTGAGCCCTGATGACGGTAACATATTGCCCTATAACTAGAAGTCTCTGTATGACCCGGTCAATTTTGACCTTCAGGAATAATAAGGAATTTCTCACGATACTGTAGCAATTGAATTACCATTAAAAAAAACTGCAAATTATAACGACGGTTTATTATTTTTAGTGCATCTGATTATTCTTGTTCGATTATGTTTTTTGTACCCTACTCCTAACGTCGTAACTCATTGTTTTCGGGGAGATAACGTTTTTAGCATCGATGGTTTGTGTGCAATGCTTTCATGAGATCGATGTTTTACTTGCGATTCTATCGATGTTTCTTCTTTTCCCCCGTTATCTTTTATCGCTTTCATCAAGATGATGTTTGTGCCTCATTTTTATAAATACAAAACGTTGTGACTAATTATTATATGCGTGGAATTCACATAGTGGAAGTTTTCACAGCTCAGGAGTGATACACCTGCACATTGAGTTTTTATTATTGACATAATATTCAGTTTTGTTAGAAGTTTTTGAGAAAATCGATGATTCAAGGCATCGATATTTTTGTTAACTAACATCTGATGGGTTTTTACTATCGACGTCGCAGCCCTAGACTCGACTATGTGAATAAAAGAGCGAAGCTATCAGACTAGGTGGTTGCTTTTTTCACGAAAATTGCGCTTTGTTCGGAACGAGCCCGTTAATGATAATCACAGCTTGTTTATATTTTTGGCGAAACTGTAGAAGGCGGATGGTGGATTCTGGTGAAACTGTGGGACATGTCTCTGATGTCCGGAGCGTTACCGATCTCGACGAAATCCCGCTCTCGGGAGCCGGTCTTAAGGCGAAGCCTGATGGTGGGTTCCGACTCGGATTCACCCGGTAGCGGCCAATGGACGACCACCTGGACTGTGGACCCTGCTTTTAGAACCCCTGGAATATGGAGAGAACAATAGATAAAAGATACGAAGATTTTCGGACGAGGGTTTAATGGATGCATCAATATAAATTATGTTATCAGACCAACTCCTCCACATATTGATAACATCAGACCAAATCATCGATATAACAAAATCATTGAGAGTGAAATATCGATGTTACGAGCAAAGCATCGATATTTCGATAATAATGATATCGACGACCCATCCCTACCTTTGGTGAACATTACCCTGCATCATCAATGGAGATGACAATCAGTGGTGTTTTTAGTGTTTTTAACAAAAATATATGAAAATGTGTCTGAAACATACCAGCTTCCTGTGCTGCAGCTAGCTTTGAGATGACTCTCCTTTCAACTTCGTGCTTGATGCTTCTGGCGCCATAATGATGGTTGTACCCTCCCGCCAAAACACTTTCAACTCCCGTGTCCCAATTCAACGTCACCCTGTGTTTCTCTTCCGCCTGCAAATAATATTACTTAAAACGAGATGTCATATACAAATGTGTAAGAAAAAACTCGGCGCAAGCCCCCCTGGCCTGATGCTATATACTTAAAGCCTACGGCGTAAATTATAAAAACATGGAACATGTTTTAGCCAAATTTGGCGCAGAACTTTTAGTCGTAGATAGGTATAATACAAAAGTTATATTATCCCTACCAACATATCTAAAATGCATTGAGAAAAACTCGGCCCTTCGCCGAGAACTGGAGTGTCGAAAAGGCCATGATGGAGTGTCCCTCCCAGCATAACGCTTTTTGGGTAGTTATCTAGGCCAATAACATGTTCCATGGTAAAAGTTAAGAAAGAACCAACATACTTTCTTTGCCCAAAATCGCAGTTCTTTGGAGACGAGTCGGTTGAGTTCGGCGTTTGAAAATGGTAGGAAATACACGATTTCGTTTATTCTTCCGAGAAATTCGTCACGTTTAAAGTGCCTTTTGAGGATTGGTCGGACGACTTGTTCCTTGAAATTCTCAGTAATTTTAACTTCACAAGTCACAGCTTTAGCTGAAAAAGTATCAAAAGATAAATAACAATCTTCAAGTCTGGGAGTGGAAAGATCACTCCATTTGCTGAGTTCTACCCCAGGGATTCAGAAGATAAGAAAAATGGGGTATTTTAGTCAATTAAAAACAAGTTTTTTTCAAAAGTATATGGCTCAGGAATAACGGTAATCGGGTCTGTTAGTCGAGAAAATGTTTTAAAAAATCAGAGATGCTAAGGAAAGTTGAAGATTCGAATGGTGTGACGTAGCTGGCCAACTGTTTTTGAAAAAAAGTATCCATGCACAGAGAAGAGATGAAACCCTTGGAGGACCTCTTGGATACTACAAAATACTACTCACAGACGCGCGCGGCATAGTGTGTGTGCATTTATGGCAGCCTGCCTTTTTTTCAAACGTGTGATCTCTTTAATTAACTTTTCTACATGTTATAGTATCATTGGGCTTAAAGTTGGAGTATGTAGGTGCTGAAAATCAAGGGTGCTGAATCCAAATTTGAGGTCAAAAACCTGAATTTCCGACCCACCGAAATACTCCATTATAATTCCCATCATTTATTACGTCTATGAGGTGAAGCTGGCTGTGGAGCGCCTACTTGAGCAGAAAGATTGTGAAGTCCACTGTTTTGACGACTCAAAGCAACCATCCAATCGTTCACAGGGAATGTTACGACTGATGTCGCCCTGATCCTTGAGTGCCGACTCGCCATTGGGCATTAATTGACGAGGGGCTCCTAACTGCTGCAGTGGGTTCCCTCACAATACCTAAACGATGGAAATGAGAAAGCGGATGCACTGTTCAAAAGAGGCTCGCACTTACCTCAGCCCGGCGCTTCTCTCCCTTACAGCTCAGCCTCTAGCTCAAGAAGGCCATGAGAGAGCCTCAGCGGGAAAGCAATGGGCCCATACCCAAAACGCTGCCCGAAAGCAAAGTGTGGCTCACTTCTAGTGACAATTCTATACTTTCGATATTTATTGATATCGATATTTTGTTTCGATATTTCCGATATTTGTATCGACATTTTTCTTGCGATATTATCGAATATCGAAAGGAAAATATTGATATCGAAAGAAAAAAAATATCGGTTCAATTGGTTATATTCCTTCCCACTGTAATTTATCAATTTCTCCTAATCGATAAAAAACGATGCAAAAACATATTCGATATCGGTGAAATCAATATTCTTCTTTGGATAATTTATGGTGATCAGTGATATTGATAAAAAAAAAAGATGCAATTACATTCGATATCACTAACAAAGTCACATCGATAGTTTTGTAAAAAAAAGATGCAAAAACATATTCGATATCAGTGAAATCAGTATTTTTCTTCTGATATTCTATCAATATCACTGATATTGATGAAAAAAAGATTTAAAAAAAAAATTCAGTGACAATGTCACATCAATATTTTTGTTTCGATATTCTATCGATATTAGTGATATCGATATTTTTCTTCCGATATGTTATCGATATCGATACTGCCTTCTGATACTATTTTGATGTTAAATATCGCGTCGAAAGGTACATCGAATCGTCACTACTAACTTCAAGATTCAAACTGTGCATGACTTCCTGGCCAAACACCTCAACGGAATCGGTGTCAATGACAATCCAATCTCCACACTTTGCCCAACCGAAGAAATTACGTGCATTTAGACGCATGTCCTACATTGCAGGACATAAAAGAGCAAATTAGAGGTGAAGACACCATGCGATGTAAAAGATCGAAAGTTTATTGGGCTGCTCATGAATGGATGGCTGCAGTGTCTCGAATTCGACGTAATTAAGTAATAATAATAATTATTATTAAGCTATAACTCCACAGAGCTGAGTATTAAGGATGTCAATATTTAAAAGAAGAGTGGTAAAACGTAGCCCAAAAGAGGCGATTGATAATGAAAATGACAAAAGTTAAATGTTGATAATTTTTTTTTCCTTTTGTAGGAATGGGCTATTTCGGTGGGTCGGAACTTCAGGTTTTTGACCTCAAATTTGGATTCAGCACCCTTGAAAACCTATATACTCCAACATTTAGCCCAATGATACTATAACATGTGGTTAAAAAATTAATTAAAGAGATCACACGTTTGAAAAAAAGGCGGGCCGCCATAAATGCACACACACTATGCCGCGCGCGTGTGTGAGTAGTATTTTGTAGTATCCAAGAGATTTTCATTTCGGATAGCGTTACTTTATGGTTCAATCGTTAGCATTACCTACGTCAGCCGTCTGTAATCGGTTGTCTTCTGTTCACTTCGTTTGTGGTTTCGACTTATCAAATCAGGAAAGGGTTCCATCTCTTCTCTGTGCATGGATACTTTTTTCAAAGACAGTTTTGGCTAGCTACATCACACCATTCAAATCTTCAACTTTCCTTAGCTTCTCTGATTTTTTAAAAACATTTTCTCGACGAACAGACCCGATTACCGTTATTCCTGAGCCATACTCTTTTGAAAAAAAAAAAAAAAAAAAAAAAAAACATTTTAAAAAATTGACTGAAATACCCCATTGAGGGAACCCACTTACTGACCCTATATCAAGTAACCCGTCGTGATATGGGAGTGTTGAACTTACCTGATTTTATTGGAACACCAACTAAATCCTCACAAGCCCTTTCTTCAAGGACATCTCCCCAGAACCGCCTTTTCAACATTACTTTAGAGGACAACCGTATCGAAGGTTTTTTTCCCAACTTCAATATTTGATTTTCATTCTTAAGGGAGAGTTTTGTATCACATGACCTCATTCCTTCCCTATTTGAAGATGGTAAATGCGGCGACTGTTCTCTAGTTTTGAAAAATGACTGCACTCCACCGAAATAGTTGACCTACTCTTTTCCTGCTATTTGTTTCATATTCAAAACGACAGAAAACTGCTTCAATGCAAACGGCTTCCATGCAAGTTGACACCTACTGAAGAAAAATCTCGAATGTTAACCAACCTGTTTTATTGTTCAGGATTTCAGCTCTCAGTTGAATAGCGTGGTTAGCGATTTCATCGCTCCCGAGGTTGGAAGTCATAACAAAGATAGCGTTTTTGCATTCGATAGTTTTCCCTTTGCCATCAGTGAGACGTCCCTAAACAAAGTCAATTGAGGAACACAAATTATTATATGCTTTGGAGACTCCTCCACGTTTCCACTCACATTTCCTAAATAAACAAGTGGTTAGCCCTACCTCTACTAGGGAAAAAACTCTTCATCGGTCGTTTTTTGAAAGGAGTTCAACTTGCGCCTGTTATAACCTCTCCCCAACTATTGATCCATAACAAATACTCGGCGGAGAGGCTACAGCTAAGGCTATTCAGGCAAGGGAAAAGGTTGAATTTTAAGCGGAGTAAAAAAAAGTGCTAAGAGGGAAAGGTTATTATAAATTAGTAGTAGAATCGATTCTATTCTTCATTTTTTCTTGCTCGATTCCAAAGCTTCATTATAGAAAATAATAAACCATAATGGATACAACACGTGATTCAGCGTAGGAAAATTGAGAAGAAAAATGTCCCAAAATGTTGGTGCAATCGTGGACTGGACTGAAGTTAGCATATTCCTAAGCAATATTCAGAAAAAATTCCGTAAAATCGTTAATACTTAACAAAACTGGACCAAATTTGAGCAATGTGCTTCCCCTGAGTTATCCACACCAGACAGGGGTGGTTGAAGAGAGGAGGAGGAACTTTTTCTAAATTCAACAACATTTTTAACTACATTACAATATTACTGCATTTTTTCTGAATGAGGAATCTGTGCCGAGGAATATTGCTGTCTTCAGTCCGGTCAATCGTGGGGTTGCGCAATTTTGAGAACCTTCCCGCAGATATCCACAGAGAGAAGGGGTCTGGGATCACCGAGCAATGGAATCGGATTGGTTAGGCTGGTGGATACGTCACAACATGGCTGCCCCCTTACAGATTGCTGCTACATTTCAAATTTGAATTCTCTAAATTTTTTGAATGATTTTTCGAGCAGCACACTGTGGTTTTTTTTCCATATCAGCGAACCATCTTTCAAAAAAAAAAAAAAAATGTGAGGCAAATTCCGCAATGCGCAAAAATATCATGACTGAATTCCTCACAAGAAGATCTTGTGAGAAGAAGAAGGTCAAGATCAAGAAGGATCAAGAAGGTCTTGTTTTTTATCTAGCAAAAATAGAAATGGGAGCAATGGAATCAGATTGGTTAGGCTGGTAGATACGTCACAACATGGCTGCCCCCTTACAGATTGCTGCTACATTTCAAATTTGAATTCTCTAAATTTTTTGAATGCTTTTTCGAGCAGCACACTATAGTTTTTTTCCATATCAGCGAACCATCTTTAAAAAAAAATAAAAAATTGAGGCAAATTCCGCAGTGCACAAAAATATCTTGACTGAATTCCACACAAGTTATGAAGATCTCCGGTGGTCTTGTTTTTTATCAAAAATAGGAATGGGAGGAGGGATTCATTGAAGATTAGACCCCCCCTGTATAATATCTTCCTGTAATTTTCATGACTTCCAGAAGTCATGAATTTGAGGATGTGACGATCCTACATTTACAGAAGGGACAAACCGATTTGGTTTGTTCCCGATTTGTTGGAGCTACGCCTTTGGGGATATGCGATTCATAGAGATATGAATCGACATTGTCTTCAGACCGGCTGATTAATCTAATTACTGGTTTGAAGGGGTAGGGTCGTCACACCCCCCTCTGATGCAAATATGAGCAATTGGGTGTATTTCAATTTGTCGAATTGGAATTTGAATTGAAATTCAACCTATAATGTTACATGGTAGCAGAGCGTGGTTAGGTGGAAATGCACTGAATTTACTTCATCAATTCCCCCTCCACTTTTTTCTTGGGTATTCCAGAAGGAATTCAGGAAGGAATGAATTAAATTCATTTCCTTATTAGACTTCGCCAATCCGGCAATTATATTCATTCATTAAACTTCGCCAATACGGCAATTAAATTCAGTCTCTTGTTAGGCTTTGCAAATCTGGCATTTTATTAATTTCAATTACGTTTTTCTTTCATATAAGCCTTTTCTGCATTTGCCTTTTCAATCATTACACTTGAATGTTTCGTCATTCGTATTCTTTATTTAGTTTGCTTTCTCCTCAGTTCCATTGATTTATTCTTTTATGTATAAATGGCCCATTCGTGGCATAAATGACCCATTCGTGGCATTCTTCTTCTTCTTTGCAATAGTACCATTACGATGGAGGAATCCCCTTGAAGCTTCCAGATGTCCTTTCCTGGACTTCATGCTATTTTCAGTCCCTTTGACTTGTTTTCAAACATACTTCTGTTTGAAACCCAGAAGTATGTTTTAGGGAGGGGAGTGTGACGATCCTACATTTACAGAAGGGACAAACCGATTTGGTTTGTTCCCGATTTGTTGGAGCTACGCCTTTGGGGATATGCGATTCATAGAGATATGAATCGACATTCTCTTCAGGCCGGCTGATTAATCTAATCACTGGTTTGAAGGGGTAGGGTCGTCACACCCTCCTCTGATGCAAATATGAGCAATTGGGTGTATTTCAATTTGTCGTACAAATTGAAATTCAACCTATATTGTTACAAGGATCATTCAGAAACCTTTAATAACTCCAGAATATTCTTGAAAGACAAATAAAAGCCAATGCGCAGGGTCAGAATCGTGGAGAAAAATACACTTACCTCGTCGAACAACTGCAGTAGAACGGTAAGCACGTCAGGGTGAGCCTTGTCCACTTCGTCAAACAGCACCACAGCGTTTGGATACGCCCTTAGTTGTTTAGTCAACTGACCACCAGCATCGTGACCCACGTAGCCAGGAGGAGCTCCGATTAATTTCGCTACCTGGCGCAGAGAATAATGAGTTAAACATAGGCCCTTTGTCATTGTTTGTCAAACGACTGTTCGTCAAACTGCTGTTGGTCACATGACATGGTCAAACGACACTTCGTCAACACGACGTTTAGTCAAGACTGTTTGTCGAAGGACTTTCGTCAAACGAAGTTTTGTCAAACGACTATTTATCATACGACGTTGGTCAAACGACATCTTTGTCAATGCGACGTATGGTCAAAAGACTGTTTGTCAACCTTTAAACTCAACTTTGCCCTAAGCTAGCACTCAGCCTGAAAAGGCTAGTTTGCACACGCTTAGCTGAAGAGATCCGAAAGATCGAAACGAAGAACCAAACAAAACTGATTTGACTGATTGACTAAACGTCGTGTTGACGAAGTGTCGTTTGACCATGTCATGTGACAAACAGTCGTTTGACAAACAATGTCTTCTAAAACTCTTCGGAAACAAGCTTTTGTAGCTTAAAACAAGCAGTTTGCTTAAATCCAAGTCGGTCCAACGCTTCTTAGCGTTGCTGATGAGTCACCGTATGACGAAAACGATTGACCAAAGTCCCATCTACATTGAAACAAAACTGACTGAATACAGTCTAAACGTTTCAAATTCCCACTTTCAGTGGTCGTTTTGTTTGGTCCTTCGTTTCGATCTTTCGGATCTCTTCAGCTAAGCGTGCGCAAACTAGCCTTTTCAGGCTGAGTGCTAGCTTAGGACAAAGTTGAGTTTAAAGGTTGACGAAAGTCTTTTGACTAAACGTCGCATTGACAAAGATGTCGTTTGACCAACGTCGTATGACAAACAGTCGTTTGACAAACAGTCTTGACTAAACGTCGTGTTGACGAAGTGTCGTTTGACCATGTCATATGACAAACAATCGTTTGACGAACAGTCGTGTGACAAACAATGTCTTCTAAAACTCTTCGGAAACAAGCTTTTGTAGCTTAAAACAAGCAGTAAGGTATCGATTAGATGGAAAAAAAGATCATTCGCGATGTCGATACAAAAAGTAGTTCCTTAAAAAATTCAAGTAGATTAGAAGTTGACATAGAATGGAGTACCAAGCTATATCACGCAGTACCGATCCGTCAGTTTTGAGTGGAAACTGCATAGAATTTGAATATGCAGGGTGGACACGATAAGGTGCTCAGTTTTTCATCTACAACTAATTTGCAACAAAAAGTGCCTCAAAGTTTTTCTACAAAACTAAAAGTTCGACTTTTAAGATTTTTTCGTGTTTTTGTTGTGGACGGATAACACTGTCACTCTTACAGGGCGGGAGTCTCGGAAAGGGACGTCATCTAGCAGCTGACGAAAAAGGAATGGAAAGTGGAACATGGGAAAGGAGAGGGGCGGCCCTGTGACGGGAATTGTAGGCCCGTGGTGGTCTCACTCGCGTAGTTGAGATAGTGACCTGATTAAAGGTTCAACATTTTCTTAGCTTTTTCCGATTCAGGGACCCAGGTAACCGCCCACCTTGTAAGATTTCCTCCCTGTAGAAGGTATACATCTACCCCAAACCTACAGTTGGGTGACAGAACTGGAAGAGACAAAACGCCCCCGAGAGTGACAAACATGAGCCCAAAAAGCAACAGGATCCACCAGAGCCAACGCCTCCATCACCTGTTGCCCCCATTCATGACCAATGTGCTGCCACGTCTGACGAGACCCAATGCATGGCAGACCCCGGCCCGGAAAGTGTCCTGGCGGGCAACCACCATGGCAGGCATGAGGCCATACCTGCAAGTCAAGCCGAGGGAGATGTTGTGGACGGATAACACTGTCACTCTTACAGGGCGGGAGTCTCGGAAAGGGACGTCATCTAGCAGCTGACGAAAAAGGAATGGAAAGTGGAACATGGGAAAGGAGAGGGGCGGCCCTGTGACGGGAATTGTAGGCCCGTGGTGGTCTCACTCGCGTAGTTGAGATAGTGACCTGATTAAAGGTTCAACATTTTCTTAGCTTTTTCCGATTCAGGGACCCAGGTAACCGCCCACCTTGTAAGATTTCCTCCCTGTAGAAGGTATACATCTACCCCAAACCTACAGTTGGGTGACAGAACTGGAAGAGACAAAACGCCCCCGAGAGTGACAAACATGAGCCCAAAAAGCAACAGGATCCACCAGAGCCAACGCCTCCATCACCTGTTGCCCCCATTCATGACCAATGAGCTGCCACGTCTGACGAGACCCAATGCATTGCAGACCCCGGCCCGGAAAGTGTCCTGGCGGGCAACCACCATGGCAGGCATGAGGCCATACCTGCAAGTCAAGCCGAGGGAGATGTTGTGGACGGATAACACTGTCACTCTTACAGGGCGGGAGTCTCGGAAAGGGACGTCATCTAGCTGCTGACGAGGAAGGAATGGAAAGTGGAACATGGGAAAGGAGAGGGGCGGCCCTGTGACGGGAATTGTAGGCCCGTGGTGGTCTCACTCGCGTAGTTGAGATAGTGACCTGATTAAAGGTTCAAAATTTTCTTAGCTTTTTCAGATTCAGGTACCCAGGTAACCGCCCACCTTGTAAGATTTCCTCCCTGTAGAAGGTATACATCTACCCCAAACCTACAGTTGGGTGACAGAACTGGAAGAGACAAAACGCCCCCGAGAGTGACAAACATGAGCCCAAAAAGCAACAGGATCCACCAGAACCAACGCCTCCATCACCTGTTGCCCCCATTCATGACCAATGTGCTGCCACGTCTGACGAGACCCAATGCATTGCAGACCCTGGCCCGGAAAGTGTCCTGGCGGGCAACCACCATGGCAGGCATGAGGCCATACCTGCAAGTCAAGCCGAGGGAGATGTTGTGGACGAATAGCACTGTCACTCTTACAGGGCGGGAGTCTCGGAAAGGGACGTCACCTAGCTGCTGACGAGGAAGGAATGGAAAGTGGAACATGGGAAAGGAGAGGGGCGGCCCTGTGACGGGAATTGTAGGCCCGTGGTGGTCTCACTCGTGTAGTTGAGATAGTGACCTGATTAAAGGTTCAAAATTTTCTTAGCTTTTTCCGATTCAGGGACCCAGGTAACCGCCCACCTTGTAAGATTTCCTCCCTGTAGAAGGTATACATCTACCCCAAACCTACAGTTGGGTAACAGAACTGGAAGAGACAAAACGCCCCCGAGAGTGACAAACATGAGCCCAAAAAGCAACAGGATCCACCAGAGCCAACACCTCCATCACCTGTTGCCCCCATTCATGACCAATGTGCTGCCACGTCTGACGAGACCCAATGCATTGCAGACCCCGGCCCGGAAAGTGTCCTGGCGGGCAACCACCATGGCAGGCATGAGGCCATACCTGCAAGTCAAGCCGAGGGAGATGTTGTGGACGAATAGCACTGTCACTCTTACAGGGCGGGAGTCTCGGAAAGGGACGTCACCTAGCTGCTGACGAGGAAGGAATGGAAAGTGGAACATGGGAAAGGAGAGGGGCGGCCCTGTGACGGGAACTGTAGGCCCGTGGTGGTCTCACTCGTGTAGTTGAGATAGTGACCTGATTAAAGGTTCAATTTTTCTCGATTTTTCTGTGTAACTTTTAAGTTTCCCTCAGTCCCTAAAAAGTTGGTAGTGGCCTAGGAAAAGGGATACAACCTTTTTACCTAGTCAAAGTAAAACAGCCCTAACTCCCTCAATAAATTAAATAATTAACTTCAAATTTGATTATGCCGTTGGAAGTAGCGTTAAATTTTAAATCTTTTCAGTGCCATACAAATGGGGCGTGCGCATGGGTTGGAAAAACTGTTCATTTCTATTTTTAATCGAAACTAGACCTCTTTCTGAGAATTTTTACACCAACCACGACCTTCTAGTGTCAGAAGACCTTTTTCCATGATTTTTCATAGTTTCGAATGTTTATGACGTCACAGTGGGCTGGGGGGTCCCGCCCAAGCGGGAGGGGCGCGTGACGTCATGAACATTCGAAACTGAAAAATCATAGAAAAAGATTTACCCATCCAAAAAGAAAACGGCTGGTGTCAAAATTCTCAGGATGAGGTCTACTTTCGATTAAAAATTTTTTAAAAAATCAGGCGCACCCCCCATTTGGTTGCTCACGTTAAATTGGTGAAAAATCTCACTAATTTAGCGTTCTGGCATAATTCTCTAATTTCGTTGAAAAATTCACGTTTTTCCGCGTTCAAACACAATTTTTTCCCTGAATTAGATAGTAATTTTGTTGATAAAAGCTTAAGCCGTGTTTTCCTGCCGACGGATTATATTCCGCAGCGTCGTGCGGAATACGCTGGCGGGGTCACGTCGACCACTCCTTCAATGGGAAATGAATGCAACCGTTTTCCTGTCGAGCGGAGTACGTCTTCCGCTGGCGTCTTCCGTCGACGTAAGACGCTCGAGTGCTTCAGGAGGTGTCTACGACGCTCGACGCTGCGGGATTCGCATGCGCATCTGACACTTCCTATTTGTTTACTGTCAAAAAGTTTGAGTTTATTCGCAAAAAGATTAATTTCATTTGAAAAAGGTCTGAATATGTGTAAAAAAATTAATTTACTTGTAAAAAGTTGAATTTTATTTTCAAAAAGATTAATTTTATTTGTAAACAGATTAACTCTATTTGGAAATACTATATATTATATAGAGTTAATCTGTTTACAAATAAAATTAATCTTTATATATTAATCTTTACCATATTTAATCTTTATAATATTATTATCTAGCATATGTACCTACCATATGTACGCATATGTACCAACCAATGAACTTTATTACCACCAAATTATATTTTTTGATTTAATGAACATACCCCAGGGTGATATTGGTTTTGCTACTCTACCGAAAGGGACTCAACTTTTCTCGTACCAGGGAAATCGAGAAAGAGAATTGAACATGCGTGAACCGACAATATTCTTTGAATCTAACTCCATTGTCTAGTAGGTGTTGAGAGATGAGAGTGTTGTATGCTCATTCTTCTCCTCTTTCTAGGAACATTTGATCCGTAGGCTTCCGTCGGAGGAGTTCAGCAACAATTATTACATCTTCTCCATCATGAACACAATTTAATTGGTCTATGATGGCCAACAAAATCATTTTTTACCGCGGAAAGACATGGTTGACTTTTTGAATTCTAGACAGCTCAAGTGAAAACGGTTGTCCCGCCGCGTGACATCGTTTGTAACACGCTCACAGGAAAACATTATCCCGCTGCGTGGTACGTCACTCTCCGCCCGACGGGATCCCGCCGGCGTACTCCGTTCGACGCGACGGAATATAACCCGTCGACAGGAAAACACGGCTTTAGGTATATTCTTATAGTAATTTTATTCAAAAACTGATATTCTGGCGCATTTGTTAGGCTAGGCGCTTGTAGCCACACGCTGGATTGTGAGTTTTTGAAAAACAAAATTTTTCCTAAAGTTTTTAAAGTTTGCTTTCTAGATTGATTTTTCGCCGATTTAATGAGAACAACAAAATTTGAGTTGGCACTAAAAACATAAAAAATGTAACGCTTTTTTCTAAGGTTAACCAACTTTGAAGTTAATTGTTTAATTGAGAGAGTTTATGAGGATTTACTGAGACAAGGTCGAAAACACACAAAAATCTTAGAGGTGAAAAAGTCAGACTTTTAGTTGACGAAAAAAAAACTCTAAGCGGCACTTGTTGATCCTAATTAGTTGTAATACTGCGCACCTTATCGTGTACACCTGTATACAAAATCTAAAGCAATTATTGCCATGCTGTAAATTGTAGTTACCTCGTGTTTCTCTTGGTATTCGGACATATCCAATCGAATGAAGGAGTTGGTTTTATTTTTGTGGATGTAGTTGGCGAGCTGCTTGGCCAGTTCGGTTTTTCCGATACCCGACGACCCCAGGAATAGGAAGACGAGGGGGTGCTCGTCGTCTGCCCAGCCATTCTCTTTCCTCCTGATAGCTGCGAATTGAGAATCCCAACGAATGTTATGGTGGATACGCATCGTATGATCTCACAGGTACCAAAAATATTCCACAAGATCAGTGCTAGATGGCCTCATTTGATGTGGCATTGCTGACGAATCAGGCGTCCTATCATTTGGTACACACCTACGTTGGTAACTAACAACTATAGTTTGAGCTCTAGATAAGATGCAGGGTAGAGGCACAAATTCATGACCAACCTGCAGCTACAGTGGAAATTGCAGCTTCTTGTCCTATAATGTACATTTTCAGGCGCTGTTCTAACGGAAACTTCCTCCGCTCTTCGGCTTCCCTCTCTTTTTCTGCTAGCTGGAACTAAACAACAAATATTCATTAGGTCAAGACTTTGAATAAACCAGAAGTAATGCATACTTTCTCATACCACACAGTACACATTATAGTACCCAATATTTCTGCAAATGAGGAATTTCACCATGTCGGAATTTCCTATTTTTGACCCCAAAATCGGATTCAGCACCTCGAAAAACCCCCTAAGGCAAACTTTCTGCCCGAACTTCCTAATTTACGAATAAACAAAACAGTGTAGAAAATACGAATGTTTAAAAAAACCGGGAAAATGACGTCATGCTGGAATAGTTCATTTATGGCCGCTTGAAGCGCTGAGATCGAGAAATCCATAGTCCCCAGGTGCAAAATTTCACGAAACAGTAAAGTTCGAAATCGAAAAACTGAAGAAAAAAATAGAAAAAGCAAGATGGGGAAAATTAGGTTTCCCCTGTTTTTGTTTGATAACTTTTCTCTTAGAAAACACGATTTCGACGTCCCAATGGGCAACACTGGGAGGAGACGGCGATCCGAACAGCCCAATCAGCGAGCGTTCCCGCTTCACGTCCGTTTTCCCGGTTAGTTTTGAAATTAAAAATTTTGACTGTCTCCCAAAAATAACAGGAGGCTTATTTTCCGAAATCAGCCCGATTTTCATCTATCCCACACCATTAACTATTCAGGAAAAATGCAAACAGAATTCGGTGAAATTCCTCATTATATTGTCACGACCTCCCACTATCAACGTCTCCTTCATTCTCATTGATGTTTGCTGATGATCTGGTATTTGCAACGTATGAGCACTCAATTGAAACCATGACTTGATTTGCTCAGCCTGGTGCTCCAAATGGCGCGAGAAAATCAACTCTACTTATCTACTTGCTGTAAGCAACCTGTACCTATAAGCCATCTTAGCCTGAAAATCATTTCCAATGGCAACACTGGAGACTGAGTGAGCTATTTTCATCCATTCGGTACAATTCCCCACCAATATCATACTCAAATGAGACTATTCCTCTGTCTTCTTCATACAGGAACTCAGGCCTAACTCTCGACAAATCGTCTCGTTCACAATCCAAGATCAAGTTTCTAAGCTTGTGAAGCAACTCAGGAATCAAACAAAGATTCTACAGTCCTGCAGTTTCTTAGATAATTCGCTAAAACCGTACAGGATTACTTCCCTATTTCCTTACAGTAAAATATTTAATACCAACATACTTACTTTTTCAGCTTCGTTTTCAAGAAGATGCTTCATTTCGTTGTCTTTCGCCAAAGCAACGGGAGTGTGTCCAGACGCCTCGATGCTTGGATTGGCGCCTCTAGCGAGTAACACCTTAACGCATTCGATGCTCTCCACAAGGACTGCGTAGTGAAGCGGCGTGAAGCCCAGGTAGTTCTCCTGGGCACGAAGGCTTTCGCTGAACTCACTTTCTCTATGAAGCATCACTGAGGAAAGAAATATTGGAATTCAACACGGACTTATAGGTCAGCTAAGTTTGAATGATCTTAGGAAAGAGCAACTGCTGCTATACCCCCTAGGGATAAAATTAGGTTTTTTAAAAATAATTTGTATTGGCGTCGTAAAATTGTAACATTCGGCCTTAAGACATTAGAGAGTTTTCGCCACGTCTTCTGTGACGACCGTCCGCGTGTAATATCCATGCAACCATCTGAAAATGGTGACTGCCCATGCGTGACGACTTGGACAGCGAGCTCTTCATAACCTCACACTTTTATAACCAATTTCAATTTACATCGGATGTAGCAGGATTTTGTGTTGTGTTCGACGTTCGACTCCCGTGTTTTGGTTCTCGATTTTAGCTTTCATTTGTAGAATAGTTTTCTTCTTCCCGGAAATGGGGTAGTTGCATGGGTCGGAATTTCGTGTTTTTGACTTCAGATTCGAATTTAGCGCACTTAAAAACGTATATGGACCAGTTTTCAGTTCGAAATTCCATTTAGTTTAGCCGTATTTCAATAAAGAAGTACAATCCTTTGTAGTGTTGGCGGGCCACTCCTCTTACGTCATCCCTAAACGAGAATCTCACGATAGAGCGCGTTGAGATCACTGCAATCGAGGACAATTCGAGTCAGAAACATTGAAACATACTTGCAAAATGATAGTGATGATTAAAAAAACTTTGAAATATATTTTTCAGGTTTTTTATGTTTGAATTAATCGTTTAAATTGAAAATTTTGAAGCATAATTTTGGCTGTTTTTCTTTTTGTTGTGTTGGCGCTAAAACCTCACGTTACTTTTACGGTCATAGTTATCACGTTATCAGTTTTTTGGGTGGCCTTTTCTCGTAGTGCGGTCCGAGTTGTTACCATATTATAGTTTACACCAGTATTTACCATAATTTATTAGTTGATTGGTTTGGAAAAGATAATGTTCACTGTAAAGTTTCAAGAAGCTTTTAATAAACGCTTGCATACGAGTCTGCAACACATGTCTTCACTTTTTCCCGCTACCTACCCAATCTGGTTTCGAATGTTGTTGATAGTTCTTTTAACTCAGGGGTATATCTCAGTTTCTTCCGTAAGTACAATGGTTTTGGCAGTATATAATTTATGCGTAAATGTAGGGCTTTCCAACGAATGGTGAACGATTTTTCTACGATTGCGAATGACGAAGATAAAGTTCGGTAGGAACGACTTGGCTGTAAGAAGAAATCATCAGAAAAACAACCGTAACTTTTTTTTCGTTGATGTGCCAAAGTATTGAAATAAAATGTCAATATGCCAAAAAAGAGAGCCATCGACTAGAGTTTCGAGGTAGCTTCCCTGGAAAATATTCCGTACATAAATATTGGCATGTTGTACGATTTTTACGTCAATAACAACAAGTTTGTCAGCGCCGAAATAAAAGGAGCCAATAATGTTAAGTAAGTTGACACTTTCATAGTAAAAGGTCAGTTGTAACTGTGATTTCTTGTGTGTAGTACTTCTTCATCCAAATGGTTGCTCATTTATTGGAAGTTTCATTGTAGTGTCATTATCCTGTACAACGTAGTACCAATGAGTGTTAGTAAATTGTTAAATAAAACGATGTTGGTTATGTCCAACTTAGAAGAATCTAGCAAATTTGCGAGGTTGTGGCTCGAGTATCACCAGAACGCCGCGTTTCCTCACAACCATGCACGATTTCAGTTACAGTGGAGGGAATGCCAGTAGGAAACAAAATCTTTGATGCAACATGTTTCGATTGCGCAGCTAGCAAAATTCAGTATGAAAGCACCACGAAGTGTGAGTGATTCTCCAATTTTATTGCCACAAACGAATGTAAACAGAGGGTTGCTATCAAAGGACCCCCCTGGCACAGTACCCCTAACCTTGCGTCAGGGTAACAGTGGTGTAGGGGTGTCTTGGCCCCCTTCACACCCGTGACGTAGCCCCCACCCCGCAGTGTCCAAGCTGTGTGTAGGTTTTCCCGCCTGAATCCAAAATCCCGTTTTTCGAAAAAATCTTTAAACTTTTAGGAAGCGTTTCCAGGAGTTTTATTTGCAGATACGTACTTCAATAGAGATTCTCTACACAGAAAAAATACAAAAAAATATCATGCAACTACCCCATTATCAAGTTTTTCATCTCTCGAAACAAACTACTCGTCACCAGAATTCTGTTATCTTCGATCAAGATCAAGTGAATCCATCCTATACTATTGCTGACTCTGTGCAAATTTTACATTGTTTGAATGTCAATGAAATTTCTTAATAATAATGCACCCTTGTTTTTCCTTTAATGTTGTATATTATTTATTCATCTACCAACACACCTAACTATAGATCTACAATAAACAGGCGACGGGAGCCAGTTCACGTAAGTAGGTACCATTTAAGATTTCAATTGATAGTTCCGTTTGCTGTGATCATCGTACTTGTAAGTTGAATGTCAAGTTGGAAAAGTCCTCTTACAACCATTATGAAGTTATCTAGAGATAATTATGCTACGGACGTGTTATTAGACAAACGAGGAACCAGTAGACAGGTAGCTCCTGCAAAATCTGTAGTTAAGTAGTTGGTATTTGAGACCCAGAAAAATGCAGTACGAAGTCCAGAAAACCTAGGCTTGTGGTGTTCACTACATAGGTAACTACCCTTTTAAACTAGGTGAATACGATCAAAATCATTAGTAGGTAGGTTTTTTTTTAATCGCAATGTTGGGTCAGAAAAGGATGTAAATAGGTATTCAAGTAGTAATAGATTTGTTCAATACGGCGAATTGTCGAACATTCCAAATTTCATTCTGAAAAACTTATTTCGAGACCCCCAGAGTCTGTATCAGCTGTTTGCTATCGGCCATTTTCGGGTGACTTCGCAGGTCAGTAGCTCTTTAGTGTCACTTCCAGAGTCCGCACATTGTTTTGTGACGACTCGAAATCCACCAAAAAAAGTTAGCATCTGCGTCTGCTGGCCCCATCTGTCTTGAGTCATCACAATCTCAAGTCGTTGCGCCTGACGTGGCGAAAACTCCCTATTATGATACATTACTGTTGAAATAAAAGAAATGATTATTCTCAGGAAATATTTACAACATGCTGACATACTACCTATGTTAAAAAATTGTGAGCATACATTTTTATTGTATTTTATTTATTTATTTTTTAAATACAATTTCAAGACAGCTCTCGTTTTTGGACAACTAGCACTCTTTTGACATGGATTTGTCTTTTGGCTGGGGGTCAAGGAATTTTTCGCGACTTTTTTAGCCACAAAAAATGCAATGCTGCTACCAGAAAACAAAATCATAGCTGCATATCGGTAGCTATAAAGCAAGGTTCTCTAGAATGTCATCAACAAGTTGTTTGAGACTTGTTTTTTATTTGAGATTTCCCACACTGGATCTACGGGAAGGTTCTTAAAAACATCCAAATCATTGTCTAGCAAGTTGATTTCTTCGCCATTGGATACGGCTGGAATTATATAGTCCACTGATGGTACGGGATTGAGTTCATCAAGTTTTACCTGTTCATGGACTTTTTCTTCATCATTTGATGGATTTACAACTTGACTGAGATGTATAAACCTACTTCATGCTAATAAATTATTCATACAATATCTTATGTGTATTTTATTTCATCATTTTTATTTTCAAATTACACCTACAACTATGGACATATCCATGATATATTGTTTTTCCCTCTAGGGGGGGAATTTTTACAAAGGAGCCTCCGCAATGTGATCCACATTACAAAAACGTTTTCTTCACTACCAATAGCAATACCAAAACATAACAATTACTGGTGTGACCTAACAAAGCCTGGAAACAACGTATTTAACTAGATAATATCTAGTTATATATATATTGTATTATATATAATTCAGAGTCGGTCCTTGTTTCTAATAACCGGCACTCTTTTAGGTTTATTATTTTCAATAACGAACCTATATAATCGACCAAGAGAATGCTTACCCCCTCCCCCGCCCTCAAAATTAGTTGGTTTACGTTTCAAGGTACGTTGAATCCGTCTGCCGTACGCGGCACTTTCCTTAGTTCCCATGGACCGATTTTGATGAAATTTTGTATATGGGCTCCATTTGGGGTCTAGTTCTGCCGCGAAGCTTTTGGTTGAAGTCAGTCACTTCTAAGAGTTGAAAAATAAGGGCCGAATTGTTCAAAACGCCCTAGCTCAAAAATTTTCTACATAAAAGTATTGTTTTTTCATCAATTTAAAATAGTATTGAATTTGTAGAATCGAATTAGACCACCCAGAGCTCTGTAGGACCAACCGTTCTCTCCCTATGAGAACTGAAGGGTCAGACTTGAGATGAATCAGAAATACGCCTGTGAATCGCAAAATAGGCCTAATCTCCGTTCAAATTTTAGCTGAGTTTATCTCAAAGTTTTTCTGGTTTATTTTTAGTAGGAACTGTTTGTGCTCTCAGAAGAATACATAGAACTGGTCATACCATCGAGAGTGTGAAGTCCCTTTTCAGAAGCTGTGCGATACACATTGACATAGTCGTCTCCGGCATTTGGGTCTGCCCCCGCATCAAGCAGCATTTTCACCATCTCCACATTTCCGTTGACTGCAGCTACGTGAAGAGCCGTCCACCCCAAGAAATGCCGCTTGTCTATGTTGTACTTGGTATTGGACTCCAGAAAGCTGTAAAATCAGTAGGTATAAGTAGAGATTCAATAACGAACCTTTAGAGGAGAAGAAAGCTGGACTCAATAAAAATATTATAATGTGATGTGGTATCCATGGAATAAAGAAGGAAGGTCCACATCATAAGAGAATCTGTGTGGAAACTCACTGAAGAGGTATCGGGCGAGTCAGTCGGAACTAACTAATAACCTACATCACTAAAAACTTCGACTAGATGATCACAGATGGGTTCAGATCATGCCACAAACTGAATGATGTTGTTTTTGGAGCATAGCTGTGCTTTTCAATACTACTATTACTTGGGTAGGTATGACTTATCTCAAAGCGACTGATCCTTTTTTCTTGAGCTAGTTCCCAAGTATCTCACCCACAGAGTAACGGAGACAAGTTAACAGAGAAGAAAGCCAACGTTGAAATGGTGTGCAAGCATTTTTGAGGCTGCCTCAGTTGCGCTATCTACTTTCAGCTAGGATTGAGGAACTACTACGGAAGAGGCGGGGGGAGGCCACACTCTTCATACCGCTTCTTTTCAAATCCTTTCGAATGACAAGAAATTGATCACTTTTCGTTTCATCGTCATTTAGATATTCAAAAATTACTTGGAAAACCCAATCGAGGCGAGAGGTATTTTCAGAGTTCCTCTTGCAATTGTTGTTGTCCCTATCGCCAGTAGTTCAAATATTCAATTGACAACTGCCACCCAAAGAAACGTTTGAAACCCAGTGTATTATTGAAAATCGCTCGATTTTTTCGTACATATCGCGAATATAACTGAATGTTATCAAATTAATTTCTTAGATGCAGCCGGTAACGCACCAAGGAGAGAAATATGTGATAAATAAGGTGACTTGCTGTGATGAGGTTGGGAACAAGTGATCATGAACGCTATCTGTTGCTTTCCGCTATAACTACGTCCTGGAGCTCCACCAATCAGAACGCTTCTCAGGCTCCCACATTCAGCTTTCAGCCCAGTGATCTCACCAGATCGCAGATGTAGTTGTACAACATGCCATTTAGCACTGACTATAGGTCTAACAGAGAAACTTTGCTTCCGTGTGGCGCCCCGTAGGTGGCAGATCCGCGAACTAACGATTGAATCAACCTTCGATGGTGAAAACTTAACAGGGAAATTGGCGTGGTGAGAAATTTGAAGTTCGTGTAGTGCTGCACTGTGAACAAGTGAACAAAAGAGCGTCTCCTTGTCTCCGTTACTCTGTTGTTTATCACTTTCAGTGCGGGCGTCTACCCGGGTAGACGGAGAGTCTTCCCCAGCCCACTGCCGTCTACTCGGGTAGACTGAGCCCGTTGCATTGACTCATCGCATTCCAAGGTTAGTAAGTTACCGAAAAAACCTTTACAAGCGCCAGTTGGGCGGAAAATTCCTTCAATACCTTCCTGGCTTCACGCTAGATAGCGTCGGAAGCAGATTGGAATTTGAACACAAGTTTCAGTCGTACCTTCGAGGCAACCCTCGTACGTTGAGTTTTTGCTCATTTCGTCGCAGTTATTTTACCTAGTTCTTTATTATATTATTATTTCCTTTGCAAACGCTGTTTTGTACGAAGACAAGCTGTGAAAAATGTGTCAACCGAGGGGCTATCCTGTAACTATGCATGAAAATCGTCTGTGATTCCTGTGATTCCCATTCTTATTCGTGATTGAGGTTCCATTTGGTAGTTGTACCGTTGCATCTTTCTACAGAAAGATAATCTCAACTATTCTTTACCGAAAGATGTTACAAGAAACCCCAGGTCCATCAGGCCTACAAAACAAGACATCCACGACGAGGCGCCCTTTGGATTTCACAGGTAGGTACCTACCTCGGTGTATTTTTGGGAATGGGGTATTCCACCAGATTTGCTTTATATTTCTGTGAGAGCTTTCAAAAAAGGTGCAAAATTTTGTTAACTATGATTCGATCAGAAGAGGGCGAAATTGGGTTATATAGGGGTCAGAAGAGGGAGGAAATGTGTCATTTTCGCCCCATTTTGTGTCAATACCACACGTAATTTTGAGCTGAAAATAGTACCTAGTTGGGGGTTTTCAAGGGTGCTGAATCCATATTTGAGGTCGAAAAGCTGATGAGCTTTATACTTCACTGACAAGTGACTTCCTATTATAATGAGATGAATATTCCTGATGTGATTACTACAGGAATGATTTCTGTTCATTACCTATCTAAAAGGGTGAATTCCTAAAATTGATGTTTTATAAATATAATATGTTCTGAAATTTTTAGCTACCACCTTTCATTATTTACCCCTACCAATCAGCCAGCTTTCATGACCGATTCCTCCATTTATTTAGTTCCCATCATATCGCAAAACTGATTGATATTGTTTATCATGTATTCGGCCCTCTGAAACCATATTTAGTGCTTTAGTGCTTAGATAACCATGCTAGTTATCTAGCATCTGTACAAAGATAAATAACTTTATTCAGAGTAAACAGTGTTGAAGTATACACTGGCGGGAAGTGCATTGTGGGTTAGCATACACTGGGACAATGCCGCATGCGGCCGTCTACCCTGGTAGACGGGGGGTTCGAGCACGCTCGGTCGGGCAGGTAGCGTGCAGTGGGTGGCGTTGGACGGCTAGAGGCTCCCGCATTGAAAGTGTTAAACCTGTTTTTATTTCTTATTATTTCCTAGTACCTAATCGGTCATACATGATTATCGTAGTAGCAGGTATGTAAAATTTACTTACTATTATTTAATAGTAGAATCAATTTTGAACAAAATTTGAATTTTATCTAATAGGTAGGTAATAAATTATAGGTACCTACCTTTTTTCGTTCTCAGATATTTTTGCATTGTGATGGGTAGTATTCGGCAATCAAAAAATACGAGTAAATACGTAGAATCAGTTTTAAACAAAATTTGAATTTTATCTAATAATGCATCAAGAAAATCGTGCAGAATCTTCATACTCGCACTGGGATAATACGACAGTGGAGTTACTTCTATTATTATTATTTTCCAATTTTTAACAGTTTTCCATTTTCCGAATCGAATGAGTGCCTACAGTATTTTTATGGGTCCTTGAGTGATTACTAATTTTATCATAGACAATATTCATGCGAATTATTCGTTTAGGTACCTACCTAAATTATACTGGAATTAGGTTTTAAAACAGATTCCGAAATTCACGAATTTTAATCTGGAGTAGGAGGGAAATCATGTCACTCTTGAGGGGAGAAATTCCCCAAAATTATCGTACCCACGGGAATTTGCTTAACACTTTCCACGCGGGCCCCAAAACGGCGATTTCATCACCAACGCGGATCCCAAACAGGGTGGTCTTCCCGACAGCACGGGGTGCCTACCAGTGTTGCCAGCAAGCGGCTACCAAAACCCCCTGAGCCAACCTCGAAAAACCCCCAAATCCCCCCAAAAAAGAAAAACCCTATAAGTTAAGGATGAAATAAAAATATCAATGAATACAATGCAATTTTTTTTTTTTTTTTAGTAATTTATTCATTTTTTTATTTTTTTGTAATTTATTGATGATTTGAGGGCGGAGTGGATCATGATGACAATGCAATTATTGTATTAGCGATATATGTTTCAGGTCATAAAGGTTTTAAAAAAAAACATTAAAAAAATTTTAAAAAATAAACTAGTTTCTTGAGGTAGGGTACTTTTTTGTACAAAAATCAAAATGTCAAACAGTGAGGTTGCATTCGACCCCCATCTCCAAAACCTTCTCAATTTCTTCAAAACTTCAAGTTTGTAATAGTAACGAGCGCGAACGGACGAATAAACTTAAGAATTTATCAGTTTGTCCTCCAAAACTCCAAAATTATAGTCCCATTGAGCCCACGATAGACATCGGTAAATTCGGTGATGTTTTTCACTCCATTGAATTTATATATTACCTGCTGCTATTTTAATTGCTGATTCATTTTTATTCTCCCCAAATCCCCCCGACTCGTCGGTAAAAACCCAAAAGATTTCTCCCCCCAAAATCCCCCTGTCTAGAAAAAAAAAACCCAAATCGGGGGGGGGGGGAACCCCCAACTTGGCAACACTGGTGCCTACCGGTAGGCACTTTTTTGCCGCTCTACTGCCATCTGTTTCTTCTCAGTTGGTATTTTTTTTCAACAGGATTTCTCCATGTGATTTCGTTTAGTAATACCCGTTCTCCACTAGGTTGCATTCCAGGTACAAAACAGGTTGCAATTTCGCCCAAAATTAGTAGTTCATACAACGTATAGAAAGCGCTCGAAACGTCAGCCGCTCAGGGGGTGGGATTTTGTTTGCCTACCAGTAGGCAATCCGCGCTGGCGAGAGAATTACGTTTGCCTGCTGGTAGGCAATCCGCGTGGAATTTGCTTAATGATAAGAGATAAGTAGTTCTATGTTCTCCAGCAGAATGCGCCAAAGGGATGCAAAGTTTCTCTGGTAGACCTATAGACTTCTTTTCCCGTATTCCATGGATGTAGTTAACCAATGTTAATATCTAAGGAGTAGGATGGAATTATCCCTCACTCCTGGCCCTGCTCACACTTGGTCAATTGGTTCCCTCCAATCCACAGTTGGTATTCAAAATCCATCTGCTCAGAAGTTAACGGGCCCTGAAACATTTTCTCAAGACTTGCTTTGGATTTTACGCCTAATTCCTAGCCAATAAGAATGCTGTCATCATTTCCATGGTAACTTATAATGTAAATAATTGCAATAGATTTTGGCCAACTTCTGCAGAAATTATTATGATTATTTGGTTCCTCACTTTCGAAGATAAAGAACCTTTGTACTTTGATTTCCTACCAGTAGGGTAGGGTGGGGCAAAGATCCGCAATTTCAGGTTTTAACTTTTTTCTCACCCAATAAGTAAAAGGTCCCACATGTTTTGGCTTCACTGGAAAGCTTAATTTATGTGCTACAATGTACCATTTTATTAGTAGCGAAATAAGCACCATTTAGAAAAACGCTGCAAATCATTGCTCAAAGGTTTATTATTTTCTGTATAGATCATCCTTCTGTATAGATCACTGGTTCTCCATCAATAGCACCTACCACCATCTGTATTCTCCCTTGACCTTCCCTCTCAAATTTCAGCTCCTGCGTTCAATAGGATTGAAAATGGCTTCGGAGCTCACTCAGCTGATCAGTGATCAGAAGAGTGAAGAAGATCTCCTCGAATGCTGGAGACGCCTGGAAGAGCACTTCCATTCAATAGGATTGAAAATGGCTTTCGAGCTCACTCAGCTGATCAGTGATGTGAGGAGTGAAGAAGATCTCCTCGAATGCTGGAGACGCCTGGAAGAGCACCTCCATTCAATAGGATTGAAAATGGCTTCGGAGCTCACTCAGCTGATCAGTGATCAGAAGAGTGAAGAAGATCTCCTCGAATGCTGGAGACGCCTGGAAGAGCACTTCCATTCAATAGGATTGAAAATGGCTTTCGAGCTCACTCAGCTGATCAGTGATCAGAAGAGTGAAGAAGATCTCCTCGAATGCTGGAGACGCCTGGAAGAGCACCTCCATTCAATAGGATTGAAAATGGCTTCGGAGCTCACTCAGCTGATCAGTGATCAGAAGAGTGAAGAAGATCTCCTCGAATGCTGGAGACGCCTGGAAGAGCACTTCCATTCAATAGGATTGAAAATGGCTTTCGAGCTCACTCAGCTGATCAGTGATGTGAGGAGTGAAGAAGATCTCCTCGAATGCTGGAGACGCCTGGAAGAGCACTTCCATTCAATAGCATTGAAAATGGCTTCGGAGCTCACTCAGCTGATCAGTGATCTGATCAGTGAGCAATGATTTGCAGCGTTTTTTACCTACAAACATTGTTTTACCTACCAATTTTTTTTTTACCTACCACACCTACCTATTGGTAGGTACTACCTACCACACTATAATGGCTTCACACCTTCACAATCAAGTTTATTAGAAAGAACTAAACGCTTCACACTCGATTCGAAAAATAGAAAGCTTGATATGGAAATTTGATTACTGGTTACGCAGAAGGCAAAACTGTATACAAATCGAAGAAATGAACAGCGATCGCATTTTAGTCAGATAAAATTTGAACGGCGATTAGACCTCTTTTGCGATTCACACTCATGATTCTGTTTTATCGAAGGAAAACCTTCAAGTACTCGTAGGGACCGAACGGTTTGTCCTACAGAGCTCCGGGTGGTCTCAAAATTTTTTAAAAATTCTGTACTATTTAAAATTGGTGAAAAAACGATACCTTTATTTCGAGAGTTTTCGAGCTAGGGCACTCTTGAAAATTTCAACCCTTAATTTTCACCCCTTAGAAGTGACCTACATCAACCAAAAGCTTCGCGGCACAACTAGACCCCAAATGGAGCCCATATACCAAATTTGAACCAAATCGGTCCAGTGTTGCTAAGAAAAGTGCCGCGTACGGCGGACGGCGGACGGACGGAAATTTTTTTATTCGATTTTCGGATTCTACGTACCTTGAAACGTAAAACATCAAATTTTGAGGGGGGGTTAAAATTTTTTTTTTCTTGCTCGATTCCAAAGGCTTATTATTGAAAATAATAAACCAAAAAAAGGAAAGGTAGACAACCTTGCCTTTGCGGATCTTTGCCCCACTGTTTGGGGTAAATATCCGCAGCTGCGAATCTTTGCCCCATTGAGACGAAATAAATAGAAAAATTAACTTTAAGCCGTTTATTTACTGACAGTTATGAGTAAAACCATTCCAGTTCACTGACTGAGTAAACATTTCGGGTTGTGCTGTTTTTTTTTGGCTCCTTTATACTAGAAACGACTGATCCCCATTCATAATCGAGAATGTCAGGCGGGTCGGGCCATTTCCAGGATTTTCCAGCTTTCACCATTGACAATACAGTGACATGGGTTTTTGAAACTTGAAAATTTTTGAAAATTAGAACAGTGAATGTGAACAGCGCGCGGACATTTGCCCCAAGCAAAGTGCGGACCTTTGCCCCATTTTGTTATTGTCAACACAAAACTAATCTAAAAACAAGAGATTCGCATTTGGCCAAAATATTGTCCTTAGATCCCCTTTCAAAATCTGAATTATGGAATTGAACCAGTATAGAAGTCAGCAAAGCGTACAGAATATACATTTTCAACTGAGTATGACCTAGGGATTATTACATCAAAACAAGTAAAAAGCATTATCACCTCATTGTTATTGTTGTGCCGGTCGCGCGCCAACTAACTTTTGTGAGTCGTCTGCTATCAATGTTGCCAACATAAAAATGTGTCTAAAACCACGACAATATTTGGCTTTCATTTTTAATTGGGGGTGCGGATCATTTCCCATTGCGGATCTTTGCCCCACCTTACCCTAACCATTGAGATATTATCCACGGTGAACCACTGAAATGAAGTACGTTAGACTGAAATGACTAAAGGCAGTAAACAATAGAGAGTTCCTAGTAGGGTTGATACAGCGCTGCCAGAACAGGATTGTCCGCCATGTTTTCAATATGGCGCGCCGGATTGACACCAAGTGACGTATTCTGCTGTAATGTTACGGCGCCGGATCGGATACGGCGCCAGATTGAGAGTGTGTGAGTAACAATATGGCACCGGATTGAGAGTGTGTGTGTAATACGTCACGCCGTAACTAAGCCGAACCAAACCCACTAGGAACTCTCTATTGTTTCCTGAGATTCGTAACTCGTTTCCACCTTAGATTCAGTATCTGATACAGAATTGATGAAGGTACAGAATCCAGAAAACTACTTACGTTCGAAGCTCCTTAGTCGAACCTTGCTTCACTATCCGGAAAAATTTGGAATCTGGAACAACGAGAAAATGTTGGCATGTTTGTTCGTTGAGTCACAGTTTTGACAGTCCAGAATGATCTTCTTCTGCCACTTCTACGTTACGAGTCTATTTTTCAAAACTCTCTTTGAGCCTCAGAAAAACGGATATTTCCCAAATGTGAAGAAAATAGATAGAAAAGGAACATTTCGGTCAGTAAAAAAATACAAACCTAAATTATTTTTCGTAGTTGCACATTGAGCAACAGTGAAACCTGCGAGACCAATGGCGACAGCTACTTTCAGTTTGGGAAGATGGAAGCTTGATTGAGGGTTTCTGAATGTTCGAGCTGCGGGTTCCTTGGGTTTGAGAAAGCGGCACGGTGGAGATACAAGAGCTTTGGGCAGCCTGTTCCTGTCCAATGAAACGCTGCGCCACGTGGGTCTTGTGCATGAAGCTGACAGCCTACCTGCTGTGAAGAAACAAAAATTTAACGGTATTAGGTATAGAATTTTACAACAAATAGAGTATATTCGAAAGGAACCTAAAATATGATTAGCCCATCGTGTCTGCAGGAACAGTTCCACTGCAAGGGAAATCCAAGGGCCAGCCTAAAGTTTGGTTCACATAGGTGCGTAATGTCCGTAATCCACAGTGCTATTGGCTGGAGCAAATTGAGGGGACGGGACTGATCTTTGCGGATGTCGACTTTTGGAGCTGAGTGTATCGTTTTGAAAAATTGGATATTTTGCGCATTACGGATGAACTTTGACAATCTTCGTAACAAACTCTCGTCATTTGTTCACAGAAAGTTAATTGTCTCGGTCTCGTTTATTGACAAAATAACCAGAATCATTGTTTTGGTTTGGAGACAATTCTGCGCAGAACGTACTGCGCGCTTCTGCGTAATCATTCAGCCATGTGAACGATCTTTATGCATTACGCAGACAAGATATTCTTCTTCCGATTGGTGAGAGGGGAAATCGATTGTCCTGAACTTCTCTCTGGTGTTCAGCTCTCAGTGCCAACTTACCCCACCCGATCACATCAGCTGTTCCATGTTCCCTTCACTAATTGGAACTACCTTTACCATCAGCCACTGCTCCGGCTGCCAACGCTTTCATGGAAGTTGAAGAATTCGACTTCTATGCTGACTTGCTCTTCTGCCTCTGGGCTCTCCTTCATCCTGGCACGCAGTAAGCATCACTTCTACAGCTTCCAAGACTTTACGGATCGACCTAGCTTTTCTTACAAAATGCATACTACCATCCCCTTACTTACTCCATATAATTAAATATTCCATCATATACTTACTGTAAAATTAATTATTGTAAATATTGTAATTGGCAGTTAATGCCGTTATTGTTTCAAATAAATAAATAAATTACGCACTTTCTGCATTACGGAACACCCCCACTTCTTTTTTTACGCATTACGGACTTTACGCACCTATGTGAACCCAGCTTTAATTTAGGGAGTGATTAGGAAACATTTTAGATACCCACTACTGACGATACAATTCCTGGCATGTAGGTAACCACCACAGATCACACGATAACGGATACAAGCAGCTATCAATCTGTCGAGTTGTCACCAACAGAACTGCCAAGTGTTGAGTTCTGTGGCTCAAGTACCATTCGAGTGCCAAGTTCATCTCCATGATCACGACTAGATAGAAGTTTTTTTTGAGAGCGTTTATTTGTCGATATATCAACTAGTTATATTTGAGGTGTTGTACTTCAGGTAACTATCTAGATATTTACTTCACATATATATTACGCATTTCTCATGCAAGTGTTAGTCCAATGACTTTCACTACATTAAGGGCCGGTTTCACCAACAATCCATTAACTCCGTTCGACGAAAACTGCGTTTAAAGTAAACTGAGATTGATCTCCAGTCAAAATTTGTTTCGGTTTCACCAAGTTGAACGGGTTCTCAGGAACGGCGTTTTCGTTGACCTCTGGTAAACTTCTTCTTCGCCATCGAAGCATCGAAAATCGTCGTACAACTCTGATCTGGAAGGCAGTGAATTGGTGATACGAGAGATAACGACATTGTTTTGTGACAGTTTTCCCGCAGAATCACTTTTTCGATAGTTATGACTTCATTCAATCCGCGATATTTCATCAATACGTCAACTATCCTCTTTCAGCGCTATAATTTGTGTTGTTCATTATGATTGTTGGAGTTCAGATTTTCGATTGGACGTCTACCTACTTCATCAACGTGAGTACCTTTACCTACTTTTATCCCTGGTGATTCCCTCTTCCAGGCTCTCCGGGTTTTTCTACAAATGTGCTTTACTGCATGACTCCTAAACCATATAGGTACCTACTCACCGTTACTTTCAACTACTGTGAGCTAGTAGACATAGCTAACTGCTTTATAATGTGCGGATGCAAATTTTTGTTTCAGATTTCGGATAACAGGCTACGAACTGTGTGTCAATGATGTCTTTTCTGAACAAATAAGGTGAATTTCATTCTTCATGTCAAGAAAACCCATTATCACTTCAGCATTCATGAAATACTACTACGATCGGTACTTGTGTGGAATTCTATGTACGCATTTTATAAGAATGAATGAATTATAATTATTGTATTCAATAAAACGTGATACGTATGAATTGATTTGTTCATCTGCTTACACATTTCTCCAAGTCAATCTTATGTTGCAACAAATCTGTTCTTTTTTCTCCTACCTACCTATGCTGATTATGGTGCAAACAAAAATAAATTCGTAGGTAAGTAAATAATAAGAAAAGAATTTTCGGCATAATTGTTTGAGATAATGCGTAATCAAATAATAAGAATAATGATTCAATCAAACAACTATACAAGAATATAAACGACGTAAGTAAGCAATCTTCAGTAAACACCTAACGAGAAAAAAAGAAATATGAAGGGGGGATCTTGCGAAAAAATATGTATTCACCAGATACCATATAGGTATGTAACAATTTTATTTTCATTATGATTAACATCAGCAAAACCAACTACTCACAATAGGTACGTAAAATGCACACAGCAACTGGGAAACGGAAATATCTGAGGTGGTAACGAAACTTGTAGGCTGAAATAGCGACGTCCTGCGATGGATTTTTTTGGGACCGTGAATAATGAAATGGTTGACAATTTCGTTGTCCTTTCTCACTCCCGTATGATACCTACGAGAAGGTGCGCACAAAAGCTCGTGACATGATAAAAACTCCAGCAAAACACGGACGAAAAACAGCTCGACGGAATAGGAAAAATAACAATGGCGTCCACGTCCGTCGCTTTAAACGAAGATCAAACCGATTAACCAGCCAAAATTGAGCGATCAGCGCCAAACGCCGGATGAACCGAGGGAGGCGTTGATCGCCTCTGGTGAAACCCATTTTCTCGGTTCAGTAGTTGAATCGGCCCTCGAACTCCAATCAAAATTTTGGTGAAACCGGCCCTAAAGTTGCACTTCAGCATCCTAGGTCCAGTGGCTTGGTCCTTTTTAGACGTCGGATTTCTTGAGTGTTGTCCAGAAGCTGGATGGCTTCTGGGTTTGTGTGTGCGTGAAGCCTCTTTTCGTAGTTTCTCGCGTATCTTTTTGCTACCTCGCTAATAGTCTCAATTTTGAGGTCCTTGTGGAGGTCATCATTACGAATGTACCACGGAGCATTCACAATACTCCTCAGTATCTTATTTTGGAACGTTTGAATAATTTTCATGTTACTGTGCGTCCCCATAATTTTCATTAGCTGTGCATTCCCATAGCTGTATACCATAGGTCCAAATTGGCATAAGTACTGTTTTGTATAACAGCACTTTGTTGTGTAAGCTTAGCAGTGAATGTTGGCCCAGGAGCCAATACAGTTTCTGAATTTGACTGTTAGATGTTCCTTTTTCTTTTTGACGTGTTCTTTCCACTTCAGCAGGGAAATCCAAGGGCCAGCCTTAATTTAGTGAGTGATTAGTGTAAGCTTTTGATATTTGATCGTCGTTTAGTTTTATGAGAATAAGAAACAAGTTCCTAGGCTCAAGATGGATGCTCAGAAGGAGCCAATGGTAGCGTACTAAAATGACGAAGAAATAAACCTACAAAATGACACCTTGGTAGATTGGGAACGAAATAACGTAAGCGACTCAGAGCACAAAGTACTGTTAATAAAATTGTATTTAAATGAAAATAAAGAATGTCACAAAAAATATTGGTATGAGTATCTTATGTACCTCAATTCAAAATATAGTCATATACTTCAAGACTTAGTATAAGGTAACTAGAAAATAGGTACTGAATGCGTACCGATAAGAGAGTATCACATGGATTGAAAAGTAACTTGGGTAAGTATCAAAAAAATATCGTACCAAAATGCGTACCAAATAAGAATATGACTCGAAACAAGACTTAGACAAGGCGTACCAAATCACGTACCCTTTGATGATTGTAAACAAGGATTATATGAAAGAATTTGGCGTACTAGAATGCGTACCACAACAGTGTTAGAAGTTACTACTGCGTACTGAATGTCGTCACGTTCCACTACTGCCGAGTGAGTGTTCTCACGACCTATCGATATTGACGACTAGAAATGAAGAATTCGGCAGCAGTTACCTACCAGCTCAAACATCCAAGCGGCCTCACCACTCCATCGGTGATGAACAAGCGACGAGCGGGTGACTAGCGATGGGAAGAAAAGTTCAGATTGATTCATTCCTCTCTTCACTGGGACACTGAGTAGCGAGGAATGAGAAAATCTTGAGAAGGAAAACTGGTTAGAAAATCGTCAATTCAGGATTACCGTAGAATGAATCAATCTGAACTTTTCTTCCCATCGCTAGTCACCCGCTCGTCGCTGGTTCATCACCGATGGAGTGGTGAGGCTGCTTGGATGTTTGAGCTAGTAGGTAACTGCTGCCGAATTCTTCATTTCTAGTCGTCAATATCGATAAGTCGTGAGAACACTCACTCGGCAGTAGTGGAACGTCACAATGTACCAATTGCATATCAAGGTAAGTGGCAATAAGATAGTTACGTTCGTACTACAAATACTGACTTTAACAGACTTGAAAATGATTACTGAATACCTAGTATCGTTTGTATCGAGATTGAAAGGTGAATCTGGAATATAACGAATCGTACTGGTACATAGCAAAACAATTGGAAGTATGATGGTTCTGGAAATTACCGTACTACAAGGATCTAGGAGTCATCTCGATGGGTGTGGTACTTGGAGTACCCGTAGAAGAGGTGCCTTGGTCCAGTACTGGCAGTCCGAGAAATACAGCAAGCCCGAAGGGAGTTGCAGGCGTTTGAGATATGGGTTTGAAGATAGAGTACCGATAGTGACTTTAGGTACGCGATGAAAAGGCAAACTGTGACAACTGATACATTTTTTTTTTAAAGAAACTCCCCTGAAAGACGCAGGGGGCACGCCATTAATACAAAATAAATAAATAAATCAAATATAATGGGGAGGACGCCCAGGACTCACCCGACGCCGGCCCTCGGGATTAGGGAAGATGAGGATGGTGGGGGTGGGAGAGAGGGATGAAGGGAAGTGCCTCTATAGAACGACCACCAGTTCAAATATGAGCCGAGCAGGACACGGGTGGTGATACCACGGAGTACGCCTACTGAGATGCCCAACTCACGTAACTCCGTGGCGCTTTTCCCGCACCACACTCCGCGCCATGACAAGGTTGCAGCCATCACCCTGATGTTGTTGGGTGCCACTCCTTTTAGCTCCGACACCGCTTGCCGTAAATCATTCGTGTCATATTTCCTTATCTTAGCCCGCCAAGTCTGCTCCATGTCCAAGCTGCCATTGACAACTTGGACATCCAGGATAATGCAAGACTGGTCGGGCTTGACGGCAACGATGTCGGGCTTCTTACCCTGGTCACTCGGCATGTGGTATAACCTCTCCCTCTCAACATCCCAGCCGCTAGATGACAAGGCACCTGCTATCTGCTTGGCGACCGCATCATGACGTAGAATGCGGCCCCCATGAGTTCGTGGACACTGCTGCACCACATGATAAAGATGTTCACTTCGACTCCGACAGGCGCGGCAAAGGGGTAGGGTTGCCCCACGACTACCTCTCGTACACCTCACCGCAGTTGGCAAACATGCCACACGGATGGCGTGGAAGTGTCGGTAGTCGCGGGCCCCAATGCCCTCCGAAGCCCAATCTACCCACTGGGAAGAGATTAGGCTTTCGGAGCACTGTCGGAGTTCCTTACCATCTACTGATTCATGCAGTGCAGCAGCGAACTCAGCAGACGAACTGGGTTTTGGAGCAGATGGTGTTGCTCGGTCGCACCATGCTAACTGCTGCCTGACAAAATCAAGATCAGCAGCAGCACGGGCGACCCCCCAGCTCGACCCTCGGAGGGCTAGCAGGCGCTGGCGGCGCAGAGAGGGGATGCTTGCTGAGAGGGACACAATACCGAGCCCACCAGATTTAACTGGTGCATGGATGTAGGCACTTGGGACACCAGGCGGGAATTTCAGCCAAGAGCGCACAGCAGAGCGTACTTCACGATCTAATTCCTGCAGCCTCCCCGCCGTAAGCCTACCAAAGACTAACCCATAGGTTAGCTTTGGCAGTAAGTACGTGCGGAGGAGGCGCAGCTTCTGCTGTGGCTTCAATGGAGCCTTGGTAACGCGAGCTAGCGCTCTACCAAGGTCCACACGGCTGGCAGTAATGGTGGCCACCCCCATGAAGTCGACTCCAAGGTACCGCCAAACCTCCAACACAGATCGGGAAGGAATGGGGGATTGTCCAATGACAAAACCCCCATCCACAACCTTCACCTTATGTTGGCGACCCGACGGGACCAAGGAGACCGACCCGCATTTATCGGGGTTGACCACAAGTCCACACCTGGCTAGCTGCTTAGCAAATGCGTTGAGGGCAATCTGCAAGCCCTCACGGGTTTCTGCGAGTAGGATAACATCATCGGCAAAGGCCAATGCTCCTACTCGCACCCCAGGGGCGAGATCAAACCCTACTTCTGTGGGCAGCTTACCCAAGGCCGTATCCACGACCAGGTTGAAGAGGAGTGGTGATAGGGGATCCCCCTGGCGTACCCCTCGCCCGATCATTATATCCCTTGACATCCCACCTCCTGCCTCTAGGACCGTCACGCCTTCATGGTACAGACAGGCCACATACTCAATTAATCGAGTTGGGGCCCCGACACCATGAAGACAATCGGTCAGGGCAAAGTGACTGACGGTGTCAAAGGCCTTAGCGACATCCAGAGCGGCGAGATGTAATTGCCGGCGTTTAATACGGGCCAGCGAGATGACAGTTTGGAGAACTGTAAGGTTCTCCGCTGTGCCATCCGCTGGCCAAAACGCTCTCTGGACGTCACCAATGACACCAGCCACCTGGAGGCGAGATGCCAGTACTTTCTGGAAGTGGCGGAAGACTACCGAGGACACAGAGATCGGTCGATAGCCTCCAGGCCCACTTCCTCCTTTCTTTGGGATGAACACTGTTCGGGTACGGGTTAACGCTTTCGGGGGTCTTCCCGCAAGGAGGAGTAGGTTGAGGATGAGCAGCTTAATCGTCTTGGGTGCTTTATTCCAGCGATGGGCAGAAACACCATCAGGTCCAGCGGAAGTGGAGTTCTTGACACGGCACTTATGTGCCTCGTCAAGTAGCACCGGCGAACACATGATGCCACGTAAGGAATCCCTGGTGGAGACTGGGGGAACCACTCGCTCTCCAGGGTCATGACTGGGAGCACTCAGAAGTGGCTCCCAGAAGTCCACAAACTCCTGGAGAGGGGGTTGAACTTGATTTTCCCCAGGCTCCTCCAGTACCTCCGCAGCTACACGCGCCGGATGCTTCCTCCACAAACTCTGAACCCGGTGGTACTCCCGCCGTCTTGCTTGCTTAGCTGCTCTGCGACCTCCCCGCAACACCATTCTAAGAGGAGGTCCTCTTTGGTGCTGCGTCACGGTCGCATCCCCAACCTGCGGGAAGATTCTCCCTAGATAGGCTGCAACCTCATCCTCCAGGTTTTCTGACCCTTCAGCAGCCCGCCTCGCCAGATCCTGCAGGTAGGTGCTTTCGTAGCCTTCAATGCGGCCTACCTGCCCCCCGAGCCTCATGACTTCGGTCTTCAGATCGGCAAGAAGACCGGAGGTCCCGGGGGAGGGATTCTGAATGGCAGGCTGCTGCTCCACGCCAGCAATAGGAGATGCAGGAGAGGCCCCACTGCTATTTGCCAGGATAGCATCCTGGACAAGCTGCCTATAGTGAGGCCTCTGGCGGAGTTTTGAGATGGCATTGACTGTGCGTGTGGGAAAACGCTCACTTAAATAGACATTGACATTACGTACCCCACTGCGCACAGCCACCACCTCATCACCCGCCATCCTGCGGTAACAGGGGTCCCCTCCCTAATCGCCAGAGGGTCATTCAGCCACCCCTGGAACTACAAGAGGGGTCCACCAGGGAAACCTAATGGGACCACCTCTGCTCATCCCAGGGGGCCCGGGTTGCGCGACGGGGACGCATGACCTTGACTTGGGTAGGGATAAGAAGGGCTCCGAGGAGATAAAAACACCCTCTATTACCCTACCCCAACAACCCTCTTGGCAAAAATACGACGGCCTGGTGCACACGACTACTCTGGTCGAGCGTGTATAGCTGACTGACGAAGTGGGAGCTCGGCTGAGGGTGACTGGCCGTTGCCGGGGTGGGAGGAGCCGACGACGCCCGACGATCACCGAGGAACTCCGAAGTTTCAGCACCCCTCCTCGGGCTGCTCTGACGTGGAGGCCCGGCTGGCTTGACTCGCCCGCTGGGACGTCGCTCGCTCCGCCGCCCCATCCCCCGACTTACATTAGGAAACATTTTGGATACCCACTACTGACGATACAATTCCTGGCATGTAGGTAACCACCATAGACCACACGATAACGGATACAAGCAGCTATCAATCTGTCGAGTTGTCACCAACAGAACTGCCAAGTGTTGAGTTCTGTGGCTCAAGTACCATTCGAGTGCCAAGTTCATCTCCATGATCACGACTAGATAGAAGTGACATTCAGCAAAATCCGTCAACAAAATCGATCGGCCCCAAAATATTGTGCAAATCAACATCACTCAGATTTCCTCTTCACTACATACCTACCCTCCTGGCAAATCCCAAAATTAACGTAATGAAAAAAGAAAAAGTGAAATACTTACTGAAGCCGACCAAGCTGTTCCCCGCCGCTTTCATTGCTATTTTACTCCCTTCCACGGAACCAGGTAAGTAAATTTCAATCCATCAAACCAAAAATGATATCACCAAGGAATCGTCGTGTCTCATAACTTACTTGTTGCCAAGTTATGAGATTATCAGAATCACGAGTAGGAACACTATTATTTCGATTTGATGATGAAATTCAAATAAAATTTCAATCAGCGTTCAGCGGTCACCGACAACCCGAGAAAAGTCAAAAAGTTCACAGGTATATCTGGCCATCTGCCAATTTGAAGACGAACAGCAGTTCTGTTGCTTTGTTTACGGTTCTTGCGGATGTCGTCGAGTTCTTATCACTTCTCGTTATCGGCAGATTAGTTTTTTATTTTATTCTGAATCCTCAGGTTTTATCGTAATTGTGAAACAATTTGATAAAAATGAATTAGGAATTTCATAATATAAGTGCAGTAGGATGTTATGGATAACGAATCTCCGTTGTATTTGGTGAGTTTGTAGTGTAGAATACGTACTAAGGTGGACTTGCTTCATTTTGTTGGTGAATTCTACCTACCCGCCTAATTATATTTTGTCGACACATAAGTACCTTTACCTACTCATTTACTTTCGATATACTGTAGAATTTCCGAAAGTTTACACAATTGAACTACTAGGTATGTGTGCTCTTCAATAAATACGAATGTTCTTGAGAAGATTATCGTTGACACTTCTGTTCTTGGCGTAAATGTAATTTCACGGAACACTAACCATCAAAATTGCTTGTTGCTCTCTACTACATCAGGTACAGATACTTACCCACCTCTACAGGGTTTCTGGGGATATTAGACAACCATCGTGTAAGTACACTAGAATATCAAGTAATTACTTGTGAACAGTCTGTTGTGGACTACACTGGAGGTGAAGGTATGAGGAAAAGTCTTCAGCGAATAGGGTGTGCGCCTGGGTAGGAAAAACTGTTTATTGTTATTTTTAATCTAAGGTAGACCTCATTCAGAGAATTTTGGTACCAACCGCGACCTTCTCAAGATGTAGTCTACTTTCGATTAAAAATCTAAAAAAAAGTACCTAAATTTGACATTTTCAAGGATTTTTGAAATTCATTAGTGCATCAGCCTAGGGAATTGAAAAGCAAAAAGTTGCCTCTGGAATCATCAAAATTGTCGGCGACAAAAGCCTAACTGAATAAACGTTTTCTCCAATTTTTCGCCAGAAATTATTGACATTTTATGTCTTTACTATGGCACATAAATGAAACACAAACAGTGGATACAGCTTTCGTACAAGTACGCAACCACGAGAGACATTTTATGTCTTTGCGCCCCCTTTCCCCTTCATATAAAACCCCGTATTGTACTTTTGTTTGTGGAAATTTGGTTGTGCTCGTTGATGGTTGCGATGTAATGTACGTAAACATTCATTTAAACCCGCCCTCTCAAATTTCAGGTTCCTGCGTTCAACAGGAGAGGAAATGGCCTTGGAGCTCACTCAGCTGATCAGTGACCACTCAGGCGCCTTCAGCATTCTCCATTGATTCTCGCGTAACGCTCCCCTCATAACGCTCCCGCGTGACGCTCCCCTCGTGATGCTCCCCGCGTGACGCTCCCCTCGTGACGATTTTTCATTTATGTGCCATAGTAAAGACATAAAATGTCAAAAATCAAGGCGCACCCCCCCTTGGAACCTTGAATGAAAGAATCCGTACCCGAAAGAATTTATTTATTTATTTAATAAAGTACGGGCAAGCCCAATTCAATACAATATACAAAATGTTCAACTATCTGCAAATAGTTGAATATAGGAAATAAGACAAATAAGGAATCAACGACTAATTATAACACACATGAGAGGTGACTTTAATACTGCGAGGGACTTTAATACTGACTTAATACTAGTGACTTTAATACTGCGAGGGAGGAGTTAAAGAAGTCAAAATTTGGGTGAAGGGACAAAAAAAGATTAGCACTGCGTGGTAGACGGTAGAGAGGGCGATTTCGCTGGTAATTGTAGGGGGAAAACGGAACGTAGAAGAGAGGAGATGAGCGGGCAGCTTCGCGTGGAACATGGAAGTAGATCCTTGAGAGCAATGAGGGGCAGTTAATCGTACCATTTATGACCCTGTACAGAATGGCGAGATCGGCGGATGTACGACGGGTTTCAAGAGTACTCAGCTTACACCGCTCCAGCAGGGAATCATAGTCGACCTCCGCAGATGGGATACCCAATTTGAAGGCAACGTAGCGGAGAAACTTATGCTGGACCCTCTCCAAACGATTTCTGTGCACGGCATAATGGGGCGACCAGACAGTAGACGCCTACTCCTTAATTGGAAGAATGAGCGCCTTGTACAGGGAAACGATGGCTGGAAGATTAGTAAATTTGCGCATGGCTCTATCCGCAACCACCTCGATGTGCTCTATGAAGCCCAGCTGATCATCACACCAAATACCAAGGTCTTTGATCCGGGTGGAACGCTGAAGAGGGGAGCCACAGAGAATGTACGGGAAGATTGTGGGCCCAGTCAGCCGATGGAAGGTCACCACTGTGCATTTGCCGGGATTCAGGTACAAGTGATTCGCGACACACCAGTCCTCCTGCCTGCCAATCGCCATCTGCAGAGCTGCACAGTCAGACTGAGTCCTGACATGGCAGAACAACTTAAGGTCGTCCGCGAACAGCCGTGGGACTGAACACCTCCGTGACGCTGTTAATCAACGGAAGAAAACAAAGAGGTCCAAGATGGCTGCCCTGCGGTATGCCCGATGTTGGTGCGATAGGTGGCAACAGGGTTCCTCTTGCACGCACAACGAGCCGGCGATCGTATATTTAGCTCTCCATCCACCGCAGAAAAGGCCCGTGGACACCCAAGGAACGCCTTGGCGAAGTCAGTCGATACTTGAAACAAGAGAATCGTACTTGAAACAAGGGTTCAGCACCCTTCACCACCCTAGGCCCTTGAAAACATTGAAATTAAAAGTATTTCTAATCTCCGTTTTTCATACCAATCTCAACCCTCCGGAAATTTGATATTTTTCCGACCAAAATATTGGAATTCGGCCCCACTACCTGCCAATTTTTAGTTCTTATTATTAGTAGTTTCAACACAAAACGGTGCCTACCTACTTGAAGTTCCAAATTTGGGCTTGCTCTGATAGGGTGTACTTTGTAGGCACCTTCACACTGATCCAGCGCTCCTGGAAAGTTCCAAAAATAAATTGGATCTGGTTTGACTGGAAAATGTCAGTGATTATTTTCCACACCAATTGAAATGTTTGAATTGTTTAACCAATTTTCAGGCTCACGTGAAAGGACGGTCGGCTGAGATTCATATGAAAACGCGAGAGTACGACGCAGCTGTTTCGTGCCATGAGAAAGCGTCAGAGCTCCTTCAGCAGGCTATGACTCTGACGAGATACGCCAAAGCGTTGGAATCATTGGAACTTCAATACCACTATCACCGCAAACAGACTGATATAATCAAGTGAGTGCTTTTGAGTGAAGGTTGGAGTGAACGTTTAATTCAATTTCAGGTTTTTTTCCCGCATGTGGGTGTAGGTGGTGAGTAGTGGAACAAAATACATTCATTGGTGGTTTTAAAAACACATTTGCAACCCCAATGGCTGGCATCCAAGAAGATGCAGTCTTGAGGTTTGTTCGGCTAATGATTCCGAACCAGTTCCGGACGGAACGCGATTCTGAAAGTGGAAGGGATAGAATCAGTTCGGAATCGTTGTTAACCGAACGCCCTTGGAACTCGTTCGGAATCGATAGCCTGCATTGTAACCTCCTTCAATTTGTTGTAGTTGTTGAACTGCAGACAGGGCTGCACAAAAATCGGCAGCTCTTTGTCACCTTATGAGAAACATGAATGGCCCTAGACCATGCAAGAGACGCTTGATGATGACAGTGGTGGAGTCAATTCTCTTGTATGGAGCGGAGGTGTGGGCGGATGCACTGAGCGTGGCGTATCTCCAACAGAGACTGATAGCTGTGCAGCGAAGCGGAGCTCTACGAATCGCTTGTGCTTACCGAACAGTGTCAGAACCCGCTATCTTTGTGCTTACCAGTGTCATACCGATCCAGCTGATGGCTTCAGAGAGAAAAAGAATTTTCGACAGAAGGGATGAAGGAGACAGGTCCCGCATAGCCAAGGAAGAAAGAGATTGCACGATGGTAAGCTGGCAAGAGATATGGACAAGAGAATATAGAGGACGGTGGACCGCACGGCTAGTGCCAAACATCCAGAAACGGACGGACAGGAAGCATGGAGAATTGAACTTTTTCCTCACACAATTCTTCACAGGACATGGACTGTTTTATGCCTATCTACATAAAATGGGAAAGGTAACTGTCCCAACATGTCCGCACTGTCAGAAGAGAGAAGATGATGATGCGCTGCACACCTTTTTCAAATGCACCAAATGGGCGGCTGAAAGAAGCCAGCTGCTGGCAGAGCTGGGATTAACTCCCCAAATTCCAACACCAGAAGCTGTCGTCAGCAAGATGCTGGAAGGTGAGAGGAGCTGGAGTCTTGTGGCAGCGTACGCAGAGAGTATCCTGACAAGGAAGACATTGTTAGAACGAGAGAGACAGAGAAGGGAACACCTGGTCCGTCCCGCCATTCAGAACTGATGAAGTGCCCCAGGACTCAGCCTGAAGTAATGTGTTAAACAGTTCCAGGCTGATCATCCAACGTGGGAGAAAAGGAGGTGTTTTTTTAGTGGGTTTGAATCCCACATAACCTTGAAGTCGCGGATCCTTCAGGGTATCTTACGAGATCCAACTCCACCTGTGGATCTTAAAGATTTTCTCACCTACCCGCCGAAAAAAAAGCAGCCTGAATGGATCTTGTATGGTTTCCAAGTAGCTTGAATGGATTCTATATTGTTGCCAAGCAGCCTGGATGGATTCTATATTGTTGCCAAGCAGCCTGGATGGATCCTGAATAGTTTTAGTGCAGCAAGGGGGAAGATCTGTGTGGTTCAAATGACTCCCATCTCAACAATGGTCGCAATAGGGTGTGCGCCTGGGTAGGAAAAACTGTTTATTGTTATTTTTAATCTTATGTAGACCTCATTCTGAGAATTTTGGTACCAACCGCGACCTTCTAGCGTGTGTAAATCTTTTCCTATGAATGTTTATGACGTCACAGTGGGGGTTTATGACGTCACGCGCCCTTCTTGTCTGGGCGGGACCCCCCACTGCCCAGACAAGAAGGGCGCGTGACGTCATAAACGGTCGAAACTTTGAAAAATCATAGAAACAGATCTACTCACGCTAGAAGGTCGCGGTTGGTGCCAAAATTCTCAGGATGTAGTCTACTTTCGATTAAAAATCTAAAAAAAAATCAAGGCGCACCCCCCATTGCTTTGTATCATTGAGATTTCGCAGACTCTACATCACAATTTCTCCTAGATTCCATCCTTGTCAATTGTGCTTTCCTAACCCAGGTTAAGAACGATCATCATTAATGTGTCAAGGTTGAGATATCATTATAGAATACATAGACGACAGATTTATTTCGTTGGTACACCTTTGATGATTTTGGTCTTTTGGTTTTTCTCAGAGCAAAGAAACTTCAACACGAAATTCAATTGAAAGTTTCTGAACTGAGAAAGAAGAAGAAAATGGAGAAGAAAACTCTATCAGCAGCAGAACAGAAAGACCAGGAGCTACAATGGGCCATTTTGAGGTGAGTGCCTATTTGGAAAAGTAATTAAATTGTTAGAAAAATTCACAGTTTTTTTTTCTATTGTTCGATCGATTGTTCTGTTGTATCGATCCATCGAGAGGAAAATATCGATATTTTTTCATAAATTCGAGTTGACCTTTGAGGCTTGGTCAGATAGTTGGAGGGGTCTCGAATCTACCGTTGTCCTACGCCGGCCAAAGGAGCCTCTCAGACTAGGTAACGGAGAACCTAAGATTTCCTAACGGGTGGGGGGGGGATGTTGTGATCAGCTACCTCTTCGCATTTCTGTCCATTCGTTATCTTTGCTCAAGTGGTAGGAGCTCCGATTCAGAATCGGAAAGATAGGAGATCGATCTCCGGTCGAGGGAAGTTAGTTTTTTGATGATTCAACACTATGTGTCTACATCATCATCTCTGCCATTATGTTTGTACCCTGTCAAAACCTCTTATATCCCTTCATGACTTGATATGTAAGGTAATATTGAAATTCATCAATCCAAGTTAGACAAAAATCAAAGTTAGTTTCTTTGACTAAGTACTACTATTGACAGATTAATAATAAATTATTCCACGATGCAGTTCCTTTAAAAAAAACTATAATTTACTCGATTTTCGATAGGACCATGGAAGAAGCAGATTCGCTTCTGGACAGACTCCACCACAGGACGAACACTGACGTTGAAAAGGCCAGCGACGTCTCCCCGATGTCCGCCGAGGGAGGTTTTAAACACCCAAAAGATGACAAAACCGTCATGGAGGAACTTCGTACGGTCAACGGCCAACTGCGCGATCTGGTGTCTAAACTTCTGTCGCAGCTCGAGTCGAGTCGCAAGGAGGTCGAGACACTCAGAGCCCGCTTGAAGATCTACGAGGACAACGGCCTTCCAGATCTCGCTCCTCTGGAACTCCCCAATTTCGATTATTCTTCTCTATGATTCTTCCTGCCACTCAAATAAAGTTAGTGCTACATTTTTTGGTCATGTAATCGGAAACCAAAATGCTGAAACACATCGAATCCAAGAAGTACCTAATCAGCTACGTTAAAAGTGGTTTAATTTCATAATTCTTCTCCTTCGCACTTAATAAGGTTAGAATCGTTTACTTGCTAAATCCCAAAAATATTCACAAATGTAAAAAACACATACATTCATGTTCAAAATTCTACATTTTTCCTTTACTCGACTGATTTGTTTAAAATTAAGATTTAAATTAATTCATAATAAATTCCAAAGCAAAGGACAGCATTCACGCTGAATGCCACGGTGGTATTACAAAAATAAAGTTGCAATACGATGACAATTAATATTTTCGAGCTTGTGTTTAAGAAAAGAGAGTTTAAGAAAAAGTGGATGACGGAAGAAATTCTCCAAATGATGAAGCAACGGCGTGAGATGAAGAACAGAGACGATCAGGCATACAAGGCATTACAAACACAAATTCGAGCTGCATCTCGCCGGGCAAGGGAGGAATGGCTGTCTTCTCAATGTGCTGAGATTGAATATTTAAGTGAAATTCGCGATGATTTCAATCTCCATAAGAAGGTCAGGGAATTGACCTCTACCAGCAGGAGGAATCATGCTTCAGTTGTGTTGGATGAGGGTGGTGTAGTTGCCGTTTCCAGTGAGGAAAAATGCCGAGTTTGGGAGAAGTACATCGACGAACTGTTCAATGATGCTCGGGACGTATACGAACTGTCGAGTCGAGAAGAGGACGAGGGACCACCCATTCTCGAGGACGAGGTTCTTAGAGCAATCAGTACTGCCAAGACAGGTAAAGCTGTTGGTCCAGACGAAGTGAGCATGGAAATGTTTAAACTGATGGATAATGAAAGTATCTCCAAGCTAACAGTACTGTTTAACTGGATTTATGACAGTGGACGGATTCCAGTGGAGTGGGTGAACTCAATCTTCATTGCCCTGCCTAAGAAGGCTAATGCACGCAGGTGTTGTGATCACAGGACCATCAGCCTAATGAGTCACGCCCTCAAGATTTTATTGCGTGTGCTTCACTACCAGTTGTGGAGGAAAGTTGAGGCCGAGATTGGCGATACGCAGTTTGGTTTCCGCAGTGCATTTGGAACAAGGGAAGCTTTATTTGCCCTGCAGGTTCTCGTCCAAAAGTGTCTCGACCAGCAATGCACTGTGTATGCCTGTTTTGTAGATTTTGAGAAGGCATTTGATAATGTGCGGCATGAGAAGCTTGTTCGTATTCTGCAGGAGGTCGGTCTGGATTTCAAGGACGTGAGGTTGATGAGAAACCTATATTGGAACCAGACGGCGCAAGTTCGAGTAGATGGCGCTCTCTCTGAACAGGTGACAGTTGCGAAGGGGGTCAGACAGGGCTGCACAATGTCACCGTTACTCTTTAACATCTATTCGGAGAAGGTATTTAAAGAAGCCCTAGACGACTGTGATATAGGGTTCCAAGTCAATGGTTTACCTGTTTCAAATTTGAGATACGCAGATGACACGGTACTGCTGGCTCACACTGAATCAGAGCTCCAGGTCCTCTTGGACAAAGTTGCAATGTCTTGCAGGAACTATGGCCTGGCCATCAACATTGCCAAAACTAAAGCAATGGTCATATCGAAGAAGGGCAACGATGGTGTGAGGTTGGTTGTTGACGGGAGAGTAATCGAGCAGGTGTCGAGATTCAAGTACCTAGGCCAGTGGGTTTCGGAGACTTGGTCGTTGGAGGGAGAGTTGCGGTGTCGGATCGAGGTAGCACGATCAGCATTCAACAACATGCGAAGCGTTTTGTGCCGCCGGGATTTGAGTTTTCCTCTACGCTGGCGAGTTGTAAAATGCTATATATGGTCCATACTCCTCTACAGCGTAGAGACCTGGACGTTAAGGCTAAATGTCACGATGTTTTAGTGTGATTCTGAAATAAGAGATGGCAGCACCATTGGGACCAAATTTCGTTTACTCCTCAGTTGAGAACGGATCGAGATATTTTAGTTCTGCAAACGGATTTCTATTCAAGATCACCGTAGAATTCCGGGTAATTGGTTTAGAAAGTGTGCAAATTTTTTTTGCACACAGTTCCAGCAAAAATTTGTTCAAATTTTGAACATTTTCAAAAAGTGGCCTTATAGCCACTTGCAGAACCTTCATCAGAATACGAATCCGTTTGCGGAATTTTTCTAACTTGATCATAGCCGTCGGATTCGCGTTTTTACGATATGGCGCGGGGCGATCATGGGCTGGGAGGGAGGGCGGCGATCAAACGCCCAGCCGCCCGCCTGACCTCATTCATGTTTTGCTAGTATGCACCCTTTGGTCTCTATTCCTTTTCCTGGCCTCCTAATAGGTAGCTACCATCAACATTTTCCTTTTCCATCTTCTCTGTTTTGAGGTTGATCGAATTGGGCGAAATTTCCATAAAAAGCAAGGCACTCAGAAAAATAACTTATGAGAAAGATTCTGCGTTAATTTGATTCAGATAATGGTTTGCACTTCAAAATAGTTGGTTCAGAAATGTGGTAATTTCAGTTCAGTGTACATGGACTAGGTAGGTACCTACTTAGTTGTTCAAGTTTCAAAATCTAGTTGCAAAAGTCATCTCACACCGTTCTAGTTGCACTAGCAATAGATGGTTTGAGAAGCTAATTCTTGACGTTTGACGTTGATTTCAAAATTTCCAATGAATTTCAAAAAAAAAAAAAAAAAACAGCTAATGACGATGAAAAAATAATTAGTAGTTAATTCACTCTGCAATAATGTTGAAAAAGGTGAAAACACCTGTTCATTATTTACCAAAAATTCAAATATCTTTGAAATAATATCAAAATAAATCTAAATAATTGAAACTAAAATCCCCCGTGTCTGAATTTTTATTCTCGAATTCTCTCTTCTAAGAGTTAAATTATCAATTTTCTCTGTTCTTTAATGTCATTTTTGATTTCATGTAATTATAACGCAAATTACAAACATGACTGTCCCAAAATTACCGTTAGTGCATTGTAATGAATACCCTGTAACGAGGGATAGTGCTGTGGTCTTACAAGGTAATTACCATACAGATGGTAACCCTACGTGTTTACCTTTTCGGTTCGAGAAGAGTTCAAGGTCGCACATCTTTCTCATCCGCTAGCAATCCCGGTAACATCGGGCACTGTTGACGTTGACTGTAGGTAGTAGGACTTGGGCACGGCGTAGGTGATTTTACCCTTCAATATTCCGTGATTGTGCAGCGATCACTACATCGTTTTTTAGGGCGTCCATATGCGATTAATCTGGGGTAAAGGAGGACACGGAAAAAATCTGCGAAGTGCTACTATCAGTTCCGGTGTCATGATTTTCATAGGGGACTATCTACATGCCAATGTGAACAATCCTGACAAATTTCGTCTAATTCGTATGATATATGTAGAAATTATGGCTGTTCCAAGGATTTAATGTTTGCGCCGGCGCAGATGCTATTGTCAATTTGGAGGCCGTGATTTTAGTAGACCATCTACACCCCAATCTCTATAATCCCTGAAAATGTCATCGAAATCAGATGGGGAATGAAGAAGTTATGACGGTTACAAGGACGTTTTCGCTTGCGCAGTCACTACTATTAGTGCGGGTGTGATGATTTTCATAGGGGACCATCTACTCGCCAACCCGCACAATTCCTGAAAATTTCATCGAAATCGGACAATAACTTCTTATAGTTCTGCCCGATAAAAGGATTTCACAACAGAATCAAAGACAGACAGACACGGAACCAAAATTCAGGAAGTTGTAGTTGTAGAACGCGAGTGGAAATTTTGATTTTGGATATATTTTTTTCTTCATCCTTAAAAAGTTAAAACAATACTTCCGCTACTATTGTTTTCACTGTTCAACTTTTTAAAAAATACCTCCAAACCAAAATTCCTACTCGAGTTTTATGTTTTAGACCTTCCTGAACAATTTTGGTTCCGTGTCTGCCTGTCTGTCATGAAATCCTTGTAACACCCGAAACTATACGAAGTTAATGTCCAATTTCGATGAAAATTGATGAGGGGTATTATGCGGGTTGAGGTGTAGACGATCCCCTATCAAAATCATCGCCCCAGTACCAATCAATAATATGTATAACATGCTACCATAATCATGATACCTAACCATTATCAGAATCTTTCTCATAAGTTATTTTTCTGAGTGTCTTGCTTTTTATGGAAATTTCGCCCAATTCGATTAACCTCAAGACAGAGAAGTTGGAAAAGGAAAATGTTGATGGTAGCTACCTATTAGGAGGCCAGGAAAAGGAATAGAGACCAAAGGGTGCATACTAGCAAAACATGAATGAGGTCGGGCGGGCGGCTGGGCGTTTGATCGCCGCCCTCCCTCCCAGCCCATGATCGCCCCCCTCGCCCCGCGCCATATCGTAAAAACGCGAATCCGACGGCTATGATCAAGTTAGAAAAATTCCGCAAACGGATTCGTATTCTGATGAAGGTTCTGCAAGTGGCTATAAGGCCACTTTTTGAAAATGTTCAAAATTTGAACAAATTTTTGCTGGAACTGTGTGCAAAAAAATTTTGCACACTTTCTAAACCAATTACCCGGAATTCTACGGTGATCTTTAAAAGAAATCCGTTTGCAGAACTAAAATATCTCGATCCGTTCTCAACTGAGGAGTAAACGAAATTTTCTTCATTTTGGTGCTGCCACGTGGTGGCAGATTTCACAACTAAAGTCGTGACATTTAGCCTTAAAAGCCAAGGATATGAACCGGCTGGAGGCTTTCGAAATGTGGCTGATCCGACGCATGCTGAGGATCCCGTGGACTGCCAGGCTCCGGAACGCCTACATTCTGCAGGAAAACTCCCTGACACGTGAGCTGCAGATAACCATAAAGAAACGAAAAGTTGCATACTTGGGGCACGTTATGCAGGGTCCTAAGTATAGCCTATTGCAGACGATTATGATGGGAAAGATCAGCGGACGTCGGGGAGTAGGCAGAAAGCGAGCATCTTGGTTGTCTAACATTCGCAGCTGGACGGGGATAAACCGAGCAGCCGATCTTTTTCATCTGGCGCAAGATCGCGAACGGTTTGCAGAAATGATCGCCAACCTTCAGTGATGGAGATGGCACTACAAGAAGAAGAAGAAGAGCTTGTGTAGCATCCATTTTATATCTATATACATAAAACGCCAACCGTACGTACGTATGTCGCCCGAACGTGGGGGTCCCGGGTTCGATTCCAGGCCGCGACATCAAATTATTTTTTACATATCAACAATTTTTTTGCCTGCTTTCAGCAGGCTTTTCAGCTAGTAATCAATAAGTGCATCAAGTCCAATTATAGTTTGCACCATATAGCTGGCCGAATTCAAGACCGGCTTAAGTGCAAATTCCCAAATTTTTCAGGGCGTGCGATTGGAAATTCACTAAGAATTCGATGTTGAATATCTTTGGAGCTATTGGAGGTAGCGATTTGAAACTTGGACCACCAACTCAGTAGAGTCGAGGTATACTTACCTGCAAATTTAAGATTTTTCTGCCTATTATTTCAAGAGTTGATTAGTGGATTTTTCGTACATAAAATACGCATTATTCATAGATATGGTAGTGAGCATAAAGTAACACCTTTCTACTCAACAAAAACTTCAATCAGCTAGAAATTCGGTGATTTTATTGAGTAGTAAGGTGTTACTTTATGCTCACTACTATACCTACGAATAATGCGTATTCTATGTACGAAAAACGATGGTTTTCTTCGAAAAATCCATTTTCTAGCAGTCGGAATCATTCGGAAGTAACACTATTGGATTCAGCGTAAATAATTACATAGAAAATGATACCAAACTCGTCAAGCCGTCTTGAGATCGAGGAGGACCATAAACCGCTTGAAGCATTGGATTTTCTCGTAAAACACACGTTTTTTTACATTCAAACTTCATTTACTCTTCCAATTTGAATGTTGAAAAGAAAAACTGATAGACCGTTGAAAAGCTGAAAATTTGAGCGTTTTTTCCGAAGAGCGCCCATCGAAATGGGTAGGTATTTAGAGTGAAAACTTTGGTCAAAGAAAGTCGAGTTTCAACAAATTTTTAAAGTCTGCTTTTTGACTTGATTTTTTGAAACTACTTTATTGCTGAAAGATTTTGATTTTTTACTAGGTAGCTTAGGAATTTAACGCTCTTTCTAACGGTGAAGTCAGATTTGAATTTTCAGGAGAAATAAGGGAGTTATGGCCATATCAGTGCCGTGAGATCGAAAACGCAAAAAAAAACTTTGAAGTGAAAAAAAAAGGAATTTTGAGTGGTTTAAGAGAAAATTGCTAAGATACATTTTTTTTTGTTGGAAATACCTTGAAGAATTGAACCCTGAAGTTATGCCCATCTTAAGTGTAGACACCCTGTAGATAGCTTTCTAAGCTCATGTTCATGGTGAATTTTTTGGTGGCAGTAAAAATTCATGTCAGTGATGAATAAAAAAAATTGAGTCTAGTATAGTTCTCCCAATATGATAATGAAATGATAATAATGAGACTTACTGGAGTAAGGCGTAATCTTCAGTTTTTAGATTACTTAATGCGTATTTTTATTATCACTTACTATGTCTTTCTCTTCTTCATTGTTTTCTCCCATTTCTCCTGGACTCTCTTCTTTGAGTTGAAATGGGAGAAAAACTAGCAAAATTCAAGTCATATAGAATCAATCGAATGTTTTCGGTTCGATCACTGATCTCGCCACTGTTTGAAAGTTGTTGTACAACAGATTGTTAGAACCTAGTATTACTAGTAATGCTGTTTCTATTCTTTATTGCAGAATTTTGCAGCACCGAAGACAAAGTTGAATTTGATGTCTACGAAGTTAATCATTGGCTGTCTCACTGCTGTGAATTTTTCTTTACTCAACATTCCTTTATAGTTATTAAGTTTTAATTTTTGATATATTTATGTGCTTATTGTATTTTACTCTTATGCAGGCACCTGATTTATTAGGTTATTCGTTAGTTTCGTAGATGACTGACTGTTGTGGGACTTTAAATTTTTATCGTTTCGAGCACAAAATACGATAATATGTAAAAATGTTGCATTAAAATTGTAATTTACTTTCCTTTTGTCTTATTTTCGTGTTTTGTATGTGGTCTACCTATTTTTCTTCCTATTGTCGAAATTACAGGTATGGATTTAGTCGTATTGCTAGAATCAAAATACAGAATTGTCGTTAGTTTTCGAATGTAGTTGGTATCTAAGCGTACCTTACCTATCAATATTTTTGAGGTCTTGTATATTTTGTAGTTAAAATGTTCATGAAATATATGATTTCTTAACCGTTGGACCTACTTTTTTTTGAGTTTTCAGTCTGTCAACTTCTCCATCTTATTTAGAAATTTTTGAACTTGGTGATGAACACGAAACAGTCTGCTAAGTAAGTGTTGAAATCTCTAGAACGCAGTGGCAACAATGGGAATAAATAATAAAAGTAGTGGCTCTTTGATTGATTGTCCTTAATGGAAATCGCGGTGAAGTGTGTTCGAAAATTAGCACCGAATCTTACATATTTATTTTACATGAAAAAAAACTCAATTTTTGCTCAATTAAAAAAATCTTCCAAAAATACCAATATTTGTATCGATACTTTTGATAAATACTCATACCGATATATTGGTATCGATACTTTTGCCTGAAATTTTGAAATTTTTTTTATTTTCTTGGCGATATTATCGATATTTTTGCCAAAGTGGAATTCGTCTTATCCTAGAGACTCAATAATCGATTATTTTCGATATCAAACATAACCTTCTCAACATAACCTTCTCTGACCCGATCAGCTGGTCGTGAAGGGGCGCCATTTGTGCTCCTATCCAGCAATATTATTCTGTTTATATACCAAGTTTCTTGGTATGTAAACAGAACGATGGTGATAATATTCTTTAAAAGCAATTATGTAATCGTTATTATTATGTCTCCCTTGTGGGTTAGATGTCTGACAAGAAATTCCACACTTAGTATGTGTGTTCACTCTCAGGTGACGACCTGAGAAGGTATGAATATAAGATACGTCTCTGTGGTGGTTTAGACCCCTTTGAGCAGAGTGTTGTTGAGTGTGACGACAATTTTCCTGACATAACTCGCGAAGATCTCGTGGAGTATCTTGTATTGAAGACGGATTTCATATCCCTGAAGCAACTGAAGTGCTGCAAATCTTTGGATGTGCACAACTTCGTTACTTCAGGGCATGTGAAATCCGTCTCATGCAAGGTACTCCCAGGTGACAAAGTGGTGGTGTTTGGAAAGGTAAGTAATTAAAATGTTATCCAATTATTATCAGGTTAATTGAAATAATAACGATGTATGCCATGTTTCTGGCAGGTAGTAGATTCAACTGTTGATGAAAATAATGTTATGATAGCATCCCCTGCCCATTGCTAAGTCAACATGTTATGAAACTTTGAAAAATCATGGGAAAAGATCTACTCATCATAGAAGAATCCAGTTGATACCAAAACTCTCAGTGAGGGCTCTACTTTCAATAGGTATTCTATTATTACTACCTAACTACTGATGACTTTAGTAACGTAAGCACATTAAAATGTGATGTATTTTTTATTCTTACGGGTGATGAAATGACAAGAACAAACTAGTATTTGTTTGGAGTTTAGTTGTCGCCCTCTCAAATCGCGATTGATTCGAGCGAGCCACCTTGCTCTTCTTTTTTCTGATAGGTCTCTTGTCATCTCACACTGGCTTTTAATGACTTTTGGCAAACCAAATAACGAAATACTGCTCCCGAGACGGGAAGAGCAGCCAAACACCGCACAAATCGGCAAGCCTAATGAAAAAATCTTTGTTTACAACGATGGGAATTCAATCAGTTCATCGAACATGGTTGTCGACGCCAAAAGGCTGATATTCTTATTTTTTCGGAAAGTTCACTTGTCTTTCCACACTGTTTCTAATCACTTTTGGCAAACCAAAAAATTAAATACCGCTTCTGGGACGAGAAGAGCAACTAATAACCGCATAAATTGGCATAATGAAAAACCATCCATACAATCTTTGTTTACAACGGAGTCAACATGGCCGTCTTTCAGCAAGATTCGAATAACCGTTCGATTAGTCGAAGAATCGATACATCCATTCTGTGTGACGTCACACGGATAAAAGCAATAGTAAAAAAATATCAAGTACTTAGATACAATACTATAATATAGTATTGTTGGCAGATATTATCTGCCACTGAATAATACTCAGGTTAGTATCAATGAAACAATATATCGCTTCTAATATCCTTCATCGATATTCAAAAACTTTCCACAGTAACCCTGTAACATCGCATTTTTTGCGGTTTTCACATGGACCTAGGATACTAGGTCCATGGGTTCTCATTTTTCTGGGTTTCTTGAACTGTTCGAGTTCCTTGTAACCATTGTTTTACTTTCCGGATCACAACAATTTTTTTGATTTACTTTTTTTAAAGTTCAAGTCAAAATTCACTTCACAACAAATTTTTGTTTTTATGATTCGATAGTAAAATTTATTATAATAAAGGTAATAAATCAGTTACATTACAAATTAATAATATTCAATATTATTAATTTGTAATGTAACTGATTTATTACTTGATCCTTTCCATTTGTAGTGGATGAAAAAAATCATTTCATTGAACGGAGAATTCTTGGGAATAAGAATTGGGATAAATATAAAATTAAATGATCATTCATTTGTATTAATTTTTAAATTATTGACTTTTATAACACTTTAAATTACTACTGACTTTAACTACATTTTAAATTGTTGACTTTTATTAATATATTTATAATGGTAATATTTATAATTCTTGATTAATGGAGTTTTTATTTGGTTTGCAAAATCATTTGTGGGTTAATTTGAAGTATCGATAGTATCGATACTTTGAGCCGATATTATCGAAGTATCGATATCTAATAATATCGGTATCGCAAAGATATCGAGTATCGATACTTCCTGAGAAATATCGTATCGATACTTTGGAGTATCGTGCCGTCCCTACGTCTGAGGTTTGATTTCGTAAACCTTTGATTTTGAACCTCGAAAAAGTAAGGTCCGATTACCCCACCACCAAGACAAGTCATTCTTTAATTTCAGTCGAGAGTTTAAAAATGTTGTCAACCTGAAATGGCCGAAAAATAACATTGGCCGACGGATCAAAAATGTAGGAAAAGTTGCGCCTTTTGGAACTTCAAAAGAATCACAACGTAATATACAAGCTCCGATCTTTAACTTAGTGGATTCTTTCCATCAAAAGTATCTCATCGGTGGAAGCGAAACAGATGGCTCTACAGTTATTTTCTTCTAAGTACAGAGAACACACTAGCATTTACAGTGATGGTGCTCAAAACGCTGATGGAACAGCTGCAGCCTTCTTTTGTACTAAGTGCAATGTCGGACAGGGGATGAGACTGCGCCCTATATCCTCCAGCTTCCATGCTGAGCTTGCCGGATTAAAAATGGCACTGCATCATGCTAAACATCTTCACCAAGGGCAGGGAATTGTGGTGCTGTCAGACTCGAAATCCGCTGTGGATGCCCTCTCGCATCTCAGAAGAGGAGATCCAATACCGATCGAATTGTTGGAATTGTCAGAATTGATAGAATCTATAGCAGGCCAGACAAGCAGTTTGAAGTTACAGTGGATTCCGTCACAAGTAGGGTTGCAATTTAACGAAAAAGTAGACAAAATGGCGTCCAATGAGATTCGCCACAGAGAAATTAGCAACTCCATCACCTCACATTCCACTGACGTTTACCAACTGATCGTGAAGCATCAGAGGCAAGTTTGGAGTACGACATATACTAATGCCGATGGGGCAGGAGCGTGGACCAGGGCCATTATTCAGGATCCATTGCGATCACCCTGGTTTTCTGGGAGAAAGGATCTCAATAGACGATACATCACTACCATCAATCGATTAGTATTAGGGCACGCATTCACCAATTCTTTCAAATTCCTAATGAAGAAGAGGAACGACCCCGACTGCGATCTCTGCGACCGACATATGGTGCAGGATCTCCAGCACTTGCTGCTGAAATGCACAAGGACACAGACTTCTCTGAACCCTGTTCTTCACGATGGGATTGTGGGGGTCGATGACAGGACTGTGAGCCCCTGCTCACTGTCAACACCAACGTGACGGAACTGGGGTAGGTTTACACCTCCCTTCCTGAACCCCAAGATGCCGCCCCCACAGAGCCACCTGCGGCGAAGGACTGTGGAGGGGTAATGTGGGCCAGCTCTACAGGGGCGTGGTCCACCCCCCTACGATAAGGACGCCGACCTCCACCATAGGCGTCCGAACACTACTTCAACCACGAATGCCGGGGGTAAAACAAACCACCAATGTCCGCCGCAGCAGCAGGGCTTCAGCCGAACCCAAATGGCAGCCTGATTGGAAAGGAAGGCCATGGATGACGTCACGAATGGGAGGGGGAAACCCTCGAGATCCAGCGGCCTGCGGCAGCCATCACACCTTCCTCAGAGCTCAAACTATTAAGTCCCGGCTGAACGTTTTTCCCCAACTGCGCGACGAGTACGTTCCGGCCGAAAGTCTTCCCTGTCCCTCTTCTCAAAAAGTCAGCGCGAGAGCATTTACCCCCTGAACTTGCTGAGTAGTAGTCCCCATTATCCCTCTGTTCGGATTCATCAACATCCGACTGGAGCCTTCATCAAAACCGCATCAAGATCGTCGAGGATACCTTCGGGCCCAACACGTGAGTGCACAAACTAAGTATCTAACTCATTTTTGGCCAAAAATAGTTAGGCTGGTGAAACGTAAAACAGTGAATAAAGTTCTAAAGAGTAGTAGTAAATTGATAGAGAAAAGGTTGTAAAATTGTATTAGAGAAAGAGACACGAACTATAAAAGACACACTGGAACACGGTGAAGACACAGCTTGGAAATTGTATTGGAAAAGGAATTTGGAAAGTATTGTCTATCTTGGAAATCTTGTTAAAACCCTAGTCTTAAACTATATCACGATCTCATTCGTATTTCTTGTCAACTTTAACATCCGCCCTTCAGGCTTGTCCTATTTTGTTACCAACACACTTGTGCCTTTGAATAAACCTATTTACCTGGCATTTTACTCCATATCTTGTGTTCTCTCTGAGTTCACCCTGCATCATATCAGTTGAGGTAATTAGGGGTAAATAAATAACTTCAATTTTCAATATCTTCTTTAATTCATTCAGACCCACCAGGTCGTGTCCTTAGGACACATTTCGCAAAAGAACACATCCTCGTGTTCGGTTGGGTCACTTGTGTCTTAGACACAAAAGACACAAGGGACACGCCCTTCTGGCACAGGACACATTTGGAGGTCCGAAGTAAAACGAAACACCCTTCAGGTTTAGTTTTAGTATTCAAACAACTCAGGAGTCAACACCTTCGAAGAGCTACCATACTTCACAGGTAATTACAATTTATTATCCTAAATTCAACGTAGAATTAAGTTGTTCCGGTCTTTTCTTGACTCCCCCATTTCACAGTCAAACACAAAGTAGTTTCCCTTCAGGAACCTACTCAGTTGCTACTTGGACTAGGTAACTAAATTTCTTTGTAACGCGGGACAGAGGGCGCTCGCATCCTCCACCACTGCGTGCTTCTTCCCCCACCACTTATGTACCAAATGGTCTCTCTGTACTCACTCGTTTTTTGTTAGCCCTCGTGCTCGATATTACACGTATTCGTATTTCAAGTTGTAGTTTCATTGAGATCAACTTACCCAGGTAAAGTTAACGATTCATTATTATATAATGTAGATATCAATCGTTTATTATTATGAATGGGTATTCCAATATTGCGATATGACGTCAAGGCTGTGGAGGAGAAAATGCGGACTCCTCCCAATGGTCATACAATTGTCTCTTGGTGAATTATTTATTCATGTCGTGGTTAAACATTTCTCGAGTGTTCCATTGTGTTGAGTTGTATCAGATCTAAAAGATCGCGCATGTCAGACTAGTTACTCGAGGAATCTCGAGGAACACATCATTTCGACCTCATGTTTTGGCCTATAAAACCCGGTTGGCATAACTCGAGCACATCTGGTGAGATAGTGCGTACATACTCGAAGTCTGGACGATGCATTCTCGAAAGTTACCTAGCTTTTGTGTTTGATACAAATTCATTTAAATTCGTGATGATAGCTGAAAGTTTCCTTTCTTTTGTAATGACAAAATGGCCTCCTTGAAGCCTTGTATTGATGGTCGAAGTTCATAGTCGAGTTCAAAGTGAGTTCTAATTTACTCTTTATGTGTTCATTATGATCGTGATGTTTCTATTCATTATTTTTGGTTCTATTCATCATTGTTATTGATCTTTACTAATGAATAAAAGTTTGGAGTTTATGAATTATTGAAATTCTAGATTTTGATTTATCAATGTATGAAGTAGAATGCAATAATAATCGATGTTGTTTGTCGAGCAATCGATACTTAGTTATCATACAATCGATATCTTGTTATCGTACAATCGATATCTTGTTATCGTACAATCGATATGTTGTTATCGTACAATCGATATCTTGTTATCGTACAATCGATATCTTGTTATCGTACAATCGATATCTTGTTATCGTACAAACGATGTTTTTCTGTTATCGTGTGATAAATGTTGAACATCGATTATTTAATACTCGACTATGAAATACCGATGTTGAAAGTCTAGTGCATTACATTAAAAACGAAAAGTGAATCAAGCAGAACAAAATGAAATGTATCAAGACGCAAATTAGGTTCTAGCTCGAACTTAGAAGTTTGACACGATCTTAGTAATAGAAGTTTGACACGACCTCTGAATAAATACCTCGATTATAAAGAGCTGTATTTCTCGTTATGTATTCTCGAATACACATAATCACTCGAAATGGTACGATTTTGTGTGCAAGAGACAATTGGACCATAATGCCTAGTTGCAGGAAAGGCTGTCACGTAACTATCTCGAATCTTTTAGGAAGGTTTCAGGTACTTCCTCAAATGATTATGATTTATGTACGTGTCATAGACGTATGTGAATCCATTTTTGTTCCCTATGGTATCACGTCTGCCGCATACCTTTTGCGGTTTTTCGTGGCAATAGACGTTGCGTTTGCCTTGAAGGGCAGTCTGAAAGTACATGATGACGCTGACTGCTCCTCATTTTGTATAACAATACATCTTGCAGGACAGTTGGTGATGCTGAATAGAAGGCTCCCTGGGCAAACACTAACAGCTCTTTGATGTGGGTTTGACACCCTGCTAGGTCATCCGCTACGTCGTTTGCTCTTACCGGGGGCGTGACAGCCATCCAGTCATTAAAATTAAAAAAAAAAAAAATAATAATTAATTTGAATGATGATAGTCAGAATGTTACTGCTAAGGTTCCTCAGTTTGATAGCAACTGTTCCTAGCTCTCGAATTTTGGCTATCTATCTTTCAGCTTCTTGAGAGTGAATACCCAAAATATCTCGAATGATTGTTGTCTAACTTACAGCATCTCGAGGGTGAACACCCAAATTTTTGAACTATTGCTGTCTAACAGCATCTCGAGGGTGAACACCCAAATTTTTGAATTAATGCTGTCTAACAGCATCTCGAGGGTGAACACCCAAATTTTTGAATTATTGCTGTCTAACAGCATCTCGAGGGTGAACACCCAAATTTTTGAATTATTGCTGTCTAACAGCATCTCGAGGGTGAACACCCAAATTTTTGAATTATTGCTGTCTAACAGCATCTCGAGGGTGAACACCCAAATTTTTGAATTGTTGCTGTATATCTTACAGCTTCTCGAGAGTGAACACTCAAATCTTCTCGAATTTTGTCAATCTTACTTTAATTTCTCGAGGGTTAACACCCAAATTATATCTTTTTAAATAATAATAATGTTGGTCCATTCATGAGACACTGAATGGAACATTGTTATTAACTAGAAAGCAAGTATTGTTAAATGGGTGTCTCATGGGTAGACTACAAAATCATCGGTGAAATTGTCTAATGCTCGTTTGTCTTACACAGGTCAATATAAATAATGGAAACCGCCGATGATGACAAATTTTCAAAGCGAAAGCTCTCCAGAAACTTCATGGAAGAAGTGGATATGCTCAGACACGAATTTGTAGAAGTTACTGACCACTTTCAACAACGAGCAAAATCACTTGGGCTGAAGTACCAACAACTCGCTGATGATAACCATACCAATTATGATGAAGATTTTCTCACGGTAAAAGCTTGTCAAGAACTGATGAAGGAAGCCGAAGAATTTGCCAGAAAAAGAGCTTCTAAAGTTATACCTTCAATCTCAGGTAACAAAACTTCAAATCATGGTCATTCAAATGAGCCCGTTCCAACACTAACCAGACGACCAGATTTCAGAGTGAGATATCCATCTGGAGACAACAAATTGGGTGTAGATTCAGACTACTCAGTATGGCGACACAAAGTCATCGTGCAAATAAGGGCTGCTGGTTGTGAATTCTTGGTAGATGAAAAGGTGCAACCTGTCCAAGACCTTGAAGCCGCAGAAATTACGCAGATGAGCCACCTCACAATGGCTTATCTAATTTCTAACCTATCAGATCACTTCCAGAGGCTTGTCGCAAGAATTAACCATCCAAAGGAGTTGTTGGAAGCTCTTGACAGAATAAAATTACCGAAAAATAAGATTTCTCAATTCGCATTGAGGGAACAATTTGGAAATTTCTTCTATGACCCCTCCAAAGAAACTATCATATCCTTCCTGGCAAGATTCGAAGACATTGAAGAGAAACTGAAGAGCTGTCCTGGTGTTGTCTTGGATGAGGGAACAGTCAAACATAATCTACTTCTGGCAGTAGCACAATATTGCCCTTCGCTATTGGAATCTGAGAAGAATACTGAAGGAGCAGGACGTTCAGTGCAACAGATCAAAGAATTCTTACACCTTGAGGAAGTCAGCAAAGGAGAAATTGTACGCAGATACCCAAGCACAGTGACTCAGAGTGCTCTCATTGCTGCTAAGACATCAAGAAACCAGTCAATTTCGACCCAATTGATGAGATGCAGGACTTGTGGACTTTTTGGTCATTTGAAGAATGAATGTCCAAATGGCAAAACAGTATGCTACAATTGTCGAAAGCCAGCGGACCATATAGCCAGAAACTGTCCTTTCAAACTTACTCCTCAAACCAAGAAACATCGAAAAACGAGACCAACAGGTAAAACTCACTATCAGGTCAATCATATAACAGAAGGTCAGCCACGGAAAGTTGAAATCCACAAAAAATCAAAGAAACTGAGAACACCCATGGTTAAAAAGCGTAGTCGCCTTGAAAGACTCAGACTGGTTGTGGATCAAGGAACTGATGATGATGATGATGAAGAAGAAAATGAACTGGATACAAGAACAGAAGAACATGAAATAGCAGCCATAGCTACTGAGCGCCATTCATACCCAAATCTCGATGGTACAGCCTTGTCACTGTTTGAAGGTAAGACTAGTAAATCTAAACTGATATACTTTGTAGCGGACACTGGAGCTACTCAGCATATTTGTCGTGATAAGGAAGCCTTTCTTGAACTGGTAGATTTGAAAAAACCTAAGATAATCTCTTGTGCCAATAATAAATCAGCAGCCGATCTAATAATCTTTCAAATGGGGAATATAGTAGTTAGAAACCCAAGTAATGGGTCTTATGGCTGCCTTCAAGACGTACTTTATGCTCCAAATGTATTGGAAAATCTTTTTTCTGTAAGAAAGCAAATTACCAATAATAATTTGTCTGTTCATTTTGACTCAAAAAAAAATAAGTTTCATAGATAAAATTAGTGGAGATATTGTGAAAGAAGGAGAATTTGATGGTACTTTTTGGTGGTTGGCTTTTGAGCTGCCTCTAGCGGGAGCTACAGCTATCACAAAGTTTTCACTTCTAAAACAAATTAATAAAACTGAGTTATTTAGTCCACTTGTCAACGTGGGAGGGAGTTACTCTCTCTGCACAGTTCTGCCATCTACATCAACTGCTACAGGATCATCCCCAGGTAAAAATACAGGAACTAAGCGCCCTACTGGGAATGAACCTTTAGGAGGGAGAAAAGTAAAACGTGTGAAAATCCATCAAATAAATGATAGTAACTCGGACTCCAATGAGGAATTTAACAATCAAAATGAGAATCTTAACTCTTCCTCTGACTTACTTGCTGAGGGATCTACAGGTGGTGAAGCTGAAGAAACTATTCAATCTCCTGCTCCTCTCACTAATGGAGGCACCACCCAAGTTAGCTTGAGAAATGATCCAGGTTTTATGTGGCACATTAGGTTGAATCATGTTTCTTTAAGATATCTTCAAATTGCTTCTAAAACCATTCCTGAGCTGAAAAATGTAAAGTTTCAAAAGAATATACTTGATTGTCCTGATTTTAAGATGGCAAAAGCAAAGCGCAAGCCGTGTAATGAAGTTAGGCACCGTGTTGAGACACCATTCCATCGCCTTTGGAGTGATGTTCTCGGTCCAATTCGACCAGTCTCCTATAGGAATCATTTCAAGTATGTGGTAACCTTTACTGACGATGCTACACGCTATGCCTTTGCCTACCCAATAGTTGATAAGACTCAAGTTCATTTGGCACTTCTGAATTGTCTCAACGAAATCAGAAGACTTAAAGGCCAAGTAACACAGGTTAATGAAATTACTGTAGATGGGGGACGAGAATATCACACAGAATCCATGAAAACCTTGCTGGAAAGTGAGAAAATCAATCTCACTATTTGTTCTCCTTCCACGCCACAGCATGTTGCTTGTGCAGAACGACTGAATCTTGAGTTGGAGGAGAAGATTCGAGCACACTTTGTCTCTTCAGGTCTACCAACTTATTTTTGGGCTTATGCTCTTGAGCATGTTATACACATCCACAATAGGACACCTAACAGTTCTATTGGGTTTTATTCACCATTTGAAGCTGTTATGGGAAGACCCCCTAGTATTAAATTCATTAGGCGTTTTGGATGTGAGGCATATGTCCTTGACAACCATGCCAAACAAAAACCTAAATTCGCTCCTAGAGCCTCCCTTGGGTTCCTCCTAGCTTGTGGAGAGACTAGTTATACCATTTTTGAAATTGAAAAGAAGGTCGTGATACGTTCAAAACATGTGGATTTTGTTGAGTCACGTGTGTTTTCAGATCTAACAAAGAATAAACAAGGGTTCAATACAATCGAGTTAGAATCTAATTTCGACATAGGCGGGAATGATGAAAACTCCGATATGGGAGATAGGGTAGTTTCACCTAGTGAAAACCATGCACAAGGAGAAAATGACAGTTCACTGACCGAAAACACTTGTAATTCAAATTTAGAATGGTTAGGAGAAAGCGGAGAGTTTGATTTATTCGAAGATAGGCTCACCGACCAAAATGAACTGCTATTTTTCGCAGAAACAGCAATGACTTGTGTAGGTGATGAGCCACAAACATATCAACAAGCTATCAGAGGCCCAGAATCTAAATTTTGGAAACAAGCCATTACTGAAGAGTTCGATGCATTGGCAAAAAGCAACACGTGGAAACTTATCCATAAATCAAAATTACCCAGAAACGCGAAAGTGATCAAATCTCGTTGGGTTCATAGGCGCAAAGATCAACATGACGGTTCTGTTAGGTATCGAAGCCGACTGGTGGCCAAGGGCTTTGCAGATCAAAATTCTTATCAGTTGTCTGAAACCTATGCCCCCGTCGCCCGTCTTGCTGATGTCAGATTTCTGTTGATTGTGGCCAATAAATTCAACCTGCAATTGGCTCAGTTAGACGTACGCACAGCTTTCTTGAATGGTAATTTGGAGAAAGTGGTTTACATGGAAATGTCAGATGGGTTGCCTGAATATCTTAATGATACGCAGTACATAAAAAAGAATTATGTATGTGAAGTACATAAGGCCTTATATGGTCTCAAGGTTTCACCCAAACGTTGGTTCGTAAGATTTCAAGAGGCAGCCCAAAGGTTGCAGTTTGAAACTTACGACTTTCATCCATGCCTATTTATATGGCGGCTTGGAAAGAAATTTGCTCTTCTTCTGCTCTATGTAGATGACATTCTTCTTACTTCAAATTCTCCATCAAAAATAAGAGAAGTTAAGAAGAAGCTCCAAGCAGAATTTGAAATATGTGACCTAGTAGAACCTAAAAAGTTTTTAGGATTAGAGATCATCTGCGATAGGAAGAATCAGACCTTGTATTTGCATCAAAGCAAACAACTAAAAACCATACTAGATAGGTTTGATCCCCAGGGTACTTCCATAGTGAAAACTCCTATGATACCAGATGCCAATGTTAACAAAAAGGAGATTAAGAATCCAGTAGATGTCAACCAGTTTCCTTACAGACAAGCTATTGGATCCTTACTCTACCTTCAAAATGGTACGCGACCGGACATTGCTTATGCCACAAATGTTATTAGTAGAAAACAGGCCAATTTTAAATCTAAAGATTTTGAATCGCTCTCTCGAATTTTTAAATACTTGCGAGGTACACCTTACCTAGGGTTAAAATTCGAGGGTAAAACTGATGACATTAAATGCTTTGTAGATGCCTCACTGGGCATCAATGATGTTGAGGGTCATTCAACAACTGGCTATGTCATTCAGTTGTTTGGTGACGTTTACGCCTGGAAATCAAAAAAACAAACGCATGTTGCACTCTCGAGTTCTGAGGCGGAGTATGTTGCTATGAGTGTTGCATGTAGAGAGCTTGCTAGTGTTAGGACTTTGTGCAATAATCTTCTCCAGACTGAAATCTGTCCTACTATTTATGAGGACTCAAAGCCAGCAATCAGGCTGACTGAAGTAGATGACTCCTCCACCTTAAAACACTTAGTGAAGATAGCATATCACTATGTTCGTCAGGAGTTTAAAGAGGGTAATATTACTATAGAGTGGGTCGACACCCATAGACAGCTTGCTGATGCCCTGACTAAAGCACTTCCTCGTCCAATATTTGAAAAATTTAGGAACCAATTGATTTGTCAGTTATCTGCCAGTTACTAATATAAGTATTTGTCAGGTCGCTTAAACTGATGATCTCTCTACTCGAAATGTGAATGTGAGAGAAACCTAATAATCCTGTACTTGAATAGTGATGACCTACTTAATTTGATTTTGAATCACTTAATGACTTATTTTTTTATTCCTTTGTATCTGAATAGATTTGTTCAGTGGTGTAGTGCAGTAAGTAACGTGGTGCTATGGTTTGTGTGTGCTGGTGCTGTTGTTGCTCACTTACGTGCCCATTTGTTTCGGATGGTCGCGGGAGGGAGTAACGCGGGACAGAGGGCGCTCGCATCCTCCACCACTGCGTGCTTCTTCCCCCACCACTTATGTACCGAATGGTCTCTCTGTACTCACTCGTTTTTTGTTAGCCCTCGTGCTCGATATTACACGTATTCGTATTTCAAGTTGTAGTTTCATTGAGATCAACTTACCCAGGTAAAGTTAACGATTCATTATTATATAATGTAGATATCAGTCGTTTATTGTTATGAATGGGTATTCCAATATTGCGATACTTTGTTAACTTTTACCTAGACAAGTAGGCTTACAAATTGGTGGCAGTGTTGAAAATTGTCCTCAGCACTGGCATCCGGTTTGTCAAGCCAAGTAAAAGCAGCGGCTTACAGGACCAAAGTGTTGGAGTACCTGAAAAGGGCCCTGAATAACACACAACTGTTTAGGGATCTATGGGATATGTTAACCCTACGACAGATACAATTTTAAGCAATTCGTCATGTAATTTCTGTTTTTTTTTTCATTTGACATCAATTTTTTAATTTTTCAGTTGAACATTTATAAATTACTCAAGAGCAGTCAATAAAATCACTCAAATTCATCAAATATAAATCAAATCAAAATCAAACAAATCAAATCCCCATTTTAATGATATTTTATCATTATTTTAACTATTTTTGCTACACTCCTTGAATCCTTACTTACATTGAATCCTATCCAAGACGGGCGACCAACCAGCCTTCTTGTCAAAATCTCCAATGGCCACGCGAAGGAATCTTAAGGGCCACAAGAAGAGTAAAGAAGAAGAAGAACAAACACGTTTCCCTGTCTGGGATTGGATGAACTCGACCACATATTGAACGAATGCGAACTAAAGGAGGAGGCCAGAGCGCGCATCTTCGACAAATACGAAGCCACATCATTCCAGGAAATACTCAAAAAATGCCTCACGCCAACGACTCAACCGGAGCTAATTGAAGAAATATATAAATACATACAAGAGAACAACATTGCCGTATGAAAACATCACAAGTACCAAGTGCGCCATGGCAACAGCCGGCACTATAAAAGTGAATACCGACCGACCGACCTGTCTGGGAAATCACCTTTTTGTCTATGATTGTCTTGTCGAATTGATTCATCATCAGTCATTACTTCCTGCGCTGTGAGAATCTTCAGCAGATGAGTGCAATCGCGCTGTCAGTACGAAAAATTGAGTTCAGGACGCCACCCATTTCTACTTCTGGTACATATCATTTTTTGTTGGAAATACCTTGTAGAATCGAACCCTGAAGTTATGCCCATCGAAAGTGTAGACACCCTGTATATCGTCGTTCGAGGCCCAGCATGGCACATCTAACTTTTGCCAACTTTTCAGGAGAGCCAAAAAACTGTTTTGCGAGTAAGGTAATCGTGTTTTCTTTATTTTCTGAGTTAAAACTAGCCTAATTGGGGTCGCTCAACATGATTTTACAATAAATTTGGTTGTCAACGAACTACCTTCGAAATTAGCGTAGATGTGCTATGCTGCCCAGATTTCGTCCCCTAGATATCGTCGCTTAAGATGCATCATGGCACATCTAACTTTTGCCTACTTTTCAGGAGAGCAAAAAAACCGATTTGGTCGATAAAATTTATAGTTTTTAACATTTTTATTCATCGGTCTGCTTTCATTTACTGTCTGCTAACTTGAATTGCATTTAATAGTACAGTAAACATCATAATATGATGTTTTGACATATTATGTCAAAAAATCTTGTAGATGTGCTATGCTGTTGAAATTTTTCCTCTCACTTGTGCTATGATGTACCACATTTTCTCTGTGTTTCGTGGTGAAACGGCAATACTCTGAAGCTGGCAGTGATATATCTACCTAGTTCACTGAAAAACTATGAAATTCATCCTTCTCCAAGTAAAAGCAAGAGTTCGAGAATTAAATAAGAGAAATCATTGAAATTCTGCAAATCCACACAATCTCTGAAAATATCATCGGAATCGGACAATAACTTCGATAGTTTTATGTCAGACAGACACGAAACCAAAATTGTTTAGGAAGGCTGGAAACGTAAAACACGAGTGGAAATTCTGATTTTGGAGAACTTTTTTTTTCAACCATGAAAAGTAAAACAATGCTTCTGCTACCTTGGTAGACTCGGAAGCAAAATGTAATAGGTATAATATTATGGAGAAGTCACAATTTGAATGCAACTTCATCTTCAGAAGAGAGTTGAGAAGTTTCAAGGTTTCATTTGTGAGATCGTAAACCACCAATAAAATCACGTTTTTAGTTTTCCCAAGGCACAATCTCAATTCAAGAACCAAGACTGCCTAATATCACGTTAGTAGTACTAACACGGGTATTGCAATTTTTCTATTTTTAGATTTTTTCTATCATTAGGTACAAAGCACAGCAAGCACTTAAATTTTCGACCTATGATAGGTAGTTTAGTTTTAGCTAATTTCCAATTTCTAAATAGAGAAATTTGTAAAGTGACGGAGACACTTACTGGTGCCTTACTTTCTGGCTTACAACTTGGGACTATAAGAATTTAAATTTTAGCTGTAAGGTCCCAAAAACTTTAAGAAAGAAGTTTAAAGAACTCAGTTTTGTGATTTAGAGAATACAACCATTGAGTAGGACCAATTGGAGAGAGTCTCTTTTTGGTCGGTAAACTAGAATACCAGAGTTGGGCCTGTTTTGCCTTTTATAAGGTAGGTCATGAGTGAAAGGCGTGTCTTCACTGTGGTTAGAGCCTTCCTCCTAACAATTTGTCATACATCGTGAATAAAAATCAGATCGTGCAGCAACGGAAGACTTAGGGCGTTTCTTCCCCTTGAAATTGGCAATGACTTTTCTATAAGAAAGCTGCTAGAAAAACATGAAACATCATGGCACATCAAACTTTCTCAGAGCACACCATCATAGCACAAGTAAATCTGCAACTTTCAACGAAGAATTAGTTGTCATTCCAGATAGCTTGGGACATGGTATTTTGTTTTTATTGAAGTTTATTCAGTGGAGAATAGATTACAAAATAATTTTTCAGGAAACACTCCCTAATCATTAACGTAGTCAAACAAAACCCAGCTCATCATCTGAGCTGTAGCCTTCCGCCATGTTGAAGATTGTAGATGTGCCAAGATGTCAGATGATTTTAGTTGTGTTATGATAACTAAATCAGAAATTACAGCGTTTCAAGTGGAGCAATCGAAAAACTAAGTCCACCAATCACTCAGGCGCAAAAATTCATATAAGAAACCGTTCTAACCTCATTTTCGACAAAATGTTAGATGTGCCATGATGCATCTTAAGCGACGATATGCTATGCTGTCGAACATTTGTGCTATTTTTCAGAGGGGTAACATGAAGTTGTCCTATGCTGCTGTACTAAAATTAAGTTCTCAAATAAATTATCTATTTGGTTTCCCTCTATAAAGCCAAGGATAGTGTTTTAAACTGGCTTGCAATTCCTTTTTTTGTCAGCCCGACAAGTAGACAGGGAAGGTAGGTACCAGATGTTTATAAACTCGAAACAGTACCAATTTATAATTTATTTAATTTTATTTATTTAATTTAATTTATAATTTGTTTTATTTAAACGACAAAAAAAATTGAACCCAACAGTCCAAGTTTTACATTGACTTGAATTCCACATCTGCTACTACCAGCGTTAGTATTAGGGTAGGTATCTATTTTCCTAGTCCTAGTGAAGAAAAGCCTTGGAAAATGCAGTAGGTATGTATTAGAAAAAAATTATAAATGCTTGCATACGAGTCTGCAACACATTGGGACATTTTCATGTGTGTGAAAGTAAGGTTGTTAGTTCATGTACCCAAGCATCAAAATAAGAAAACAGTTGATTGTTCTCTACGCAACACAGTGAGTCTATTTTATTTGTTGGTATCGCGTGAGCAAGTTTTCGTGACGATTTTTCAGTTTATGTGCCAAAGCAAAGACATGAAAATGTCAAAAATTCTTTAGCTAACACAGAAACATTATTAAGGATCACAGAGATCTGCATAAAATCCGTTTCATAAAGCTAGACTTGAATTTTACTACAGTTTACCTGCGTTACTAGGAGTGTATATTTTCTTATGGCACTCATGTGATGTGCCTTTCTTATTTCCTACGAATTATACAGATTGGACGCTTCACAATATCAAATATATTGTTTAGCAATGCACGTATTTCATGGGACGAAGTGCAGAATAATAAAACATGAATTGTTTATAATGGGGTTTCTACTTATTACAAAACTGAGATGGGGAGTTACCAAAGTGAACTGAATTTATTGTTATATTCCTCTGACCTTCTTGTCAAATAATATTTCTCTACTGGAAAGCGAACATGTGTGATTTTATTCCTGTTGTTCAACTAAAAAGGGGTTTTGATAATTATTTACTAAATGAAATTCTAGTCATTGTCTCATTACTGTGAAAATCTTGTCAATTTACTCGTATGTTCATTGACTGGAATGTCTACAAATATATAAGTCGTTTTGGGTTTTAAAATTTTGCTGAAATTAAAAAAAATATAGTTGAAGTTAAATATTACTACCTCTTATTGGGCCATGGTGTCACTAGTGTCACTGAAAACATCTTGGGAATCCCACAGCTTTCCCAAGGTGTCACCAGATTAACTAGATATCAATTGCAATTTAAAAATTAATGGACAGAGCTGAATTTTTCGAAAAATTTTCTGTAAATTATTGGAAATCAAAAATTGATGTTATTATAAAATGTTTTTCATCGTTTTCCTTGGAAATTTTTTTCATAACCCTATTTTGAGACAAAAAATTCTGCTGTCCATTAAATTTAAAGTTGTAATTTAATTTTGGTTACTCCGGTGACACTTAGAGATATCTGTGGAGTTCCTGAGATGTTTTCGGTGACGCTAGTGATACCATGGCCCAATTAGGGTTAACCAGTTAAATATTATTAACTTCAACTATATTTTTTAAACCTTCAGTAAAATTTCAGATCCCGAAAAGACTTATATATTTGTAGATATTCCAGTCAATGAACATGAATTGACAAGATTTTCACAGTAATGAGACAATGTCTAGTATTTCATTTAGCAGATAATTATCAAAATCTACCATCAGAATAGGCTTTTCAGTTGAATAAAAGGAATAAAATCACTTCACTTCTGACTTACTACTTCTTAGTTTTGGAAAATGACTACGCCGATTTTCTTCATTGAGAAAACATTAACAATTATTTTTGGGTAAGTACTTTGGTAGGCCTAAGTTCTGCCTCACAGGAACTCTGAGAGAACTTCGTTTCTTCTTTCTTCCTGCAAAGGCACCGATTTTGTTCACGAAAATAATACACATATTATGTATGTGTGTTTGTGTGTGTGTGTCATTCCGCGCAATAACTTGAGTAATTGTTTAAAATTTTTTTTTTTAGTTTTTGCCAAAATGTTCGTAACAACAAACAATAGGTCAAGTTCGTTAGCCACCAATTTTGGACAATCCAAAGTGGTCCAAAATTCAAAATATGTCCAAAAAAAAGGGTTTTCCCGTTTTTTGTGGTTATTATCTTCCAAATCATGGTAATATATGGTATATTCCGATTCAGCACAAAATGTCCGATATTACTGCGTTTTTCAAAAATGAAAATTGTCCAAAATTAAGAAAAGTATGTATCTATTTATATATATAATGAATACGCGTGTATATTTGTTGTACCGAGAAATGCAGTAGCCGTGTGGGTACCTACTCTATGAGTTTGTGGAGATGAGTAGAATGTGAATATGGACTCCTAACATCTTCAAAGCATACCCAGTGCATACAGTATGTTGGTATGGTAGGTATCTGAAAATCGAAAAAAACCAACAATAGCCGTGTGGGTACTCTATGAGTTTGTGGAGATGAGTAGAATGTGAATATGGACTCCTAACATCTTCAAAGCATACCCGGTGCATACAGTATGTTGGTATGCTATACTGAAAATCGAAAAAAACAAGAATCGTGTAAAAAAAAACTTTCTAAAAGAAATTGCAACACCACTGTTCCTTTTCTTAACCATACCTTCAACTGGAAGATTTTTTTGAAAATTCGCTCATTAATTCATGCTGCATGAATGGACTTTTCTAAAGTCATATCCACATTTCTTATTTCATTTGTTAAAAGAAAGTTAGCTAATAGTTCATTTACGCTTTCAGAGGTGGCAGTACTGCAGTAAGCGTCGCAGATCCCTCTATGGAGTGACTCTTCCTAATACTTGTTCCATGGGAGATACCCCTGATTGTCGCTTTTATACTCTAGGTACTTGAGATGAGGAGAGAGTGGAGGAAGGGTGACATCAGTTTGACGTGTTCTCCCCTCCCTCGTGTTCTCACTCTCTTGATGAGAACTAAATTGTTAATAATACTTGTTTTGTTTGGGTCATTACAGGGCTAAACTGTACGAAGTTACATGCACATTTCTACGAAATTTTCAGGGATCGTGCTGAGGGAACATTTTTTGCCAATATCCGAAATAATCCTTTAAAATAACTTCTACGATTTCCATGGGATTGTGTGGTTGAGACCCTGGATGGTTCCCTATGGTCGGAGGGTGGTAGTACACACTTGGAGATTGAAGTTTTGATCATATGATGATCAAAACTTCAATCTCCAAGTGTCTACTACCACCCTCCGACCATAGGGAACCATCCAGGGTCTCAACCACACATGGAAATCGTAAATTTTGTGGATACAAAGAGGTGCCTGATAGCAGTCATATCTCCTTTTCATGTACCTACATCGCTTTAATATTATTATTTACTATTTTCCAGGTTATCAATAACAGTGATGCCCTCGCCTCTGTGGACTCAGCGCAATCTACACAAGCAGAAGAGAACCTTTCGTGCTCGGAAACCCTGGAAAATGCAGATGGAGACAGTCAAGATGACTGCAGATATATCCATAAAATCTTCTATATCCATTGCGCATGGTAGTTCTAATACAAGTAGAAGAACCGCTTCCGCTGATATCGTAAATAATTCGATTTTATTTGCAGAGAAAAGTCTTCGCGTTGCGGAAGAAAAGGTGAAACGTGCAGAACATAATCTAAATATGGCTAAGGATATAAAAGATAGTACTAGTAGAAAACTTCAAAGTACAACGCAAAGGAATAGAAGTGTTAGTGCTCAGGATACTGTACAAAGGTTGATTGCTATTGCTAAAGCAGAGGATGATTCTGCTGGAAATAATCTTCGTGTTGCGGAAGAGAAGGTTAGGCGTATAAAAGAAAATCTAAAAATTGCTGAATATGCGTTAGAATTAGCAAAAAAAAATAAGCGAAAAACTTGATTCTGAAAATTATAAGAAATATGCACGTAATACGGTATATGTTCTGATTATTTGGTATGGAAACGGAACTAAGATGGAGTGGAATAGCATATTTTAATATAAATATAATAATGTAACATAGGGCATAAAATAAATAATAGTAGAGAGAGAGAGAGAGAGAGAAAGAAATTTTATTGAACAAGTAATGACAAATTATACATAACTGCACAACATAATACAATATATTGCTCGTCTAAAGGCCAGTGGCCCGTAGCGACGAGACAAGAGTTGTTGCCAAACTACATCATTAGTATGCACCTGAAGCACGAGTATAACAATACTTTAGTGCTAAAACACTCTCTTTTAATTTAATTTAATTAATATATTACTTTAATATGTGAAATTATAACTATAGTTAGTATAACTATAGTTTATACCATATAGATCATATCATACAATTATAATATTTTCATTTATTTCGCTTCTAAAAGGGGCTTGTATTAAAATTATTTAAGATCTAATAAATCAATAAGTACAATGGTAACTAATACAAAATTTTTAAATATAATTTTATCAAAGTTTTTTATTTTGCTTCCGAGTCTACCAAGGTAGCGGAAGCTTTGTTTTCACTTTTCAAGGGCGAAAAAAAAAGTTCTCCAAAATATAAAATTTTCACTCGCGTTTTGCGTTTTAAACCTTTCTGAACAATTTTGGTTCCGTGTCTGTGCGTCTGTCATGAATTTCTTGTAACGCGCATAACTATACGAAGTTATTGTCCGATTTCTATGAAATTTTCAGGGATTGTGTGGGTTGGTGTGTAGACGGTCCCCTATGAAAATCATCATCCTCGGACTGATAGAAGCGAATGCGCATGCGCAAACGTGAATTCCTTGTAACGGCCATAACTTCTACATTTTCCATCCAATTTCAATGAAATTTTCAGGGATGTTACAGATTAGTATTTAGATGGTCCCCTATGAAAATCATCACCTTCGGACTGATAGTAGCCACTGCGCATGCGCAAACGTGAATTTCCTTGTAACGGCCATAACTTCCACATTTTCTACCCGATTTCAATGACATTTTTAGGGATTACGCGGATTAGGTTGTAGATGGTCACAAATGAAAATCAAGGCCTTAAAATTTACAGAAGCCTCTGCGCATGCGCAAACATAAAATCCTTGTAACAGCCATAACATTTACATTTTTCATCCGAATTTGATGAAATTTTCTAGGATTGTCCAGATTAGTGTGTAGATGGACCTCTATGAGGGTAGTGAAAGGTACTTAGAGATTGGTGTTTTGAGATTAACTACTATGCATCGGGTCACTATACCGGGTGTCCCAGAAGTTATGGTCCACCCTTTTTATCTCCGTTGTTTTGAGGGGTAGACAAAAACTTCAAGCGATAACCCCCCTTAATTTTTACGAGGAATTCAACTATCACACTTTCGCGCATTGCGCACCTGCGCAATCGTGCGCAACGCACACCAACTTTGTTATTTTAAATAGGAACCCCTATTTTTTATTGCAGATTCGGATTCTACGCAAAATTTGATGAATTTTAGACCCCTCAATCGAGTTTTTTGGTTGCGCACAACCCGTCTAATGAGCGCGCAAACATGCGCAACCCCTGGATTGCGCCAAAATTGAGATGGAGGTATACCTCAAGTGTGATACATGTTTTTTCATTAATTTTCGACGCTGAATCACGTGGTGGTATCCATTTTCGGATTTTACTCAAATTTCTCGAAACGGCGGCCGAAAAATAGGTAGTTGAGCCTGTTTTATCGTCAGAATCTGACTGGCGGAGGGATGACATGTCGATACAAGCTTCAAAGTATCTCATTTGTATTAGGCAACTATCCACTTATTCCAAAGTAAACAATGTAAACAAGAAATCAAGGAATAAACCCCTGAATGCCTGCTTGCTCTCAAATGATTCAAGTCGCGATTTCTTTGAGTAACCATTTTCAATTACTAATTATTTTTAAATTATTACTCGATGCACATTGAGAGTTAAATGACCGATAAATGGTGAGTTTTGATTAGAAAAAATCATTATTCCGGCAATAATTGAATAATAAAACGGATATCATGCCCTGATTCGGGGTTGAAAAATAGCGCTGAAGCATGTTGCGTGCGATGAAAAAATTCGTTCAAGGGGTGAATTGTTTATGAAATTTGACGCAGAATTCGAATCTGCAATAAAAAATGTGGTTCCCATTTGAAATAACAAAGTTGGTGTGCGTTGTGCACGAATTTGCGTACACCGTGTACTAAAAACTACTCATTTTTCGGCCGCCGTTTCGAGAAATTTGAGTAAAATCCGTAAATGGATACCACCACGTGATTCAGCGTCGAAAATTAATGAAAAAACATGTATCACACTTGAGGTATACCTCCATCTCAATTTTGGCGCAATCCAGGGGTTGCGCATGTTTGCGCGCTCATTAGACGGATTGTGCGCAACCAAAAAACTCGATTGAGGGGTCTAAAATTCATCAAATTTTGCGTAGAATCCGAATCTGCAATAAAAAATAGGGGTTCTCATTTGAAATAACAAAGTTGGTATGCGTTGCGCACGATTGCGCAGGTGCGCAATGCGCGAAAGTGTGATAGTTGAATTCCTCGTAAAAAATTAAGGGGGGTTATCGCTTGAAGTTTTTGTCTACCCCTCAAAACAACGGAGATAAAAAGGGTGGACCATAACTTCTGGGACACCCGGTATAATTGGGTTATGGATACGAGGAAGCTATGTGCCACACCCACTTGGTAGACTTTTTTCTGTTGAGTGTTGTCCAACTTTACCCCAGATCGATCGCATAAGTCTTACTGTGGGACGTCCTAAAAAAAGGAATTTTGAGTGGGTTAAAAGAAAATTGCTATGGGGCATTTTTCGTTGGAAATACCTTTGTGAGCTCCCACTCTCTGGGCCAAATTCCCAGTGAAACGGGGCTGGGCACCTCTAGCCCCCTTTGGCCAGTCTCGTAGGTGACGTCAGAGCTCAGGTGGAGAGAAGAAACAATCGAAGCCAAACGCCACCCCGCGCGTCCCTCCCCCCTTGGCTGGGAGGGACCCAACGGTCTCTCCCCCACTCTACCAGCCGTCCCCACCAACACCACCAGGCGGGGCGGAGGGGGGAGCACCCACCTGAGCTTCAAGCCAACCGAGGATACTTCACTTCCCTTCCAACTGCACTCAAAACTAGTAGACAGCGAGTCCGCCCCATCTCTAGTGAATCTTCCTCCCATATCCCCCCCTCAGTCGCCATGACTGTAAGACCATGAAAGGACATCGGATCGCCACGACCATCTTCGCCGCCACACTTCACCATTGAGGTTACCTTCGGGCCCGAAACCGTGAGTGCTAAAACAATACACATAAATTTATTGGCCAATGATTTATGAACACTGTGTAGAGAATAAGAGAGTTAAAGAACATTGCTAGAACAGTATAAACATTTGAACATTGAAAGAGTAATCGCCACACAAAATTGAACATAGAAAGTATTAGAGTCAAACTTGTATATTAAACTTACCTGAACCATTGGAAAACTGAACCTTGCTTGAACATTGATTATTGAATTTGGATTATGCTTATGTATTGACGAAAAGGAGAATTTACCAGTTGTATTCTAAATACTTACCATCAAAGCCCTCCGCTTCATCGCTACACTTCGTGGGATTTTCCTAAAGTTGTTCCTATTCTGAATAAACCTACCTGCTAGTTGTATCTCTGTAGTATTTCTTCGAGTATACCTGGTTTCAGTAGGAACAAGAGGAAAGTGCATCGCCACACCTCAAAACTGGTTATTAGGTCCCTTCAGGACAATAGTAAGCCCCTCAGGCAAGGACACACCTGTGTACCTCTTGATACCTTTTTCGCCCTTCAGGCTTTCAACTTTTCAGTACGACAATTGCCACGCAGTCGCCGACGTTGCCACGCTAGTCGCCACAGGTAATTACAATTCGCTACCATTCTAAATTTAAAGTGTGTTTCGATATTTTGTTTTCAGCTAACTAAATTTCAAATCAACCCCCCGAACTCGTGTGCAAAAGTTTGGTGCTTGTGTTCGCTGGTTTTTACCAACGAACACGACCCCCAAACGCCCTTAACCGCTTGTTGGCTAAAGTAAATTCAGCTGCCATCAAGCGTGGGGCCGAAAGGCTTACCAATTGGTGGCAGCGGTGGGATTGTTGTGAGTTCGCCTCACACGAATCCACAAAAATAGTAGGTCTTGTTTCGCCACGAGTTCTAAAAATTAAAAGTAGAGTCTATCAAAACACAAAAACTGACCAGGTATGCAATTAGGTAGGATGTGCATCCGTTTATTGTATTCCTAGGAAAAGTGACGCAACGCAGCCTCCTATTTTGATCGCCACGATCGCCACGAGAAGCCGATTTTCTCAGTATACCTAAGTACTATCGACACAAAACTGAACACACGCAGACAGACTTTCTTTTCGCCTAAGTGGTAGTCCACATAATTCGACACACTCACCAAAACGCTTCCTCAACCGACACAATGTCTCTTAACTTGTCGGGAGCTAGTGGTTTTTACCAACGAACACGACCCCCAAACGCCCTTAACCGCTTGTTGGCTAAAGTAAATTCAGCTGCCATCAAGCGTGGGGCCGAAAGGCTTACACCTTGTATAATCGAACCCTGAAATTATGCTTAGGTATCTTAAGTGTAGACACCCTGTATACTGTCATGACAGTCACTACTATGAGGTTGACTGAATAATATGACTGAACCTTTGTTCACTAGCTTACTTTCTTAGCCGACTTACAAACTACCCCTTTTTGTTCAGGTAAGCAACCTTATTAATTAAGCTTGGTGGAGCCTTTGAATGCGAATGTCTCACTACGAAGATAGGTCTGTGCATTGTAATTCTCACTTCTTATACATTAAATTGATCAATTCGACTATGGGGAAAGTAGTCAAAAAGGAAAGAATCTCCTCTTCTCAAAAAATGCCCATCAGTCTCCATCAGAAGAAGAAGGGAGCAACAGAAATACATTTATCTCCTCTATGGCCTTCTGATTTACTCTTACCTGGTTCTCCAGTCTAGTTTCAAAGGGCCCTTAAGCCCTAATAAAAGGAAAACATTTCCCGAAAGAAGTGGTAATTTTTGCCATACTTTGGGGTGAAAGAGGGCGCTTCTAGAGGCGAATATCTCCTAACTACCATGCCACCAAAATTCTACATGAATAGGTAGGTAATCATAATTACAACATACCCATTACAAACCATTACGGCATCAAATGTGTAAACTTTCTCTTCATTTTTCGGTAGGTCCACGACTGTTACTTCCCATTGGCTACCTTTCGGCTCAACGAGTTTCACGTGGTGCTCGAACTAAAATCAAGACAGAAACAGAGAGTGCAAGAACATGAGTGACTGAGTTGCCCAATAAATATGAAATTTATTGCTGGGAATAGGTTCCCTTTCTTTCGACCAGGTCTCCAGTGGGCTACCTGAGACTTCTCTACTACTTCTCTTCCAACAACCTAAAAGTTGAATTACTGTGGATTAGGAGACCCGCCGAACTTAAAGGAAATGTCATAATTGACTAACTTGCAAAGAAAAAAGGCGATGAAGAAGGACAAATTATGTACTACTTTAATGTAAAAAAAATCAAAAAGCTTCTCATCTAAAAACGTTTAAAAAAAATTAAAAGTTACTTATTACTTGTCTGCAGGCAAAAGGAGGTATTTTCGAGTAGCTGCTGTGATTTTTTAATTTCATTATTATTATCTTAGTTTTTATTACTACTTTTTTTCAAAGATTTTGTAACTTTTAATTTTTTTGAAAATTTTGAGATGAGAAGCTTTTTGATTTTTTTTTACATTAGAGTAGGTAAGTACCTACCTACTTTCCAATATATATTTTTTTTAATGTAGAAGAGAGAAATTTATTTTTAATTTAGCCATGTCCCCACCCAGTCCGTATTGCGAAAGGGTGAGGGAAAATAAAGTCCAAAAACATTATTTTTCCTTCTAAATTTGGAAAAATAACGATGAAATCAAAGAAAAGGACCTCATCACGTGATTCAGCGTCAAAAATAATGAAAAAAAATGTGCCACACTTGGGGTTAAAAAAAAAATTCACTTTTGCGCACCCTGGTCACTTTGCGCGCGAAAAGTACCAGTTGAACGCAATGAAAAAATCGATTCGGGTATGAATTTCTCATGTAATTTGACGTAAAATCTGAATCTGCAATAAAAAATGGGGGTTCCCATTTGAAAAAACAAAGTTAGTGTCAATTGCGCGCAATTTTTTTTTGCGCAAAAGTATTTTTCCTGAATTTTTCACAAAAAAATATGAAAAATAGCGTTGGGGCCATTTTATTACGTAATTAAATACGGAAATGCCGGAGGGTGGACCATAACTTCTGGGACACCCTGTAGAGAAGCATGAGTTTTTTCCGCAGGTAAGACAGCACCAGCAATGAATTTGGCAGAGAAATATCTCCGCTGCCCCTAAAGGCAAATTTCATAAATCGATTCAACCGTTGCTACCAGTGTGACGGGTCGTCACAAAGACCTGTGTCCGCACCGCCAGCTGGGATCCCGAAACTCAGAATAAGAAAGAGCCTTCCATACGAAGAGGAGGGCATGGAGGTAGAGCTCGTGAGCGCGCCGCCAGGAGGCAGCACCTGACGGGCCCGTACTGCGGAATAAGGGAGAGTGGGGAGGTCACGTGACGGGGGAAGCGACCGGGGCTGCGCCATCTTGAGGCGTCAGTCGTGTGCTGAGCGGAGATAGATCTACACACCTCTCACCCTGTCGATGTTGTATCGGTCACTTCCAGCAGTGTATACTTCAATCAGGGTTTAAGTCAGTAACAGAGTAACCAGAAAGTGAATCAGTTTTGTAGTCAATGTCAGCGAATTAGAGCCAAGAACTTTTGATCATTTGGAAGCAGTTTCATCGAAATAGCTTGAGACTTACGGTGCACGATTTCGCCCTCCCGAAGTACTCTAACGACGATTCTGGAAGACCCTCGCAATCCCAAGGACCATCCAACGAACTCTCTCTCTCAACTAGTCCATCACGGTAAAATTTAGAAGTCATTTGTATAAATTTTGATATTGTTCCTCCTAGGTTCTAGGTGTTTCTTTTGTTCTCGTTGTCCAAAGGACGTTTCATTTGTTATCTCATGTTCACGCTTCGGAACATTTCCACGTGGTCACTTTGAGGTTAGTCCCATCAGGAACCTCCGACCAGAATACTTACCATCTTTATTTAGTAACTTAAAATTGAAGTCATTCATTTGTTTATACCACTTTATTGATATTTTGAGATCTGTTTTTCATTCAAATAGAGATTTTCTATCCTTGTTCTGAAATTGGTGTTCCATTATTGAATACTTACCTGAGCATTTTCCTGGAGCGTATTAGAATCAAAGTAAAGTAAATTCAATTTAATACTTACCTTAAATACTTACCTTATTCGAAGCAAAAGTAGAATCACCTGGAAATTAACGTAATTTAAATTCACTTACCTGCATTCGCTGAGTCACATAGTACCTGAAACAAGAAAAAGAGTTAAAATTGAATTAAAGCAAATTATACACAATATACAGTAATAATAAAGAATCATACTTACCAGAGTAACTCAGACGAAGGTAACATTTTCGGTTATCCCACAAGGGAAACCTAGTCAACGCTACCAACGCCACTGCTACCAACAGATTCCGGTGAACCACGAAAAACAGTAAGTGCCCTGAAATATTACTAGATCGTAAGCGCAAGGTATTGTTTTGGTGAGTCTTCAACTCCTAATTAAGTCGGCCTCCACTAGGAAAACACACCATTACACCAGTACGACCATTATTTCACAGGAAAGAAGTTTCAAAGGATTTTGGAAGAACCATCGCCCGATTACGAGCAGGTCATGGAGTGTGCGACGAGTACGTATTCCTTATGAACTTGAGGGAATTACCAACCTGTGAAAGATGGGGACATCCCAAAGGAAATTTGGAACATCTGATAATGGAGTGTACATATGAAGGGTACGGGGGAAGAACCAGGTTTGTCAATTTTTTTCAAAAATGAGTTTTCAACGCTATCTTGTGGCTAATGTTAAGTACTATACCATGGTGTGATCCTTTCGGGGGAAGAAGAAGGTTAGTCACGCTAAAATTAAGGTTAAAGTTTTCGTACAAGGGGGAAGAATCAGGAGTTTCATAGATTGAAAAGCATTTTACTCAAAACTATGTTCAGATGACATACCTGGTTCTTCCCCCGTACCCTTCATATTTTAGTGAGCGAAGAAAAGAAATATTTACAAATATAATTAATAAAGTGAAAAATTCTTTTAGTTATTTCACAACTTTGTACGGAAATGACAATGGGGTATTTCTGTCAATTTTTTTAATTTTTTTTTTTTTTTTTTTCAAAAGAGTCATGGGTCAGGAATAAAGGTAATCGGATCTGTTCGTCGAGAAATTTTTAGAAGAAATTAGGAAAGCTAATGCAAGTTGAAGATTTGAATGATGTGAGGTCGTAACTTGTTGTGACGTATTAACTTGCTGACCTTGGATCGAGACACTCCACTAATCCCGTGTGGTCTCGAACGCCTCGTGGCCTTGGATTCTACAAAATACTACGCACACACGCCCGCCGCATAGTGTGTGTGCGTTCATGGAGGCCCGCCTTTTTTTCAAACGTGTGATCTATTTATTTAATTTTTCTACAGCATGCTATAGTATCATTGGGCAAAAAGTTGAAGTATAGAGGTTTTCAATGGTGCTGAATCCAAATTTGAGGTAAAAAACCTGAATTTCCGACCCACCCAAATACCCCATTTAATTGATAGAGAAGTGTATAATTTTGGGAAGGACTCGAATTTGATGGTATGAACATGAACGTATGTAAATATAATGGCTGTATAAATAATTACTGCCGAATAAAAATAATTTTAAAAAACCCCATCAGCCCGGAATTTTAACCAAGCCGTGGGTGCTTTTCTAGTTGTTGAATCACCCTCGGATTCTGGTACTTACTCCCAAATTCGGCAATGGAGTGACACAAATCAGAACAATAATACTTGACAAAATTGATGAAACCATGGCTACCAACCTTCCCAGGAAACCGTGATGCTAACTTGAATTCGGCGCTACTTTTGGAATACCATACTACAGTTAACCTAACGTATCTACCTAGATACGAGTCGTATGCTTCGATCAAGTCATACGGGGTAGGCAATGACCCGCAATACCGCTCGGTCTTGGCGGTGAGGTAGAACCTGTGCGCCGTCACTCAGACATTTCATTGTTTCTAGCGTGACCAAGTAACTATTATCTGCGGGTTTCAAAACTTCAGCAGGTAGAAAAGTTAGCCAAATCGGGTGGACAGTACAGTCTCTTCTCGTAGAACAACATGGACGTTATTCCGGGTAGTTAGGAATACCCAGGACAAGGAATTGATCATTGACATATTTGGAACCAAAATTGTTCAAAATCATTAAAACGATATGACGAGTGAAAATTTTGATTTTGGGTGACCTATTTTTTAGGACGTCCCACAGTAAGACTTGGGCGTCCTTATGCGATCGATCTGGGGTAAAGTTGGACAACACTCAACAGAAAAAAAATAACCACACAGTAATCCGTTTTAGACCATTCTGAATCCAAATCCGCGAAAAAAACCATAGGTGTATGTCTGTGTGTGTGTGTATGTGTGTGTGTAACAAAATCTTGTGTACTCTGCACAGGCCTTAGTTCTCAACCGATTTTCGTGGTTCTTTTTTTGTTCGTCGCGGAAAACTATCTAATTGTGCACTACGGCGCCGGAATTTCGAATTTTGCCTTTTAAGGGGGGAAAGGGGGGGTTAATGCTCGAAAAACGTGCGTTTTTGGGCATAATCTTGTGTCGTCTGCACAGGCCTTAGTTCTCAACCGATTTTCGTGGTTCTTTCTTTGTTCGACGCGAAATACTATCTAGTTGTGCACTACGGCGCCGGAATTTTGAATTTTGCTTTTTAAGGGGGGAAAAGGGGGGATTAATGCTTAAAAAATGTGCGTTTGCGGGTATAATCTTGTAAACACTGCCCAGGCCTCAATTTCCAACCGATTTGCGTGTTTCTTTTTGGTTTATTATTTTCAATAATAAACCTTTGGAATCGAGCAAGAAAAAAATTTTTAACCCCCCCTCAAAATTTGATGTTTTACGTTTCAAGGTACGTAGAATACGAAAATCGAATAAAAAAATTTCCGTCCGTCCGCCGTACGCCGTCCGCCGTACGCGGCACTTTTCTTAGCAACACTGGACCGATTTGGTTCAAATTTGGTATATGGGCTCCATTTGGGGTCTAGTTGTGCCGCGAAGCTTTTGGTTGATGTAGGTCACTTCTAAGGGGTGAAAATTAAGGGTTGAAATTTTCAAGAGTGCCCTAGCTCGAAAACTCTCGAAATAAAGGTATCGTTTTTTCACCAATTTTAAATAGTATTGAATTTTTAAAAATTTTTGAGACCACCCGGAGCTCTGTAGGACAAACCGTTCGGTCCCTACGAGTACTTAAAGGTTTTCCTTCGATAAAACAGAATCATGAGTGTGAATCGCAAAAGAGGTCTAATCTCCATTCAAATTTTATCGGACTAAAATGCGATCGCTGTTCATTTCTTCGATTTGTATACAGTTTTGCCTCTGCGTAACCAGTAATCAAATTTCCATATGAAGCTTTCTATTTTTCCAATCGAGTGTGAAGCGTTTAGTTCTTTCTAATAAACTTGATTGTGAAGGTGTGAAGCCAGTATGGTGTGGTAGGTAGTACCTAGCTGGTAGGTAAAAAAAAGTTGTTAGGTAAAAAAAATGTTGGTGGGTAAAAAACGCTGCAAATCATTGCTCAAAGGCTTCTTCACTCTTCTGATCACTGATCAGCTGAGTGAGCTCCGGAACCATTTTCAATCATATTGAATGGAAGTGCTCTTCCAGGCGTCTCCAGCATTCGAGGAGATCTTCTTCACTCCTCAGATCACTGATCAGCTGAGTGAGCTCCAAAGCCATTTTCAATCCTATCGAATGGAAGTGCTCTTCCAGGCGTCTCCAGCATTCGAGGAAATCTTCTTCACTCCTCAGATCACTGATCAGCTGAGTGAGCTCCAAAGCCATTTTCAATCCTATTGAATGGAAGTGCTCTTTCAGGCGTCTCCAGCATTCGAGGAGATCTTCTTCACTCCTCAGATCACTGATCAGCTGAGTGAGCTCCGAAGCCATTTTCAATCCTATTGAATGGAAGTGCTCTTCCAGACGTCTTCAGCATTCGAGGAGATCTTCTTCACTCTTCAGATCACTGATCAGCTGAGTGAGCTCCGAAGTCATTTTCAATCCTATTGAACGCAGGAAGCTGAAATTTGAGACGGAAGGTCAAGGGAGAATACAGATGGTGGTAGGTGCTATTGATGGAGAACCAGTGATCTATACAGAAGGGTGATCTATACAGAAAATAATAAACCTTCGAGCAATGATTTGCAGCGTTTTTTGTTTGACTCCAATAACTTCTGAGTTGTACATGATTTTACCAGAGTACCAAAATTCGCAAGGGGAGGGGGTGAGTGGGGGGATAATATTCACAAAATATCCGATTTTTCAATATTTCGGTTCCTTTACTGCTTACTAATTGTACCCAAGCTTTGAAATTGAGGAAAAATTCTCATTATACCTCCGGATTTTCATGAATTATTCTCTGTACCGCCATGGAACTAATAGTGGTGCCACCATGGTGCCAGGACACCATAAACCGCATATTTCGTGGGTTTTTAGGACGTCCCACAGTAAGACTTGGGCGTCCTTATGCGATCGATCTGGGGTGAAGTTGGACAACACTCAACAGAAAAAAAAATAACCACACAGTAATCCGTTTTAGACCATTCTGAATCCAAATCCGCGAAAAAACCATAGGTGTATGTCTGTGTGTGTGTGTGTGTGTGTGTGTGTGTGTGTATGTGTGTGTGTATGTGTGTGTGTATTTGTGTGTGTAACAAAATCTTGTGTACTCTACACAGGCCTTAGTTCTCAACCGATTTTCCTGGTTCTTTTTTTGTTCGTCGCGGAAAACTATCTAGTTGTGCACTACGTCGCCGGAATTTCGAATTTTGCCTTTTAAGGGGGGGAAAGGGGGGGTTAATGCTCGAAAAACGTGCGTTTTTGGGCATAATCCTGTGTCGTCTGCACCGGCCTTAGTTCTCAACCGATTTTCGTGGTTCTTTCTTTGTTCGAAGCGAAATACTATCTAGTTGTGCACTACGGCGCCGGAATGTTGAATTTTGCTTTTTAAGGGGGGGAAAGGGGGGGTTAATGCTTAAAAAACGTGCGTTTGCGTGCATAATCTTGTAAACTCTGCCCAGGCCTCAATTTCCAACCGATTTGCGTGTTTCTTTTTTTGTTTGATTCAAATAACTTCCGAGTTGTACTTGATTTTACCAGAATACCAAAATTCGCAAGGGGAGGGGGTGAGTGGGGGGATAATATTCACAAAATATCAGATTTTTCAATATTTCGGTTCCTTTACTGCTTACTAATTGTACCCAAGCTTTGAAATTGAGGAAAAATTCTCATTATACCTCCGGATTTTCATGAATTATTCTCTGTACCGCCATGGAACTAATAGTGGTGCCACCATGGTGCCAGGACACCATAAACCGCATATTTCGTGGGTTTTTTGTGTTTCACCTTGAATACGGATGTGAACTTCGACGGACTGCCTACTAAAACTAACAGATGAAAGTTCAATGTAACGACGTATTTCCGCTTTGGTGCCAGACTGGAACCGTTGGTGTTGGTGGTGATGGGGGGGGGAGGGGGGGTGAACTCGAATTCGCATGTTGGGTATCGTAGATCGTGGATTTTAAAATGCTCTTCAGATTCGAGGCTCGCATGCCGCTAGAAATGTTAAGGTGGATAATGGTGGTGGGTGGGGGGGGGGTGGGGTCAGTATTTCTTGCCTAAAGTAATAGATATATTACATCGAGTGAAACAGTTTTATTGCTTACCAACTGGTTAAACTGATCCAATACTTATCCAATGGGACGTCCCCTGGAATGCATGCATTACTAAACAATATGTTTAGTCCTCGCCATCCACGTAGATGAGGATACCTTGTATTTTGTGCAACAAGTGAGAAAAGGGGGTCCTCCAAAATAAAAATGTTTACTCGTGCAAATGTGATTTCACGTACAAAATGTTTTGCAATATACATAAGCCTTAATTATTGGTGCCTCGGTAGTTTCTGGCTCTGAACAGAGATCACTTGGAGACAAAATGCTGCCAAAATTCAGGCATTGGTTTCTTTTAAATTAACAAGACAATTTTTCTGTTCAAAGAACAATACAATTATGAAATATTTAGTTAAATAATTATAATCATATTAACATGGCACTTGTTGTAAGGTTTGTCCCAGCAAACATCCTTCATCAGTTGTATATTTGTATATTTATAATTTTTTTTTTTTTTTTACATACTTAATGTTAAGGAGGTTAATGTTCATATTGTTCATTTATGTTATCACAAGCGATGTTATTCTTCTAGCAAGTCCTCTGGTCTTTTTCTTCTTAGCCTCCTTGATTTCCTGGTTTTTGGAGGATTGCTAACAGTTTCCGCGGCTAGTGGGTTCCCTTGGTATGTAATACTCTCATGAAGCGACGTGTAGCTTTTTTAATTACCTCGTTCACTGTCGCTATGTCAAGATCGCGGTGAAGAGTGCTGTTACGGACGTACCAAGGAGCATCCGTGATCATTCTCAAGACTCTATTTCGAGCCACTTGTACTCTTTTGACCTGTGATGACGATGCAGCCCCCCATAATCCACATGAATATTGCCATATTGGTCTCACGAGCATAATATAGATATGACGTTTGGTGTTAAGGCTCAGAGGTGAATTGTGAGATAGTAGATGTTTAAGTTGATGGATCCTACTCCTGATTTTTCCCACTAAATACTTGATATGAGAATTCCACGTCAGTTTTCTATCGAGATGAAGTCCGAGGTACCGTACCACTTCGGTTTCTGGTATGGGGTCTCCAAGAAGGTCCACTCTTGGTGTGCTGACTTTGAAGGTAAGTAAATAGGACCTGGTTGGATTTTTGCATTGGTTGATTGATTTTTGCCGGTTGAATTTTTGCAGGCATTGGTGACGTACTAGTAGAGGTAACAAGTTTTCCATGTCCAATCAGAATTTTTCAATCCAATTTCTGAATTTTCCAAACCATATTCATACATTTCCGAACACGAAATAAATAAATAAATATATATATATATATATATATATATATAGTAATAAATATATATTTATATAAATATAATAATATACCTACAGGGTGGCGGAGGAGTTATTCACCCCAGCTAAATTTGTCCAGATAGTGGTAAAAAAAGTTTTCTTTGTAATCTTCATGATTTTTCCCAAGGATCTCAAATATGACCACGGTGCGCATCGCGCACGTGCACAATCGTACGCTACGCACACCAACTTTGTTATCTCGAATGAGAACCCCTATTTTATATTGAAAATTTGGATTCTACGCAAAATTTAATGAGTTTAAGACCCATCAAACGTTTTTTTTGGTTGCGCACAACCCGTCCAGTGAGTGCGCAAACATGCGTAACCCCTGGATTGTGCCAAAATTGAGATTACGGTAGACCCCAAGTGTGATACTCGCCCTTTTGGTTTATTATTTTCAATAATAAGCCTTTGGAATCGAGCAAGAAAAAAAAATTTTAACCCCCCCCCCCTCAAAATTTGATGTTTTACGTTTCAAGGTACGTAGAATACGAAAATCGAATAAAAAAATTTCCGTCCGTCCGCCGTACGCCGTACGCGGCACTTTTCTTAGCAACACTGGACTGATTTGGTTCAAATTTGGTATATGGGCTCCATTTGGGGTCTAGTTGTGCCGCGAAGCTTTTGGTTGATGTAGGTCACTTCTAAGGGGTGAAAATTAAGGGTTGAAATTTTCAAGAGTGCCCTAGCTCGAAAACTCTCGAAATAAAGGTATCGTTTTTTTCACCAATTTTAAATAGTATTGAATTTTTAAAAATTTTTGAGACCACCCGGAGCTCTGTAGGACAAACCGTTCAGTCCCTACGAGTACTTGAAGGTTTTCCTTCGATAATAATAATAATAATAATAATAATAATAATAATAAATTTTATTTGTAGAACCTACATGGGCATTACAAACGTCAATATAACAGTAAATTACACAATATAAATTAACTATATACACAACAATAAAAGCAATCAAAGAGAAGGGGACACCAGAACAAATCATCAATAACCTTCACACAAAAGTGACGTCATAAAACTCCTCGAGAGTGTACAACTCAGCCGCTATGAGACAGCGCTTCATACGGTTCTTGAAGGTAGCTTGCGAGAGGTTACGGTAGTGGTCCGGCAAATGATTAAGCAAACGAGCTCCGACCTGAATGGGATTCGTAGACCACGAAGCAGCGAGACGAACTGGAGGTGGACACAATTTGTCTCTGTTCCTCGTCAAGTACTCATGACGGTCAGATCCACACTCGATAGACTCCAGATTCTGGTGTACGTACAATAGACAAGAGAGGGCGTACAGGCTCGGGAGAGTGAGGATATTGAGCTCCCTAAAATGACCACGGCAACTCTCCTGCCAGCCTAGCTTTAGAAGAATTCGAATAGCTTTTTTCTGAAGCTTAAATATGGAGGTGGAATGAGCAGAGCTGCCCCACATAATTACGCAATAGGATATTCGGCTCTGGAAACAAGCATGGTAAACGGTACGAAGGATGTCAGGGGAAATCATAGAGGACAATCTCCGCAGCATGAAAATTGAAGAAGCCAGTCTAGCCGACAGCAACTCCACATGACTCGCCCATGAAAGACGACTGTCCACCTCAAGGCCGAGAAGATTGATATGATGGGACAAACGTCCATTCAGTTGAATTCTCAGTGTTTGAGTTTTCTCCTCATTCAACAGTAGAGCATTAATCTTACACCAATCCTTGATTGCTGTTGAAACTTTATTCAGGTTAGAACGAAGAACCGCTTCTGATGAACCACATAAAACAGAATCATGAGTGTGAATCGCAAAAGACGTCTAATCTCCATTCAAATTTTATCGGACTAAAATGCGATCGCTGTTCATTTCTTCGATTTGTATACAGTTTTGCGTTCTGCGTAACCAGTAATCAAATTTCCATATGAAGCTTTCTATTTTTCCAATCGAGTGTGAAGCGTTTAGTTCTTTCTAATAAACTTGATTGTGAAGGTGTGAAGCCAGTATGGTGTGGTAGGTAGTACCTAGCTGGTAGGTAAAAAAAAGTTGGTAGGTAAAAAAAAATGTTGGTGGGTAAAAAACGCTGCAAATCATTGCTCAAAGGCTTCTTCACTCTTCAGATCACTGATCAGCTGAGTGAGCTCCGAAGCCATTTTTAATCCTATTGAATGGAAGTGCTCTTCCAGGCGTCTCCAGCATTCGAGGAGATCTTCTTCTCTCTTCAGATCACTGTTCAGCTGAGTGAGCTCCAAAGCCATTTTTAATCCTATTGAATGGAAGTGCTCTTCCAGGCGTCTCCAGCATTCGAGAAGATCTTCTTCACTCTTCAGATCACTGATCAGCTGAGTGAGCTCCGAAGCCATTTTCAATCCTATTGAATGGAAGTGCTCTTCCAGGCGTCTCCAGCATTCCAGGAGATCTTCTTCACTCTTCAGATCACTGATCAGCTGAGTGAGCTCCAAAGCCATTTTTACTCCTATTGAATGGAAGTGCTCTTCCAGGCGTCTCCAGCATTCGAGGAGATCTTCTTCACTCTTCAGATCACTGTTCAGCTGAGTGAGCTCCAAAGCCATTTTCAATCCTATTGAACGCAGGAAGCTGAAATTTGAGAGGGAAGGTCAAAGGAGAATACAGATGGTGGTAGGTGCTATTGATGGAGAACCAGTGATTTATACAGAAGGGTGATCTATACAGAAAATAATAAACCTTTGAGCAATGAATTGCAGCGTTTTTCCATCATTATGAGTTACGAAGCAATTTTAATTAGTTCAGGTGGCTAACGCTGCCCTCCTATAGCCACTGAGACCTTAATGCTTTCTATACTGCCCACCCAACTTGGGAGAGGTTTTTATTTTTATTTTTCAGAAATTCCCTAATTCGAGAATGAATGGAATTACAATCACTGGTAGGAAGGGCAAGATATCTGCTATTATTCTGAAGACCAGTAAATCTGGTCGCGTTGTAGAACCACCCCGAGCTCGGGGGCATCCGTAATGCCTGAGCAGCGGATGAAGGGAGGAAGGTGGAAATGGGTGTGTGGAACCGGGTGAAGGGATGTGGAGAAAGGGAAGGTGGCGAGGGTGAAAGGGGCGGGAGAGGGTGAAAGGGGGCTCATCGATCTTCCACCGCCCTTACGCCTCATCCAATGAGGAGGAGGGGAAAGGGAACCTGTTGATAATCGAGTTGAGGGATGTATTGGTTAGGAGTGGAATTCTAAAGGGGATCGTAGAAAGGGGGAAGGGCTTTTGAGGCGCAAAGGTCGGGGAGAAGGAATCATAGTCGACCTCGTCGTCGTTAATTATTGCCTGGTCGTCGAGGGCGTCGAGTTGAAGCGGATATCTCCTCATTGTTATCCGACTGTTCGGTTATGGTTACGCTTCGCTCAACTTTCGGCTTGAGGCCTTTTGTCGAAGGAAATGGAGCCTGACGGGTTGACGTCGACCACTTTGGCTATCAAAACTGAAACTACTCCTGGGCAGGATGGGAAATGGTCCAAAGAGTCCTTAGTGGAAGTTTTCCAAAGCAGGCTCTGGGAAAACTGGTCTAATCCTCGAATGGGGAAACTGGTCCAAAACATTAATTCACTTCGCTTTTCTTTTGGATGGTTAGGTCTGCTTTCGTCAAAGCGGATTACCTCGAGAGGATAAACGAACCTCAACTTGAATATCAGGTGGTTTAGCTCTGATCCGAGGATTTCAAATTTACCTTCAAATCCAAAGCTTTCGTCACATTGAATACTCATTACTCCGATTAATCCAAAAATCAAAAACGGTCAGAATCCTGATCCTCAGATTTAATTTCAGGAGAAACTTGTTCAATTCGAATAGTCAATAATATTAATTTGTGGATCAGTTTCCCCTGAGCCAGCATTTCGTTCAAAAAATCGCAATAGTTTAGTGTGATTAAATAATAAACTGTTCATAATATCAATTCCATCCAATTTTTAGAGGTTTTTGAATTATTTATAAGAAATTTTTAAGTACATCGATACCTTAAAGAACAAAGGTGCTATGTCCAAAAATTGAGTTTTGAGAAAAACGCAAAAGAAATTATCACCAATGCACAACTCCTAAAATAATGGCTTATTACACTAAACTCTATAATTTCCTCAATAAATTTTCAAGCTATTGTCGTCAAAAAAACTCAATAATAGTTTTGTTAAATTTGAGTTTTTCGGAAATAAAAAAAAAAAATGTCGAAAGTGGATGGACATAGCTTCTTTGTGCTTTAAGGTATCGATATGTAATAAATACTTTTATAGGAAATTAATTTCGAGTAGATATAACATTTATGCACTTGAATGTGTGAAAGTCATTTTCACTTACTACCTATCTAAATAGGTAGCAGCTGTTTCAAGCGATTTTTGATCCCTAATTCTCAAAATAGAAGCTCTTTCCGTTTTCACTCCTTGTTTTTTGAGTGAGTGGAATAGTAGGATTTATAGTGAGAGGAAGAGCCGTGCTTCCTTAGTGCTCCCTCATCCTCTTCCCATCCTACCAAGTCTCTGGTAACCTGTTTTAACATGGGACATCCCAGAAAAACGGGGGGACGCGAAAGTGTCACGCTCGTTTTAAACACTCCGATCCTACGCCTTTTCCAACACTCCGATCATACGCCATTTTCAACACTCCGATCATACTCCTTTTCCAACACTCCGATCCTACGCCTTTTCCAACACTCCGATCATACGCCATTTTCAACACTCCGAAACTACGCCTTTTCCAACACTCCAATCATACGCCTTTTCCAACACTCCGATCCTACGCCTTTTCCAACTCTCCGATCATACGCCTTTTCCAACACTCCGATCCTACGCCTTTTCCAACTCTCCGACCATACGCCTTTTCCAACACTCCGATCATACGCCATTTTCAACACTCCGATCATACGCCTTTTCCAACACTCCGATCCTACGCCTTTTCCAACACTCCGATCCTACGCCTTTTCCAACACTCCGATCATACGCCTTTTCCAACTCTCCGATCATACGCCTTTTCCAACACTCCGATCCTATGCCTTTTCCAACACTCCGATCATACGCCATTTTCAACACTCCGATCCTACGCCTTTTCCAACACTCCGATCCTACGCCTTTTCCAACACTCCGATCATACGCCTTTCCCAACACTCCGATCATACGCCATTTTCAACACTCCGATCCTAAGCCTTTTCCAAAACTCCGATCCTAAGCCTTTTACAACACTCCGATCCTAAGCCTTTTCCAACACTCCGATCCTAAGCCTTTTCCAACACTCCAATCCTAAGCCTTTTCCAACACTCCGATCATACGCCTTTTCCAACACTCCGATCATACGCCATTTTCAACACTCCGAAACTACGCATTTTCCAACACTCCAATCATACGCCTTTTCCAACACTCCGATCCTACGCATTTTCCAACTCTCCGATCATACGCCTTTTCCAACACTCCGATCCTACGCCTTTTCCAACTCTCCGACCATACGCCTTTTCCAACACTCCGATCATACGCCATTTTCAACACTCCGATCATACGCCTTTTCCAACACTCCAATCATACGCCTTTTCCAACTCTCCGATCCTACGCCTTTTCCAACTCTCCGATCATACGCCTTTTCCAACACTCTGATCCTACGCCTTTTCCAACTCTCCGATCATACGCCTTTTCCAACACTCCGATCATACGCCATTTTCAACACTCCGATCATACGCCTTTTCCAACACTCCGATCCTACGCCTTTTCCAACACTCCGATCCTACGCCTTTTCCAACACTCCGATCCTACGCCTTTTCCAACACTCCGATCATCCGTCTTTCCCAACACTCCGATCATACGCCATTTTCAACACTCCGATCCTAAGCCTTTTCCAAAACTCCGATCCTAAGCCTTTTACAACACTCCGATCCTAAGCCTTTTCCAACACTCCGATCCTAAGCCTTTTCCAACACTCCAATCCTAAGCCTTTTCCAACACTCCGATCATACACCTTTTCCAACCCTCCGATCATACGCCTTTTCCAACACTCCGATCCTACGCCTTTTCCAACACTCCGATCCTACGCCTTTTCCAACTCTCCGATCATACGCCTTTCCCAACTCTCCGATCATACGCCTTTTCCAACACTCCGATCATACGCCTTTCCCAACACTCCGATCATACGCCATTTTCAACACTCCGATCCTAAGCCTTTTCCAAAACTCCGATCCTAAGCCTTTTACAACACTCCGATCCTAAGCCTTTTCCAACACTCCGATCAACACTTTCGAGGCGCGAAGCACCGAGTTTCGAATCACCACGGTCCTCATTGATAGTGCAAACTCCGCCGATCTGAGCCTAATACCTTCCTGTTGCTTGGTCCACAATCCTTCTCGTTGCGTGGTTCAGCTTTCCTTCTGTGTTGTTGTAAACATAACTTCTCTGTTCGAAAGATCATTTTTCTGTCGAAGTTGGGTCACCTACACGTTTACGCATGGTAAGAACCAACTTCGATTTAGTGGATTTTTAGGACGTCCCACAGTAAGACTTGGGCGTCCTTATGCGATCGATCTGGGGTGAAGTTGGACAACACTCAACAAAAAAACAAAAAAAAAAAAAATAACCACACAGTAATCCGTTTTAGACCATTCTGATTCCAAATCCGAGAAAAAAACCATAGGTGTATGTCTGTGTGTGTGTATGTGTGTGTGTGTGTATGTGTGTGTGTGTGTGTGTGTGTGTAACAAAATCTTGTGTACTCTGCCCAGGCCTTAGTTCTCAACCGATTTTCCTGGTTCTTTTTTTGTTCGTCGCGGAAAACTATCTAGTTGTGCACTACGTCGCCGGAATTTCGAATTTTGCCTTTTAAGGGGGGGAAAGGGGGGTTAATGCTCGAAAAACGTGCGTTTTTGGGCATAATCTTGTGTACTCTGCCCAGGCCTTAGTTCTCAAACGATTTTCGTGGTTCTTTTTTCGTTTGACGCGGAATACTATCTAGTTGTGCACTACGGCGCCGGAATTTCGGATTTCGCCTTTTAAGGGGGGGGGGGGGGAGGAAAGGGGGGGGGTTAATGCTTAAAAAACGTTCGTTTGCGGGCATAATCTTGTAAACTCTGCCCAGGCCTCAATTTCCAACCGATTTGCGTGTTTCTTTTTTTGTTTGACTCAAATAACTTCCGAGTTGTACATGATTTTACCAGAGTACCAAAATTCGCAAGGGGAGGGGGTGAGTGGGGGGATAATATTCACAAAATATCCGATTTTTCAATATTTCGGTTCCTTTACTGCTTACTAATTGTACCCAAGCTTTGAAATTGGGGAAAAATTCTCATTATACCTCCGGATTTTCATGAAATATTCTCTGTACCACCATGGAACTAATAGTGGTGCCACCATGGTGCCAGGACATGGTGCCATGATGCCATAAACCGCTTATTTCGTGTTTTTTTTTTTTTTTTGTGTTTCACCTTGAATACGGATGTGAACTTCGACGGACTGCCTACCAAAACTAACAGATGAAAGTTCAATGTTACGACGTATTTCCGCTTTGGTGCCAGACTGGCACCATTGTTGGCGTTGGGGAGGTGGGGGGGGGGGGGCTCGAATTCGCATGTTGGGTATCGTAGATCATGAATTTTAAAATGCTCTTCAGATTCGAGGCTCCCATGCCGCTAGAAATGTTAAGGTGGATAATGGTGGGGGGGGGTCAGTATTTCTTGCCTAAAGTAATAAATAAATTACATCGAGTGAAACAGTTTTATCACTTAACAACTGGTTAAACTGATCTAATGCTTATCCAATGGGACGTCCCCTGGAATGCATGCATTACTAAACAAGATGTTTATTTATTTAGTTGGCTGGCATCGAGTTTATGTCGTATTATGCGTTATAATACTCCAGTCTAGCCACCAGCAACACTTCAATCACAGGAGTCAAAGTCTTCAGCTTCTCCTTCGCCTTCAACTACTGGAAGCTATGACTCTTCAACAGTATTGCCAGCATCTACGCCGAGCACACCGGAGGTCAGAAGATCCCATAGAACTAGACAGCCTCCAAGTTATCTTCAAGACTATGTCCCAAAATAAAGGGGGGGGGGGAGAATGTCGTATTATGCGTTATAACTAGCCCATTGCTAAGTACGCGTTCTCCTTAGTTTCCCATGTGTTCCATTGTAAACTACCAAAATGTCTTTCATTATCTTCTCAACTTTGTAACAACGTTTTATTCGATTGAAACCTTATGTTCAAGAGGTATTATTTATGACAATTTACCAAAAAGTAATCAAAGGATCTTGTAACCTAGTCTTTTGGTTGCGATGTGTTCTTCGATGTTATAGATGTTTTCGATTTCTTAATAATAACAATACCTTTGGGACATCAAGAGGTGAATTAAATGACGAGCAATTTGAAAAGAAGGCCCATAAAGAGCTAAATTAAAACGACAGACAACAAATTCCTAGTAAGAGGAAACAGCAAACAAACAAAACATGTTCCATATTTCTTGAATTTTAGCCGAAGGCTCTAAGCAGTAACCTGCCCCCTGGCAAGGGCCGAGTTATTCTGTGTCATTTGGGTGAGTTGAGGTGCTCTCTTATCTGCTAGTTTAGGACGGAGGTGGAGTAGTGAGTGGAAGAGCTCTTGTCGAGTAGTTCATCTGAGAGAGTTGCCTGATTTTATTGAGTCGTTCCTCCCCCCCCCCCCCCCGTAGGCAGGATGAGGCATTAGGAGTTTGTTTGTGTGAGAAGATGTTGGTAAGACGAGGTAGGATGAGGAATAAGGAGTTAAAGGAAGGAAAGGGTATTGTTAGGAATTTATACACGTGTTTTGTTGCTTAGTTGTGATTTGGATACAATGAATAAAAAAGTCAGTTTTGGTTTTGACATCGACTAGTGCGGTTCGTTCCTAGAATGTAAAACCTAAACAGTGGTGACAGCGGTGCTTCACGAATTCATCAGAAGGAGATGATGGAATGGGGGCTGTCAGAGTTCCGAGGAAGTCGTAAAGTACCAAGAAATAGGCGGTCTAAGGGAAGAAGGCAAACACCCACCCAAGATTGGGTATATGAGGAAAAGAATTGCTGTGTTGAGTGCGGCGTGCTGTACTTCCATTCGGTGCTCTGCTCGCGCAATGTGGAAGCAGCAAAAGAACTGGTTCAAAACGAGAGGAGAGGAGGAAGCTGGAAAGGGGAAGATCCAACATTTTTGGAAAAAGATTGTTGTTACTTAACGCAAAACAATTGTGACCCATGGTTACATAAAAATGAGTTTCAAGGTGTCAATAGTTGTGTCAATAGTTCTAAGAAAATATCAGAGTTGACCTATCATCGTCCAAATAAACAACCATTTGAAGATAAGGACAAGATCATTGGAGATTTAGAGGCAGCATGCGAAACAATGGAAGTTGCTTTTGAAGAAGAACGAACAATAATGATGTTGGAAATTGACTCGTTGAGAAATTCATTGAACGAATCGCTTACATATCAACGACGATATCAATAGAACAACAATCCTGGAATTGAAAACACAACTTGAGGACAAACAAAATCTTGTTGTTCAACAAAATGAAAACTTATCGAGCATGGAAATTGAGATCAAATATAGAGACTATAGGGGGTTACTTTTCCTTAACCACTCCCTATAAGAATTTTTAACTTAGAAAGAAATTATAAATTAGCAATAATCTTGACTCCAAGAGTTTCCAGAAGAGAATGAAATTTTATTGTTTTATATTCCAAGGTAACCAGATTGACATATGGTCAATCAACTAAACAAACTGGTTCAAATAACTAAATGAGTAAATTAAAAACTGAAAAATAAAAATGACTGTAGGTAGGTACCCTACAGCTACTCCCCCTCCAGCGATGAGCCATCGCTGAACTCCGCTTCAATTCTGGGGAATCCGGTAACGATCGGGGAATCTTACAGTTCTTCCAGATTTTGTCTTGTTTTTCTTCTGTATGTCTGTCTTCTGATCTTCTGTCTTCCGTGTGTCAGTCTTCTGTTCTTCTGTCTTCTGTGTGTCCGTCTTCTGTTCTTCTGTCTTCTGTATGTCCGTCTTCTGTTCTTCTGTCATCAAATAGGCTGGCTTCAAACGGTCGATTGAAATGTTTACTTTTGCTCCTTTGATTTCTAAAGTGAAAAATTTTTCTGTCCTTTGTACAATTTTGAATGGTCCTTCGTAAGGTTGTGCTAAAGAGGGTTTCATTTTATCAATCCTTAAGAAAACATGAGTGGCATTTCCAAGATCTTTGAAGATGAAAGGAGTGAATTTGCTCTTGTTTCTAACGTTCATTGGCTTCAACTCCTTCATCTTCTGCCGCAACTTCGTTACGAAATTTTCTTCGTTTGGTTCAGCTCCCGATTCCGCGAAAAAGTCGCCGGGTAATCGAAGAGGCATCCCGTAGACCATCTCTGCGATTGATGTATTGGCTTCTAATTTGATGGAGCTTCGAACGCCAAGTAAAATTGTGGGGAGAACTTCCGTCCACTTCCTCTTTTCGTGGGCTCTGATGGCTGCTTTCATCGTTCGATGAAATCTCTCGATTTTTCCTTGAGCCTGAGGATGGTATGGGGTGGTTCTCTGGAGAGTGATTCCACATAGTTTCGCCAATGAGTGAAATAGCTCGGACTGGAATTGACGTCCTTGATCGGTATATACACGTTTTGGTGTACCAAATCTAGCTATCCACTCATTGAAAAACTTTTTTGCGACGGTTTCAGCATCAATATTTCTTAGTGGAATCACCTCAACCCAACTTGTGAATCTGTCTATACATGTCAGACAATACGAGTAACCTTCTGAGACAGGTAACGGTCCAACAATGTCTAAATGGACGTCAGCAAACCGCTCATCAACTCTTGGGAATGCTCCCAAAGGTGATTTGACATGACGCGAAATTTTGCTTTTCTGACAAGACATGCATGATTTAGCCCACTCTTTGATATCATGTTCCATTTTTGGCCAAACACACTTGGAGGAAATCAATTTTGTGGTTGCTTTCACTCCTGGGTGTGCTAATGAATGGTACTGTTGGAAAATAGCAAATCGAAATTTTGATGGAATGTATGGTCGTATGTTTTCTGTGGATATGTCACACCATAAACTTTTGTCTGGAGGAACTGGATACTTTTTCAGTGTTAGAGATGTGTTTGATTTGAGAAGAGTCTCAAGATCAACATCATTCTCCTGAGCACTTGCAATTTGAGTATAATCCACTGTTTTGATTTCGTCCACTGATAGTCTGGATAAGTGATCTGCTACTTGATTTTCATTTCCTGCAACGTGTCTGATGTCTGTCGAAAATTGTGAAATGAAATGTAAATGTCGAAGTTGTCGTGGTGAAGCTTTATCATTGTTCTGTTTAAATGCAAATACGAGTGGTTTGTGATCGGTGTAAATGGAGAACACTCTACCCTCAATGAAAGGTTTGAAGTATTTCACTGCCATGTAAATACTCAGCAGTTCCCGATCGTATGTGCTATAACTTTTCTGAGCATTGTTAAGTTTTTTAGAGTGAAACCCAATTGGTCTCCACCCTAACTCTTCTTTTTGTTGCAGTACCGCTCCGACAGAGAAATCGGAAGCGTCCACAAACAATCCTAACTCGTATTTTGCACTTGGGCATGTTAATGTTGCTGCTTGTACTACCATTTCTTTACACATTTCAAATTTTTGAGTTGCTTCGTCAGTCCAGTCAATCGGTCTGTTGTCTTTTTTGGTCGCTCCTTTCAAATATTCATTTAAAATTGCTTGATGTTCTGCTGCATTTTTGACAAATCTTCTATAAAAATTCAGTGTGCCTAAAAACATTCGCAATTCACGAACTGTTGTAGGACGCACGTAGTTCTGAATTACCTTCACCTTTTCAGGATCCGGTTTCGTTCCATCTGCAGATATCAAATGACCTAAGAAGATTATTTCCCTGACAGCAAATTCGGATTTTGCAACATTAATTTTTATGCCAAATTTGTCCAATCTTTTGAATACAATTTCGACATGTTTTTTATGATCTTCCTCTGTTTTCGATGCTATACAAATATCATCTAGATACGCGAAACAGAAATCTAGGCCAAACAGTATAGAATTTATGAATCTCTGGAAGGTTGCTGGTGCATTTTTGAGACCGAAAGGCATGTAATTGTACTCAAAAAGTCCGAACGGTGTGATGATTGCTGATTTAGATTTATCTTCTTCTGCCATTGGAATTTGGTGGTATGCCGAAAGTAAGTCGATTTTAGAGAATATGGTTTTGTCTTCCAAAATTTGATTGACATCTCCAATATGAGGTAGAGGGTACCTGTCTGGAATTGTCCGATCATTCAGACGACGGTAGTCCCCACAACATCTCCATGTCCCGTTTTTCTTTTTGACCATATGTAATGGACTCGCCCATTCGGATTTAGAAGGCCTGATAATGTTATTGTCAAGCAAAAACTGGAACTCCTGTTTTGCCTGCTTGAGACGTTCAGGATCAAGTCTGCGAGCCTTACCAAAGACTGGTGGTCCTGATGTGGTAGAGATGTAATGTCTGATTTCATGGCAAATTTCAGTTGGAACCAAGGTGGGTTTTGTCAAGTTTGGAAAATTTTTGAGAAGATCTGCGAACTGGTTATTGTTTTGGATTGTACTGAGGTTATCAGCATCTGAAATTTCAGTGATGTGGGCCGAAATGCTTAATTTGGTATTGTTGTCGATTAGCCTTCTCTTAGCTAGATCGATGAGCAAATCAAAATGATGAAGGAAATCTGCTCCCAAAATTCCTTTGGTTGTTTTAGCTATGATGAACGGCCATTCGAATTTTCTCTTCAACCCCAAATCCAAATCCATCAATTTCAATCCGAAAGTAGGAATTTCAGTTCCGTTTGCAGCAAAAAGTTTATAATTTGTTGGTTCGCCTTTTTGGTTATTTTTGGCAGGCAGGACAGAAACATCTGCACCACTGTCCACCAAAAACCTTATTCCGGACCTTTTGTCAGTCACAAAAAGTCTGTAGCTGCAATTTGCAATCTTGTTGACAGCACCAAGAGCAGCTAATGATGCTGTCTGCTCTCGTTTCCCTTATTTTCCCATTTACACGGTGCCTTGCATTTGTCTGGTCTACATTTCCTACCAAATCTGTAATGGAAATAGCAAAATTTCCCATTTGGATCAAACCTTTGACGACTTCTGCTTCTGTAACGGCTTGATGCGAGGCTTGACCTGCTTGAATCGCGTGACCTGGATCGAAGTTCAGAGAGTTGGTGTTGAATCTCTTCGACGGCGCGTGCTAAAGCTTCAAGGGTAGCATTGCTGGATTGTGGAGGTGCTGATTGTGCTGAACTGAAATCAGAGTGCATTTCATCAACATTTCTCACTTCGCATACTTTATCTGCTAGTAGTGCCAGTTTCTCGAGGTTTCCTTCGGCAATCACTAACACGCTACGCACTTGCTCTGGTAGCTTTTCGAGCCAAAGTGTTTTGAAAACTTTGTCCGAAAAATCACTCGTTCCAGCCAAAGATTTCATTTTGCGTAATAACTGGCTTGGTTTCAATCCGCCTAGCTCTAAACCGCTTGTGATTTTCTTGATCTGGGATTCTTCACTCTCCTGATAAATAGCGATTAGCCTATTTTTAGCTTGGGTATACTTATCCGCTACATCTGAATCTACCAAGTCATAAATGTTTTCAACATATGCGTTATCAAGTTGAGCTAACAAATAATCGAATCGGGTAGACTCAGCTGTGATTCGCTTGAGCTTGAATTGAGCTTCGACCTGAGAGAACCATATCTTTGGTTTTTGTGGCCAGAATGCGGGAAGTTTTACGTGAAAAGCACTAGTATTACTTTCGACTTCATTACCTGAGTTAGAAGATTGCAGCCTTAACACCGGAGAGTCGCTACTCCCTTGAGCCATAATTTGAAAAAGAAAAGGTCACCAATTTATAGGGGGTTACTTTTCCTTAACCACTCCCTATAAGAATTTTTAACTTAGAAAGAAATTATAAATTAGCAATAATCTTGACTCCAAGAGTTTCCAGAAGAGAATGAAATTTTATTGTTTTATATTCCAAGGTAACCAGATTGACATATGGTCAATCAACTAAACAAACTGGTTCAAATAACTAAATGAGTAAATTAAAAACTGAAAAATAAAAATGACTGTAGGTAGGTACCCTACAGAGACAAAGAAAATATTGCAATGGCAGCCAAATTACAAGAATTGGAAAGTTCAATTCAGGAAATGAAAAAACAAACATCAAGAACAGTTGAAGGAAGCAGCATATGAAGTGGAAAAGATTCTGAAAGAAAAGTTGGACATTCTGGAAAAAACAACGAAATTTAAAGTCGAGAACGAAGAATACGCCACAAAATTGGAAAGAGAATTTGAGAAAACTCGTAAGCTCCAAGATGAGAACGTTGAGTTGCATCGTAGCCTGAAGTTGAAGCATGCAGAGTCAGTTGCTTATAGCACTGAGATCCAACAGCTGAAAAATGCACTCTACATCGAAGCATCAAGATCTGAAAGTCTAGTTTAAGAAAAGGTCCAGCTCAACAACTCTGGCTTCCGACTCCAGTTCCACATTCAAGAAGAAGTTGGTGCTGCTGTGGATATATTTGATGAAAACACCAAACAAATCCGTGCTTTGTCTCAAGAAATTGAGGCTCTAGAGTGCCAGTTAGGGGTTGTATCGCATTTTCCAACTTCAGAGGAACGAAAAAGCGGGGAAATTTGGTAACTCTTACAGACGAAGACGGGACAATAACTTCAGAGCGTTCTCCTACACTCGTGAAAGAGATGACACGCTTTTTGGTCCAAAGTGTTGACCACACAAGACTTTCTGGGAAATACGAAGTGGCAAATCCAGTTCAAAGCATAGGACAACCCGTTTCTGAGTTGGAAATATGTTGGAAATGGGAACGAGAAGTGTGGCATACCTGGTATCTTAAGAAATCCTACGGAGGAAACTTGTCTGCAGCTGTAGTTACTCGAGAAGCAAGAACGGATGGTGGCAAGAGAGGCAGGGAAAAAGAAACCAGTGACAAGTGGATCAAATACTTAAATTTCGAAAAAAGATTATCTGCTGCTATGGGTGGTTAAAATGATCATTGAAGAAAAACTCAAAAAAGGAAAGGAGGGAGTAATGTTAGGAATTTATACACGTGTTTTGTTGCTTAGTTGTGATTTGGATACAATGAATTAAAAACGCTGCAAATCATTGCTCAAAGGTTTATTATTTTCTGTATAGATCACCCTTCTGTATAGATCACTGGTTCTCCATCAATATCACCTACCACCATCTGTATTGTCACTTGCCCTTCCCTCTCAAATTTCAGCTTCCTGCGTTCAATAGGATTGAAAATGGCTTCGGAGCTCACTCAGCTGATCAGTGATCTGAAGAGTGAAGAAGATCTCCTCGAATGCTGGAGACGCCTGGAAGAGCACTTCCATTCAATAGGAGTAAAAATGGTTTTGGAGCTCACTCAGCTGATCAGTGATCTGAAGAGTGAAGGAGATCTCCTCGAATGCTGGAGACGCCTGGAAGAGCACTTCCATTCAATAGGATTGAAAATGGCTTCGGAGCTCACTCAGCTGATCAGTGATCTGAAGAGTGAAGAAGCCTTTGAGCAATGATTTGCAGCGTTTTTTACCCACCAACATTTTTTTTACCTACCAACTTTTTTTTACCTACCAGCTAGGTACTACCTACCACACCATACTGGCTTCACACCTTCACAATCAAGTTTATTAGAAAGAACTAAACGCTTCACACTCGATTGGAAAAATAGAAAGCTTCATATGGAAATTTGATTACTGGTTACGCAGAAGGCAAAACTGTATACAAATCGAAGAAATGAACAGCGATCGCATTTTAGTCCGATAAAATTTGAATGGAGATTAGACCTCTTTTGCGATTCACACTCATGATTCTGTTTTATCTAAGGAAAACCTTCAATTACTCGTAGGGACCGAACGGTTTGTCCTACAGAGCTCCGGGTGGTCTCAAAAATTTTTAAAAATTCAATACTACTTATTTTAAATTGGTGAAAAAACGATACCTTTATTTCGAGAGTTTTCGAGCTAGGGCACTCTTGAAAATTTCAACCCTTAATTTTCACCCCTTAGAAGTGACCTACATCAACCAAAAGCTTCGCGGCACAACTAGACCCCAAATGGAGTCCATATACCAAATTTGAACCAAATCGGTCCAGTGTTGCTAAGAAAAGTGCCGCGTACGGCGTACGGCGGACGGACGGAAATTTTTTTATTCGATTTTCGTATTCTACGTACCTTGAAACGTAAAACATCAAATTTTGAGGGGGGGTTAAAATTTTTTTTTCTTGCTCGATTCCAAAGGCTTATTATTGAAAATAATAAACCAAAAGTAAGTTTTGGTTTTGACATCGACTAGTGCGGTTCGTTCCTAGAATGTAAAACCTTAACAGTATTGTAGAGAGTAGGAGTCCTAGTGAATGGATGAGCCGTTCTACCTTGAGTAATCACTTCAGCCGCTCTTCCCATCACTACTCCGCACCCCCTCCCCATCCTACGATGATCCTCGTTCCACCGGTCGGTCCCCAGACGCCCTCCGCGACTCATCCAGCCTCCCACGCATGCTCAACCCGCTCCCCCACTCACTCCCACGCCAACCACACCTCCGTCCGACTCGCTCCTCCGCTAGTAAACAAACGGCCGCAACTCGCGCCCCAACAGCCCCCTTGAACCCACGAAGTGCGATCACATCACAAATTCATTTATTCACAATAAATTTCCACCTTAAAAATCTCAAAACATCCCAACAAATTCTTCCCGAAAAATTAAATTTTCAAACCATCCAAATGGACGGAAAAATTCGCGATTTCGAACCATTCTCGACTCGAATTTGAAATTCTGCGGTTTTGACTCGAATTTGAATCGGTCTAAATCGTGAGTGTTTGTGAACATAATCGTGGCAGAAACAGCCGAATTCTTCCCTTTCGTCTTCTCTTCTCTTCCTTCTCACTTCTTCGTCGCCCTCTCAGGTACAATTACTTTTTTTTTCAAATAAATAAAATTTATTAATATTTGTTAAATTTAATGTAACTATTTATTTATGTAAAAATGATTGACGCAAAATTTAACGAACAAAAATAAAAAGCAAAGCCACAGTTTTATTAAAAATAAATATAAACTTTTTGTTAAAACGCTTAAGTATGTTTAACAATTTTTTTTTGTCACAAGTGAAATCACCAGAAGACTTGAACGTACAAAACCTCTCGACATTGTTTGAAGATGAGATAATGTTAAGAGCTTAGTGTCAAAGTGAACAAAACTTAGTTAAATACCTGGTACCTGGTAATTTTGAAATGACATTGACATAAATTAAGTACTTGATGCAATAAAAGTTTTGAAAAAGTTGTTGATTTAAAAGACTGAGATTGAATTATTTATCGTGTTTTTGATAGCTTTACAGTTGTTTAAACAACTGCATTAAATAATGCAAAATATTCAACCATATTTGGTGAAATGAGTGAGTCTTACAACTAAGTGAATTTCTTTTGTTTTGAATGTTTATTGTGTTGTAATTCCCAGTTTTCGGAATCGTTTGTTCGAGTCACTCACTTATAATTCTAAGTAGATAAATATAAATATGAATTTTCTTTAAAAAAAAGGTGTTTAATTATGCATTTTTGGGGGATTGCGAATACGAAGGTTACTTCCATCTAGCTATACAGGGTGTCTTCACTTAAGTTAGGCATTACTTCAGGGTTCGATTTTACAAGGTATTTCCAACAAAAAATGTCTCTTAACAATTTTTCTTATCCCACTCAAAATGCCTTTTTTTCGCTTTGAAGTTTTTTTTCGCATTTTCGATCTTACGTCATTAAAACTGTCAAAACTCCTGTTATTTACCAAGTAAATTCAAATTTGAGGATATCGCTGGAAAGAGCGTTAAATTTCCAAGCTATCTAGTGTAAATCCAAAATCTTTTAGCTTCAAACATTTCTTAAAAATCAAGCAAATTTTTTTGAAGTTTTTACTTTGAACGCCTGCCCATTTCGATGGGCGCTCTTCAGAAAAACAACATGCTCAAATTGTCAGTTTTCCAACGGTCTGTGAATTTTTATTTTTTAAAATTCAAATTGGAAGAGTAAAACAAGTTTGAATGCAATAAAACGTGAGTTTCTCTAGAAAATTGAATGTTTTCAGGTTGTATGGTCTCCCCCGATCTCATGACTTGACGAGTTTGGTATCATTCCCGACGACATTTTTCACGCCGAATCGAATGGTGGTATTTTCGAATAATTCTGACTGCTAGAGAGTGGATTTTTCTAAGAAAACCTTCATTTTTTGTCCGTAACATACGCATTATTCGTAGATATGATAGTAAGCACAAAGTAACACCTTTCTACTCAATAAAAACATCAACATTCTAGCTGATTGATGTTTTTACTGTTTTATGTTACCAGTCAGCTGGAATGTTGATGTTTTTATTGAGTAGAAAGGTGTCAAGTCATCTTGAGATCGAGGATGACCATACACTTCGAAAACACTCGATTTTCTAGTTAAACTCACGTTCGTCTTTGGAAAGCTGACAATTTGAGCATGTTAAGGATGTACAGAAGATGCACCTTACACACGACATCACTGCTTTACCCTTTATGTGGGACATCTGAAACTTAGCATACTGAATGAAGAATTGTCATGCATTTTTGCTTCCGAGTCTACCAAGATAGCAGCAGCATTGTTTTCACTTTTCTAAGTTGAAAAAAAAAATGTTCTCCAAAATTAAAATTTTTACTTTTACGTTTCAGGCCTTTTTGAACAATTTTGGTTTCGTGTCCTTGTATGTGTGAGTCTGTCTATGAAATCCTTGTAACGGGCAAAACTGTACGAAGTTATTGTTCGATTTCGATGCAATTTTCAGGGATTGTGCGGGTTGACGTGTAAATAATCCTCTTAGAAAATCATGGCCCCAAATTGATAGTAGCCTCTGCGCATGCACAGCCATAACTTCCACATTTTCCCTTCGATTTCGATGAAATTTCAGAGATTGTGAGTATTGGGATGTTGATGGTCCCCTATGAAAATTATTGCCCACGGACCGATAGTAACCAGTGCGGATGAGCAAACTTGAATTTCCTTGTAATTGTCATGTTTTCTATATTTTCTTCCCGAATTTCGATGAAATCTTCAGAGACTGTGCGGATTGACCTGTAGATGGTCCCCAGTCAGGGTAGTGTACGGTACTTAGATCGATGTTTTGAGATAAGCTATATATCATCAGATCATTTACACAATTGGGTTATGGTTACGAGGCAGCTATGTATCACACTCACTTGGTAGACTTTTTTGTTCTTTCAATTTGTAGGTGCTATAACAGAGAGCTTTCCAAAATAATATAACTGGCCAGAACACGTAGTAAAAGGGCTGACCCTCGCTTCTAACCTGTTTCTAGAGGAGAGTATTCAACGCTTGGTGGTGCGGGAGAAGCCTTTTCAAAGACACCACCGCCCACGTAGGTCAATCCACGTAAATTCGTCACAAGCCAGAGAAGAGTCGAACGCACTTTTTTAGGACGTCCCACAGTAAGACTTGGGCGTCCTTATGCGATCGATCTGGGGTGAAGTTGGACAACACTCAACAGAACAAAAAAATAACCACACAGTAATCCGATTTAGACCATTCTGAATCCAAATCCGCGAAAAAAAAAACCATAGGTGTATGTCTGTGTGTGTGTGTGTATGTGTGTGTGTGTGTGTGTGTGACAAAATCTTGTGTCGTCTGCACAGCCCTTAGTTCTCAACCGATTTTCCTGGTTCTTTTTTTGTTCGTCGCGGAAAACTATCTAGTTGTGCACTACGTCACCGGAATTTCGAATTTTGCCTTTTAAGGGGGGGAAAGGGGGGGTTAATGCTCAAAAAACGTGCGTTTTTGGGCATAATCTTGTGTCGTCTGCCCAGGCCTTAGTTCTCAACCGATTTTCGTGGTTCTTTTCTTCTTCGACGCGAAAAACTATCTAGTTGTGCACTACGGCGTCGGAGTTTTGAATTTTGCTTTTTAAGGGGGGAAAGGGGGGGTTAATGCTTAAAAAACGTGCGTTTGCGGGGGTAATCTTGTAAAATCTGCCCAGGCCTCAATTTCCAACCGATTTGCGTGTTTCTTTTTTCGTTTGACTCAAATAACTTCCGAGTAGTACATGATTTTACCAGAGTACCAAAATTTGCAAGGGGAGGGGATGGGTGGGGGTATAATATTCACAAAATATCAGATTTTTCAATATTTCGGTTCCTTTACTGCTTACTAATTGTACCCAACCTTTGAAATTGAGGAAAAATTCTCATTATACCTCTGGATTTTCATGAATTATTTTCTGTGCCACCATGGAACTAATAATGGTGCCACCATGGTGCCAGGACACCATAAACCGCATATTTCGTGGTTTTTTTTTTGTGTTTCACCTTGAATACGGACGTTAACCTCGACAGACTGCCTATTAAAACTATTAGATGAATCTTCAATGTTAAGACGTATTTCCGCTTTGGTGCCAGACTGGCACCATTGGTGGTGGAAGGGGGGGGGGTGAACTCGAATTCGCATGTTGGGTGTCGTAGATATGGATTTCAAAATGCTCTTCAGATTCGAGGCTCCCATGTCGCTAGAAATGTTTTAGTGGATAACGGTGAGGGGGGAGGGGGGGGGGTCACAATTTCTTATCTACAATAATAAATAAATTACATCGATTGAAACTGTTTTATCGCTTACCAGCTGGTTAAACTTATCTAATGCTTATCCAATGGGACGTCCCCTGGAATGCATGCATTACTAAACAATATGTTTCTTGAATGGTGTTGATGAACAACAATTGATGTAATTTCCGAATATAGGTATATAGTGTTTTGCGTTTTCGTCAACTGTTTCCCCATTGATTTCAACCTTTAATCCTTTAAGGTAAACCTCTTATTCTAACATAAATTTAAGCATTTTACGTTTTTGCATCCGAGTCTGCCAAGGTAGGGATTTTTCACATTCCAAAAATGAAAAAAAAAGTTCTCCGAAATCAAAATGTCTTCTTGCTATTTTCATTTAAGGCCTCTCTAAACAATAATTTTGATTTCCGTGTATGTATGTCTGTCTGTTGGACTGTCATGAAATTCTCGAAACTCGCGAGACTGTACGAAGTTATTGTCCGATTCCGTCGTAATTTTCAGGGATTGTACGGATTGGGGTGTAGACGGTCCCGTACGAAAATCATCGCCCCCTTACAAAATTGTCATGGTAGAAGAGTCGCTGTTCGAAAGTTTACGTCATTTTACAGGAATGGGACTTTTATCGTTACCTGCCTTATGGAACCTTCATATGTGACGTCATCGTGGAGTCGATGTAACCCGGTTGAAACTCGAGTCAATTAGAACCTCGTTGAAGGAAGGCGAGAGGAAGTTTTAGCTTCTCCCCTCTTCCAACGGGGTTTCAACCTTGTTGCTTTCCCTTCAGTTTTCGCCCTTTTCAACTATGACGACGGCGACCCTCGCAAGTTGGGGATTGTTGCGTCACGCGAGCCGATCTCCCCCTTCAATCCGTTATGCGATCATGTGGGGAAAGAAGGAAATGAATTTTGCTTCGTTCAGACGGCGGAGAACCTCGATGGTAGCAAAACACGAACTCGGGAAAGTTTCGAGTTCGGTGTTATATTCAGGTAGGTAGTCAAGTATCGCACATTGACAAAAAATATATGAACCCATTTTTTTTAAGGGGCTATGTGACATTTTCAGCCATTTTCACTTTTTTTTTTTAGGACGTCCCTAAGTAAGACTTGGGCGTCCTTATGCGATCGATCTGGGGTGAAGGAGGACAACACTCAACAGAAAAAAAATAACCACACAGTAATCCGTTTTAGACCATTCTGAATTCAAATCCGCGAAAAAAACCATAGGTGTATGTCTGTGTGTGTGTGTGTGTGTATGTGTGTGTGTGTGTGTGTATGTGTGTGTGTGTGTGTAACAAAATCTTGTGTACCCTGCCCAGGCCTTAGTTCTCAACCGATTTTCCTGGTTCTTTTTTTGTTCGACGCGGAAAACTATCTAGTTGTGCACTACGGCGCCGGAATTTTGAATTTCGCCTTTTAAGGGGGGGGGAAAGGGGGGGTTAATGCTTAAAAAACGTACGTTTGCGGGCATAATCTTATAAACTCTGCCCAGACCTCAATTTCCAACGGATTTGTGTGTTTCTTTTTTTGTTTGACTAAAATAACTTCCGAGTTGTACATGATTTCACCAGAGTACCAAAATTTGCAAGAGGAGGGGATGGGTGGGGGGATAATATTCACAAAATATCCAATTTTTCAATATTTCGGTTCCTTTACTGCTTACTAATAATTAGTAAGCATACAATTATTGTATCCAAGCTTTGAAATTGAGGAAAAATTCTCATTATACCTTAGGATTTGCATGAATTACTTTCTGTACCACCATGGAAATAAAAGTGGTGCCACCATGGTGCCAGGGCACCATAAACCTCATATTTCTTGGGTTTTTTGGTGTTTCACCTTGGATACGGATGTGACATTCGACGGACTGCCTACTAAACCTAATAGATGAAAGTTCAATGTTACGACGTATTTCCGCTTTGGTGCCAGACTGGCACCATTGGTGTTGGTGGGGGGGGTTGAACTCGAATTCGCATGTTGGGTGTCGTAGATCATGGATTTTGAAATGCTCTTCAGATTCGAGGCTATCATGCCGCTAGAAGTGTTATGGTTTATAATGGTGGGGGGGGGGTGTCACTATTTCTTCCCTAAAGTAATAGATAAATTACATCGAGAGAAACAGTCTTATCGCTCAACAACTGGTTAAACTGATCCAATACTTATCCAATGGGACGTCCCCTGGAATGCATGCATTACTAAACAATATGTTTATTTTCTGGGTCTTCATACTTGTTTGCAATGATTGCGATTAAAAGGAACCTCGTATCATTGACGCTTCCCATAGAAAAACAGGTTGAAATTTCCGATGTCTTTTGAAAGGGGCTATGTGAGCCATCTATACGTAAACCTGCACAATATCTGAATATTGTTGCAAAATGTAGAAGTTATGAATGTTACAAGGATTTCACGTTTACGCATGCGCATAAGATATATTCAATTTGGGGGCCATGATTTTCATAGGGGACCATCATCATCACAACTCGCATAATTCCTGAAAATTTTATCCAAATCAGATGGGAAAGGGGGCCTTAAATTAAAACCTCTGTTTTAATTTGAAACATTCTGGAGGATTGTAGAGTATTTAACTGTATTGGAATATTTCAAAAAATGGGATGTTTTGACGATTCGGGACAGTTTTTTGCGTTTTCCCGAAAGTTTCACAAATGACACATATCCCTTAAAAAAAAACGGGTTCATATGCAGGGTGTAACTCCTGTTCTTGCCATAGCCCAGGGATTGATTCTACAACTGATTTGTGACTTTTTTTGTCTCATGACTTTTTTTTAGCCCCCTTAAAATCCGACTTTTTTCAAGATTTATTTCGTGTTTTCAACCTTCTATCATTTAAATGTTAATAACTCCCTCAATTTACTAGATAAACTCAAATTTGAGGGATATTGAACGGTTAGGTGATGAGAGGGTAGTTTACCAAGTGAGTAATAATCTCGTAGTGTACTCGGCAATTGAAAAATAATCTCGGCTTGATTCTGAGTCCAGAAAGAGCCTGGACGATTTCCTCTTAAAACACCAATTTCCCTTACATATTATTCTTTTTTTTTCATCAACAAAATACTTGACTAAATTCACAAAAAAATTTGATATTCACAAAAAAAAAGTTTAGATCATCAAACAAATTAATGTGGAAGAAGAAACTACAGAAGAAAGTCCGATGTCGCCTTCAGCAATATTGTTCCACCTGGTGCAATGTTGGACCTGAGGTTTGATTTCATAGGAGAAAAAGTGAATGTGATTTATGTGCCTCCACGTCCTTAACATAAATGGCCATCTTTGCACCTGCTCAAAGTTGCCCTGATTTTACCTCATTTCGGAGGTGGCTTCAAAGTTTCGTGATTAGTTCGCTAGGAAAATGAAAATGAAATCTACTCGCAAGTAATCCCAAAACTAAAAATACAAATAGTAAACATGGAATCAAAATGTTACACACACCTTAGGAGCAATAACGAAAAAAAGCTAATAAAAATAAATAAAAGCTAATAACGAAACAAAAACTGGCTATCAAAACTGGGAACCGATTATCACTTGGAAAGATGAATAATATTCAATCAATAAGATCAATAAGATATTATCTTTCCTCCTCTTTCGTACGTTTTCTCCTTTCCAGATGTTTTGGCTAATACATGAAGGTCTCATCTTGCTTTTAATTATTCAGCTGAGGAACTACACATTTTTATAAAATTTTAAGCGTTAAATGAAGTTAAAAACTCGGCGCTGGGCGCCTCGGCGGGGGCTTCGCCCCCTGCACCCCCGGATGATTTCCGCTTAGAGCCTAATGGCTAAAATGTTACATACCTTGAAAAGGTTTTTGCTCCCTCTCCTTTCTTCCACTGTAATATTTAAGCTCACTCAGCTGATCAGTGACCACTCAGGCACCTTCAGCATTCTCCATTGACCCGCCCTCTCAAATTTCAGCTTCCTGCGTTCAACAGGAGAGAAAATGGCCTTGGAGCTCACTCAGCTGATCAGTGATCACTCAGGCGCCTTCAGCATTCTCCATTGACCCGCCCTCTCAAATTTCAGCTTCCTGCGTTCAACAGGAGAGGAAATGGCCTTGGAGCTCACTCAGCTGATCAGTGATCACTCAGGCACCTTCAGCATTCTCCATTGACCCTGCCTCTCAAATTTCAGCTTCCTGCGTTCAACAGGAGAGAAAATGGCCTTGGAGCTCACTCAGCTGATCAGTGATCACTCAGGCGCCTTCAGCATTCTCCATTGACCCGCCCTCTCAAATTTCAGCTTCCTGCGTTCAACAGGAAAGAAAATGGCCTTGGAGCTCACTCAGCTGATCAGTGATCACTCAGGCGCCTTCAGCATTCTCCATTGACCCGCCCTCTCAAATTTCAGCTTCCTGCGTTCAACAGGAGAGAAAATGGCCTTGGAGCTCACTCAGCTGATCAGTGATCACTCAGGCGCCTTCAGCATTCTCCATTGACCCGCCCTCTCAAATTTCAGCTTCCTGCGTTCAACAGGAAAGAAAATGGCCTTGGAGCTCACTCAGCTGATCAGTGATCACTCAGGCGCCTTCAGCATTCTCCATTGACCCGCCCTCTCAAATTTCAGCTTCCTGCGTTCAACAGGAGAGAAAATGGCCTTGGAGCTCACTCAGCTGATCAGTGATCACTCAGGCGCCTTCAGCATTCTCCATTGACCCGCCCTCTCAAATTTCAGCTTCCTGCGTTCAACAGGAAAGAAAATGGCCTTGGAGCTCACTCAGCTGATCAGTGATCACTCAGGCGCCTTCAGCATTCTCCATTGACCCGCCCTCTCAAATTTCAGGTTCCTGCGTTCAACAGGAGAGGAAATGGCCTTGGAGCTCACTCAGCTGATCAGTGATCACTCAGGCGCCTTCAGCATTCTCCATTGACCCGCCCTCTCAAATTTCAGGTTCCTGTGTTCAACAGGAGAGGATGTCAAGCATATTTGTTGTCAAGCATATGATAAATCATAGCGCTACTTTCCTGTCGCTTTTTCCTGTCGCTTTTTACTGTCGATTTTTCCTGTCGCTTTTGGTTTATTATTTTCAACTAGCTGAAAAGCCTGCTAAAAGCAGGAAAAAATTGTAGATATGTAAAAAAAAATTTGATGTCGCGACCTGGAATCGAATCCAGGACCCCCACGTTCGGGCGACATACGTACGTACGGTTGGCGTTTTATGTATATAGATAATAAGCCTTTGGAATCGAGCAAGAAAAAAAAAATTTTAACACCCCCTCAAAATTTGATGTTTTACGTTTCAAGGTACGTAGAATCCGAAAATCGAATAAAAAAATTTCCGTCCGTCCGCCGTACGCCGTACGCCGTACGCCGTACGCCGTACGCGGCACTTTTCTTAGTTACCATGGACCGATTTCGATGAAATTTGGTATATGGGCTCCATTTGGGGTCTAGTTGTGCCGCGAAGCTTTTGGTTGATGTAGGTCACTTCTAAGGGGTGAAAATTAAGGGTTGAAATTTTCAAGAGTGCCCTACCTCGAAAACTCTCGAAATAAAGGTATCGTTTTTTCACTAATTTTAAATAGTACTGAATTTTAAAAAAATTTTGAGACCACCCGGAGCTCTGTAGGGCAAACCGTTCAGTCCCTACGAGTACTTGAAGGTTTTCCTTCGATAAAACAGAATCATGAGTGTGAATCGCAAAAGAGGTCTAATCTCCGTTGAAATTTTTTCTGACTAAAATGCGATCGCTGTTCATTTCTTCGATTTGTATACAGTTTTGCCTTCTGCGTAACCAGTAATCAAATTTCCATAATCAAAAGTCAATGGAGAATACTGAAGGCGCCTGAGTGGTCACTGATCAGCTGAGTGAGCTCCAAGGCCATTTCCTCTCCTGTTGAACGCAGGAACCTGAAATTTGAGAGGGCGGGTCAATTGAGAATGCTGAAGGCGCCTGAGTGGTCACTGATCAGCTGAGTGAGCTCCAAGGCCATTTCCTCTCCTGTTGAACGCAGGAAGCTGAAATTTTAGAGGGCGGGTCAATGAAGATTGCTGAAGGTGCCTGAGTGGTCACTGATCAGCTGAGTGAGCTCCAAGGCCATTTTCTCTCCTGTTGAACGCAGGAACCTGAAATTTGAGAGGCAGGGTCAATGGAGATTGCTGAAGGCGCCTGAGTGGTAACTGATCAGCTGAGTGAGCTCCAAGGCCATTTCCTCTCCTGTTGGACGCAGGAACCTGAAATTTGAGAGGGCGGGTCAATGGAGAATGCTGAAGGCGCATGAGTGGTCACTGATCAGCTGAGTGAGCTCCAAGGCCATTTCCTCTCCTGTTGAACGCAGGAAGCTGAAATTTTAGAGGCAGGGTCAAAGGAGAATGCTGAAGGCGCCTGAGTGGTAACTGATCAGCTGAGTGAGCTCCAAGGCCATTTCCTCTCCTGTTGAACGCAGGAACCTGAAATTTGAGAGGGCGGGTCAATGGAGAATGCTGAAGGCGCATGAGTGGTCACTGATCAGCTGAGTGAGCTCCAAGGCCATTTTCTCTTCTGTTGAACGCAGGAAGCTGAAATTTGAGAGGGCGGGTCAATGGAGAATACAGATGGTGGTAGGTGCTATTGATGGAGATCAAGTGATCTATACAGAAGGGTGATCTATACAGAAAATAATAAACCTTTGAGCAATGATTTGCAGCGTTTTTACTGTCGATTCTTCCTGTCGTTTTTCGGCGGGGGGTCCCATCGCTAAAACCTTTTCAAGGTTAAAATTTGTATGACCAAAACGAGTCTGCAACACATTGGAACATTTTCATGTGTGTAAAATTAAGGTTGTTGGTTCGTGTACCCAAGCATCAAAATAAGAAAACAGTTGATTGTTCTCTACGCAACACAGTGAGTCTATTTTATTTATTGGTATTGCGTGAGCAAGTTTTTGTGACGATTCTTCAGTTTATGTGCCAAAGCAAAGACATGAAAATGTCAAAAAGTAAAGTGGTTCAATGTTACACCCCAAGGTTCAAAGTTACCCCAATTGACTACCTAACAAATATGAGGGAACAGGGAAATATGGAGTCGAACAGTTTGGTGATGAGGGTCTACCAAGTGGGTAAACTGGGAAGTGTACATAATCCTGCCAAGTTGATTGGGCAATAAATAGTACTTGAATCGTTCCTCGAAATCAGCAGTTTTTTTTCAATTCGTCTAATACTGAATGTAGACATTCGGAGGTTTTCAACGCTGATCCGAATGGAGAGAAGGGTCGCTTCTTCAACAGATCCAATCCAAATAATAACATTGATTCGAGTTTCTATAAATAACACAAAACGCATCACCGACGCAAACTTTCTCGACTTGAACGTGTAAATATTTGGTAGTCGATAAAACCCAAACTGGATGGTGAGAGTCGGGTTTCAGGTGTATCTATTAGCCTGTTGATGAATGGCCCTGATGAATCGGGTTTCTGGCTTTCACCCCGTGTAAAATCCCTTAGGAGGTGCTGCCATCAGTGAACGCATCAATCAGCTCTTTCCAAAGCCGCGTCTTTCCAGTCAAGGCGCCCTTGAGGGGGTTTTCTTTGTTCGGAAAATGTTTTTGCGTCGTCTTAATCCGACGGGGTATTTTTCATTTCTTTTCCCTCCGCTGGGGGAAAAAGAAAAGCTTATAAATGACAGCAGGTGTTGGGAGTCTACATCTATGGGGTTAGTGGTAAGGAGTTTAGTACGGAGGTAGATACGTGATACTGAGCAGCCATGGGGTGTCAGGAGTCCTTTTGGTATGGATTTTGACATTTTATGTCTTGACTTTGGTATATAAACGAAAAACGCGTTAAGAAAAAGCGTTACGGTTGATTTTCTGATGATTACCGCTTACAACCGAGTCATTGCTAGGGAACTTTATCTTCTTCATTCTTGTTCGTAGAAAAATCGTTCACCATTCGTTAAAAAGCCCCAAATTTAAGCTTAACCCATTAGTGACCGTAATTATTTTTTTCTAAAATTTCTGGTGAAACTTGGTAAGATACCTCATATTACGTCTTGAAGCACTGGACAAATAATATTAAAAATTTTGGCGAGCGAAAAGGTGGTATGAAGGGGTGTGCCCAAATTAGCCCTCTGGGCACTCAGCACTAGCAGTCATGAACGATCATTTTTTACCAATTTATTGAAGTATTTAAAACCAAACAACCGTCAAAAAAGTTGAAAACCGTAAATTTTGTCGAATAAATAAAAAAACTGGGCAACTAACAAATTATCTCAAAAATATTAAGTGGACCGACAGTATCTGAAAAAACCTCGTATCTCCAATTTTCGCAAGATTTAAAGAAATGTGAACCCTAGTTACCTAACAACTTGAACTTCCATTTTCCTCGAATTTCTATTTGGATTTATTAAATTTTTGGTAGCAACGTGCGTATTAGGGGGGGATCATCATTGATTTAACTTCCGAAAAACGGGGGTTTAACTCCATCTTGAAGAAATTTGGTCATTTTAGACATAAAGGGTTTTGCATATTTACTATCGATACATAACTCAATGACAAAGTACCTCCCCACCCCCACCCCCCGCACCAAGTCACTGGATATTTCCGGGCGACAACATAGACTATCAAAAACGTCTGGGCCAATTCCATCTGAACTGTAATTGAGAAACTTTAGAACTCTTCTTTCGAAAACTCTTACCTATAAAACTTTTTCCCTATGACAGAATACTTCAAAATGCCTATTTTTAGAGATTTTCTGTTACTTGTTTGTGCTACTCAAAATTATATGAAAGGAGAACACATTTACATAGTTTTCTCTTACACTTGCAAAATTCAAGTTTTTTATATTTCAATGAAATTGAAAAATCGAGAAATATGCCAACTGGTTAAATTAGAACATATGAAAAGAGATGGTAAGAGTGGAGTTGATATTTCACATCTTCTATGGCAATATCCACCCTTTTTGGGTAGATGCGTCTATCCCCAAGGAAAATATCACCATTTCTTGTTTCTTATGCCAACGCGGCAAGCAGCGTGCACTTGTCCGGCAATTGTTCCCAGTAAAAGGGGTTTTGAGGGAGAACAATAAATCTCCACAAAACATTTAAATTCTTCAACAGAAATTGACGGGTACTTTGAATTTATTTCAAGTGAGTTTGGTTCATATACTTCATTATTCCCCAACGAAGGGTTGATCGCGTCTTGGAGGTTCATTCCGGTCTACAAACAATGAAATATAAGAAATTATAAGATGGTAAAAATCATCAGATGGTAATAATGAACGAAAGAATATCATCTCAAAATAAAATCGATCAAATATCAAATCTGTTGGAATAATTCACGGCATACTTATGATAACTATGTGTATACGAAAGTGTCGCCAAGTGCCCAGAGGGCTAATTTGGGAACACCATGATATAGCTCAGTTTTTCACGGAGCTACTACGGGATATTTACTCAGTTATGAACTTTTCTCGTTAACAACCGTAATCTAAAACTATGCAAAGAAATACCGTCAAAATGAAAATTTGAAACACTTATGGCAATAAATGCCGCAGCCCATCAACGACCAGATTGTCACTCATCTTGGCGACTGAATAAACCACGCTGAGCAACTGATCCATTCAAACTGAATGCACTACTAACGTAGTAGGGAATCTAGGTAGCTTGTAAGACCAAAAAGTAAACAATACAATCAAAATTACACCAAGAATTGGGAGAATTGTAGGACCAGGTTTGCTGTTCCGCTACTAGCCCGCTGGGCTCTAATGAGTTAAATTATACACTGCCAAAACCGCTGTAATTATGGAAGAAACTGAAATATTCCACTGAGTTAAAAGAACTTTAAATAACATTCGTGGTAACCGTTTGTTACTCGTCAACACACAATAATTATTGAGAACTCGTATGCAAGCATTTTTTACATTTTATGTTTGTACAATACACTTAAGATAAGCTTCGTAACTAACTCCAATTGTTTTTAAAAGGCTTCGTTTCCGAGTTTTCTAGCCAAGGTCAAAGGGCTAATACGAACAAGAAAACCCTTGTCGTCTAGATTTTTTATGGTTGAGGAACTTTTCCAAAAACATGACCGAGACAAAAATGCAATCTTGACACGTCCCACAGTATGTACTGTGAGTATGTGTAAAAAAAATCGAAAAATCGAACGTCTATTAGTATTGGAAAGGAGTGCAAGAACCTATCCCCAGATAGTCATTGAGCACGTTAAAATAGGTTTCCTGATCTCACAAGCCTCCTACGGATCACCAAAAGGCAAGTTCCGCGATCATTTATGTTAATAACTCATTTCACCCAAAACGCTAACGATGAACTACCTGCTCATTATGAGTGCGAATACCGTCACATCAACAAGTTGGATCTTATTGATCTTCATGACGAGTCACGGCATAAGTATGTGCTTTATTAACATTTTAAAATAATTTTTGAAGTATGAATTTCCCCTAAGATCGCCTAAGATACGCCTAAGATCGCGATTTCCCCTAAGCACTCGGTAAAATCGTTACAACAATAATTCCCAATTTTTCTTCTTAAACCTTAACATTAAATAGTGAACTTCTCAAAAGAGGAGAAATGAAGAATTAGAGTACTTGATGAATGATTTCTGGCACTATCCCTTGACTCAATCCCGTTGGAATTTGCCGCGACTTTTTTTTTTCTATGAAATTTTCAATACGAATAGAAAGCTTTTTGAACAATTAAAGTCGCGGGAAAGTGTGGAGAGGAAAAAAAAACCACATCCTCGCATTTTTTATATCAACAGAATAGAACAGAAAAGATTATGAAGTCATCAACCAGTATCTGATTAGGGATAACTTCATTGACACGACCACCATCCACAGAACTGATACCTAATGCTGTACCAAGCACATCTAACGCTATGGAACTGAGTTGTGGAAGCGCTCTCTCCAGCATGACAGTGACGATTTAGATTCATCGATCAGTTTAATGCACTTCTAAAGACATCTAATTATTACCTATGTTTCGGTACCTAAACTTTTGTAAAATTGGTGAAATGTTATGTAATTTGTTTTGAATTTAAAATTTCAATATTTTTAATAAACTCCTTCTAATATTATTTATTGTGCAATTTTCTTTCCTTAAAATATGAAGTAGTATGAAATCCATGATCAGAGCAACTTTCTCTAACAGAACTCTCCACAAGTGATTTTTGATCACTTGATCCATAAACTCACCGTACTGTGCGTCCCCTCCATTAATCACTCTCATTTGTTCCGATCAGTCAATCAGAATGCAGTAAGGGTCGGTCTGTCTTCACTTTTATAGTGCCGGATGTCGCCATGGCGCACTTGATCCCTTTGGTATCCTCATACATTGATATCGTTCTCCTGTATACATAATTATATAATTATACAGCGTGTAACGGTTAAGGTCGTACAACCGTGACTTTTTTTCATATGAACAGGATGGTTTGATTACTTGCGATATGAAGAAGAGGGTCCACAGTAGTCCACTGTAAACAATTTTATGACCATACCGTTGGAAAGCTGAGATTTTGGGTCAACTTTTGGGGTTACAGTGAGAACTTAACCGGTAGTTTCAGTTAGTGTTACAAACGTTTGAAAAAACGAAAAATTTCCGAGATTTTCGAGATTTTACTATTCGGGTTCATTTTTCAACATTTTAGTCTTCTTTGAAAAGTGATTTAACACTAGGGAGATAGAAAATGTAACGCTCTTTCCAACGGTATAATTACATTTGAATTTTGACTGAAAGACAAGGGAGTTATGGCTGTTTTAATGGCGTAAGGTCGAAAATACGAAAAAAATCTTAAAAGTAAAAAAGTCCGATTTTAAGGGGGTTAAGAAAAAAAAGTCAGGAGACAAAAAAAGTCACAAATTAGTTGTAGAATTGAATGCTGGCCGGTTGTACGACCTTAACCGTTACACCTTGTATAGTTTTTCAATCAGCTCTGGTTGTATCGCTGGGGTGAGGCATTTCATTTTTTGGGAATTTCCTGGAGTGACGTATCTTCGTATTTGTCAAAAATATGCGCTCCTGGAATATGTGATCGAGCTCATCCAGCCCTTTTCTGCTTTCACATATTGGGCCTTGCTCTGTCCTCATCAGATACTTGAGGTATCTATTGTTGTCGTGTCCCTATAGTAATCTGTTAACTGTGGTTGAATATATTCCCCTTCGTAATGTTCTTGAACCATACCTCGTGTTGATCATGATTGTAGATAGTATACTATTGGTCCAGCTTCCAGCGTCTTGCAATCTGTGATCTTGCTCTTTTTGGTGTGTGGCCAATGACGTCTTCGCCGGTGTTGGTCTTAGTTCTCCTTCAGTGGCTGTCGGCAATCTACATAATTCGCCCCTTTCAGCGCAGAGCTTCGCCAGTTTATCGCAAAACGTGTTCTTTGGAACTTCTACTTGACCTAAGGAAATTCTAGTAAATTCTAGTGGCTTTAAGTATAATTATAAGCCACGCCTTTTTGCAGGAAATGGTTAGAATGGATCAGCAAAGCACAAATGCTTTCATTCTAAGCACTTTTTACACTAATTTTACTTGGCTTTTATATCAATAGATGGGGTACCCATGTTATACGAGTATGTTGAGACTATTTAACATAATTTAAAATTTATATCGTCAATAAATTGAACAAATAGAAGTCAGATGTCCATTACCTGGAAATTCCCCAATGCCTAGTTAGGGGAGCTTGAGCAGTCCTTTATAAGTCCAGGGCTCCATGACCTGAGAATTCATTCTTATCTAGCTTCTCGATTTGCACTCATGAAGTTAAATAACTGCCTTATTTATCTCCCTAGCTGAAAACGTTGAAGGTGCAGCTCTCACGCCAGGAGCGCAGTAGTTTCTCTCTTCAAAGGAGTACTCACTCCTACTTTTCCACATAAAGTGAAGAAGTTTTCCTGTGGAGGAATAAGGTGCTTGCTCCTTCACAATGTTTGTAGTTGGAGTGTAGCAGCCTCTCTGAGGAAGTACTCACTTTTCTCTTCCACAATATAGCGGTTTTCGTTTGCCAGAAGTACTCACAAGGTTACACACATACTAAATTATCAACTTCTGTAACATTTGGTAGCTAATAGCGTAATTATGGGATGGAGGCAAAGCGGACACCTCGCTGAACATGCCATAAACTGATTTATTCGGATAACAGGTAGGGAGGCTTCAACAACAACAATACTTCAGGGCCACAACACAACATACACTTAATTAAATTATCCAATGTATCAAAATGTCCAACATATTACATTATCCAATCCTCGTTTTCTGAAGGACCAATAACTCCTTCTTATTTTCATATCGTTCTTCCTTATTTCATCTCTCACAATAATGGCTAGCAATTATGTTCTTTTTATACATATTTGATCAGGCCCAAATAGTCTAAAATGTTGTTATTAAGCAGTAGATAAGTAGATGGTGACAGTGTAGTGAGAGTGATCTGTGCCCTGTGTGCCTTGGGTTCAACAAAGACACCGTACCTATTCAGTCATGCTCCATCCTTCATGTGCGCCACTCATTGCCTCGCTTCTTCATCGCCTCTCTTCTTCCTTGCCACGGTCGTCAGCATCCCAAAAAGGAATAATTTGAGTCTGGGTCTTCAGTATCCCGCTGCAGGAGGAGTCAACAGATCTGAATTGTAAGTGTGACATCCGGTGATTCGTTGATGCCATGCTTAATGGAAAATCTAGGAGCACATGCTCAAATTCGGATTCCTGATTTCAGGCCACATGGACAACGGCAGCACCGTACCAAAAAGCTCCAATACGCTCAGGACACACTCCTCTCAGTCTCAGAGGTCTGCATAGGTACGCGTGCTTTCCGTCTACGTGTCATCCTCTACATCTCAAACGGTCAGATCTACCAATATTATTGCCAAAGGCATAGTTCTACGCATACTTGGTACTTGCGAACTGTTTTATGTGTTCAATCCTCTACATATAACATATAAATTAGAAGGAGCTCCTAATTATCTATCAATGTGTTCAATTTCTTGTTTTTCAATATAACTTGGTGCCAGAAGTAATTGGATTTTCTTCATATTAAAATCCCCACCTCTGGTAATCCAAACAATTCCGTGCGGAATTTTCTCCCTTTGATTAATTTTTCCATCATAGTGTATTTTACCCGTTGTATGGGCCTTGCCCGTATTAAATAAATAAATAATTGTATAGTTAGTACGCCGACTATAATGTAGTTAATAATTATTACGTATAGCAGTTAATTGAATACCTACCTCTGAACTCCGGAGTTGGGTAATAATTTAATCTGATCTCCCACCTACACTTAATCGAATTATTCGTAGGTCACTTAATGGTGATTCCGCTGTAATCAGTGATTTTCACGATAACCTATTTCCGATAAATTACTGTAGATTGGACTTGATCGTGGAAGGGGGGGGGGAGGGGATTCTCGATGTCGAGATTCTGTCAGGGTGATTGCCAATGGAGATTGACCGTTCGTCGTTGGTCGGGTTCCAATCAACTCGATTACTCTCAGCCTCCGTTGGAACACACGTCCAGTTTTGCATCGATCGAGCCGTTTTTTACTGTGACGTAACAAAACTACATAAATACCTAATCGATTAAAAAAATCCCGAAACATTTTTTTTTTTCAAAAAATTAAGGTTAAAACAACCTTTTTATATGCATAAGCAGAAAAAAAATCATGTCAAAACGAGTGATGTGTGGTATGGCGAACGCATGGCAGCACATTAGGCTCCCGGCCGAGCCCGGACCCACCCGCCGTGGTGGCTACAAGTTGCATTCCTGTTACAGGTCCAGTAGCAATGATTCGGCACCCTTTTCAGAATGCAGCTGTTATTACGGAAAGCTGAGGAAATAGGGGAGGAAACTTGTTCGGGAATAAAAGACGAAAGAATAGATTCGCTAAACTCAATAACATCATTATAACATTTGTGAGTGCAATGATTGGAAATTTTGTAATATGTATTAAGCGATATTATTTAGTAATTTTTAGGAAATATTTAAAAAATCTCAGCTATCTACAATAGTTTTTTGCATGTATATTTTGATTATTAAAAATTGTGATGAAATAATAATATTGATAAGATATTATAATTTATTTGGTATACTAATCAAATAAGTTCTTCATCTAGTTGAGATTCTTCACGATTTCCGTTTCTACCTTTGATATCTACATTTCTAATGGTACCTACCAATTGTACTTATGTACCAATTTGGAATATTATCATTATTGTATTATTATTTATTAATTACATTTTTTTTTCTCTAGTATCGAGGCCATTTTCTACCTAACGGTTTTTACCATGGCGTAATGTGTATTATTCATGATTTATTTTGTTTTTGTCGAGGACAAATATCTATCTATCTATCTGATTCGGCACTCCGAATCCCATTCTCACTGTTAACTCAACCGTATTCCACCGTATTTAGATAACCTTTACTTTGAGAACAACCCTAAACCACCAAACAGAAAAGGTCAGAGGCTTCGAAAACTTTCATCCCGGGCTCAATTGTCCAATAGTATAAAGGAAACCGAGACACCGGCACTCAACAATAAAATACCGCTGGAGTAATATCGAAGGGCGACGGGGGGTGTCACAGAAGGGTCTTTTTCCAGCCCTTTATTGTTCTCAGTCTCTCCTTTCAGGCCCGGAGAAACGTGTCAGAATCTGACAAATGTCAAAGGTCAAAAATTTGTTATGCGAGAGGTTTTGTGGGTTATAATCGGGCGATGAGATAGCAATAACTATCGTATATCAGATCTCAGATTTGATATTATTAGTTGTTTTCAGATGATGACTCCCTCTCAAAGACCACTCGGATTTTCGAAAATTGATAGCACATATTCTGGCAAGGTTATAATTATACTATAAATATTATGTGTCCACATTTCTCGCCTAAACGAGGCGAGTTGGCGAGTTAAAAGTCCTAGCAGGAATACTCTGTCGCGCCACCACCCGCGTCTTGCTCGCTGCGCGTACTCGTACTTTAATCGGTGGCCTTTTCAACGAGTTACTTCCTTAACATTCCTAGCAATGCACTGAATTCCCTTCTTTTCTTCCTTGGCCATTTCAAGTTGGTGAGTTAGGAATCTCATGACAAATACTCCGTAGCGCCATCACCTCGCCTTTACGATTTCATAGACTTGATTTATAGTAATATTGGAAATTATATAACCTACATGGAAGTAAGTATGTCGTCACAGACATTCTGTCTAAAACTGAACAAATATCCATCACATACCGTAAAACCGTCAAACTTTACCCCACCAGGGGTAACTTTACCCCAAAAAGTGAGAATCTTCAATTGTGACGTAAGCGTGGTAGAACTTAGATAAAAGTTAGCTATTGTGTTTTCGTTATTCTCCACATCTCAGAGAATCGATGCGGCTTGCGATGGCGCCTTTAGCCATGTTATCAGCTGTTATCAGTCATAGTTTCCTGTTCAGCTGTTTTTGTCCTGTTTCTCGTGCTCCAAAATTTCTTCCATATCAGGTGTTTGGAGTGGATTTACCAGGCAAGCCCTCATCATATCACTTTCAATATCTTATTTTGAACAAAATACACTAATCAAATTCTCAAGAAAGTGTTTTCTTAGTTATGCCTTTGTTTACCAAAAATTTGATGGTAACTTTACTCCAAAAACAGGGTATCTTTACTCCACTATAAAGGTTGGGATAAAGGTAGCCTTACTCATATTTTTCTTATTTAATCTCGAAAAATATTTGAGTTTTATCATTTTCGCAGTGTTGAATGTAAGGTTTTTAGTGTATTTCATGTTGCAGAAGTAAGAGATGGGGAGAGGAAATGAGAAAAAGCTTGGTACGCGCCCCTAACGAAACTTTACAACTGAACAGCTGCATTATGATATAAACATAAACGTGTTTTGGTCTCATAAGTTGTGATTTACAATATTATTTACTCGTGGGTTAACTTTGAAATTTACCATTGCAATTCATTTGAAAGTTATCGAATGTGAAACAGACTTTTTCTGTGATTTTGTTAAGTCATTCGTTTATCGAGTATTGTCCTTTAATATTTCTTTACTTGTAGAAAGTTTTGCTCGATTACCTACATAAGTCTGTCTATACTGGAAGACTGAAATTGTGATCTCTTAACCAGAAATATTACATTCCAAGCAAATTCGTTGAAATAAATGATCATTGGAATTTATATTTCTCTTAGGTATAACTTGTAATTTTCAAGCTAAAAAGTTCAGTTTTTCAGAATATATTTTATAATAATATTATAAATACTTGATATTATCAAGTATTTTTGGGGTAATGAATTCAATCCCGACAAGTAACATTGCACCACTGCCCGTTTCTGTAGCGATAACCGTGAGTTTTTCAGAGTGGAGTAAAGATAGACGCACTCGTAGGAAACTTTACTCCAACATTTAAACAATTAAATAGGGGGGTTACAATTATCTGATAAATGAGCTCAACCACTCAAAATGTTCAGGAAGCCCTGAAGATCAATTCACTTATTAAAAAAATCAATTTAACCCATTTCGAGTGGGAGAAATTGTATTTGGAACTGTTTTGGAGTAAACCCTGGGGTAAAGTTTGACGGTTTTACGGTACTGAAACTTTTTGAATATTGAACACCACCTACATCATCAGGCAAATACTCTCCTTTAAAACCGTAATTTCTGTGGTAATTTTTATCTAAAATATGCATTTTTTTTCCTAGTGTTAAGACAACTGAATAGGTAGCTACCTTCTTCATTAATTTTCTAAGATCCATGACACTCAGTGAACCCAGTGTAATCCAGTGAAGTGTCGTTATCGTCAAGCACCCAATGATAAACCTTCAATTCCCTCTTTGCGTCGACACTTGCTGGCACCTGCAGGGCTTCGTCAGTCTCAGTTCATCGTCAAAGGCTTCTCCAAAACTAGAGCCTCTTCAATTTCATACTATTTACTCGGAGTTAGCAACTTTTTGTCCGATTGATGAGATCGTCTCATCCTCGAATCTTGGCTGCTTCATTCGACTGGACTACCCTTTTCTTCTTCTTCTTCTTTTCTTCTTCTTTCTACCGTCGTCGATCGATCACTTTTCATCAGGGAGCAGCAACGTATGCAAATTCGATTCAGCACTGCATAATACTTCGTGGGAGGGATTCATCTACAGGACTGCCTGGGAGCAGTCTCCACGATTAGTAGCTGCCCTGATCTACAACTTTTTCGGGATTCAAAAGGCAATCCATAGCTTTGGGTTTACTTAAAAGACAATAATTTGTTTAGTAGAAATCCCCTTTTGACATTCTTTTGACATTCTGGGGGTCATTCCAAAATTTTCGACACACAAAACAATGCAACGTGTTTTTTCTGATGCTGTTGAACGCAGGAAGCTGAAATTTGAGAGGCAGGGTCAATCGATACATACTTCTATACATCATCAAAGTTGATGATCACTGATCAGCTGAGTGAGCTCCAAGGCCATTTCCTCTCCTGTTGAACGCAGGAACCTGAAATTTGAGAGGGCGGGTCAATGGAGAATGCTGAAGGCGCCTGAGTGGTCATTGATCAGCTGAGTGAGCTCATAATTTAAATTGCCATCATAAGACATATCCATGTACAGATGTATCTGCATGCAGTGTAGATACTTTTTGCAGTGTTTTTCTACGCTTTTGGGGTCCACTGTTGACCTTCGGATTATTTTCTTCGATCTACTCACCCGATCCTACTCAGTCTAAACACCTAGGATGTCAAACATGACCACGTTGCGCATTGCGCACGTGCGCACACTAACTGTTTTTCCTCATGGAAACCCCTTTTTTAATTGCAAATTTGGATTCTATGCAAAATCCCGTGCAGTGAGCGCGCAAAGTTGCAAAACTACCAAAATTGCTCAAAATAAGGATTCTTGTAAATCCCAAGTGTGGTATACCTATGAATCCATAGCTATTTAATCCATTTTTATTTGACCCGTTTTGGTTTATTATTTTCAATAATGAACCTTTGGAATCGACCAAGAAAAAAAAAATTTTTAACACCCCCTCAAAATTTGATAGTTTACGTTTCAGGGTACGTAGAATCCAAAAATCGAATAAAAATTTGGCCGTCCGTCCGCCGCCCGCCGTACGCCGTACGCGGCACTTTTGCCACTTAGCATTGACCGATTTTGATGAAATTTGATATGTAGGCTCCATTTGGGGTCTAGTTGTGCCCCGAAGCTTTTGGTTGATGTAGGTCACTTCTAAGGGTTCCAAAATCAATTTTGAAATTTTGAAAACGCACTAACTCAAAAAATTTTGATATAAAGGTATTGTTTTTCCTTCAATTTAAGATTCTATAGAATTTTTAAAATTTTTTGAGACCACGCGGAGCTCTGTAGGACAAACCGTTCGCTCCCTACGAAAATTTAAGGGTTTATATTGAAATATATATATATAAATCAAAACACGAGTGTGAATCGCAAAAGAGGCCTAATCTCCGTTCAAATTAGAGCTGACCGAAATGCGATCGATGGTTGGTGATTTTGATTTTTTTTTTTTGATTTTTTCACTTTTTTTAATTATTATTTTGGTTTATTATTTTCAATAATGAACCTTTGGAATCGACCAAGAAAAAAAAAATTTTAACACCCCCTCAAAATTTGATGGTTTACGTTTCAAGGTACGTAGAATCCAAAAATCGAATAAAAATTTGGCCGTCCGTCCGCCGTACGCCGTCCGCCGTACGCCGTCCGCCGTACGCCGTACGCGGCACTTTTGCCACTTAGCATTGACCGATTTTGATGAAATTTGGTTTGTAGGCTTCATTTGGGGTCTAGTTGTGCCCCGAAGCTTTTGGTTGATGTAGGTCACTTCTAAGGGTTCCAAAATCAATTTTGAAATTTTGAAAACGCCCTAACTCAAAAAATTTAAATATAAAGGTATTGTTTTTCTTTCAATTTAAGATTCTATAGAATTTTTAGAATTTTTTGAGACCACGCGGAGCTCTGTAGGTCTAACCGTTCGCTCCCTACGAAAATTTAAGTGTTTATTTTGAAATATATATATATATAAATCAAAACACGAGTGTGAATCGCAAAAGAGGCCTAATCTCCGTTCAAATTAGAGCTGACCTAAATGCAATCAATAGTTGGTGATTTTTATTTTATTTTTTTTTGATTTTTTCAACTTTTTTTTGACTTTTTTTAAATTTTTTTTTCTTCTCTTTATATTGGATGGTTGGAGATTTTGTAGACGAGTGATCTATATAGAAAAATAATAAACCATTGTGTAATAATTTGCAGCGTTTTTTCCTTCATATTGGATGGTTGGTGATTTTGTAGACGAGTGATCTATATAGAAAAATAATAAACCAATGTGTAATAATTTGCAGCGTTTTAGGTTAGTTTAGTTTTTTTGGTTACCTAGGTATTTAGTAAAAAAAAAAATCATCTTTCATGCCTTTTTCAACTCAAAACCTCAGGAACAGTCTCCGCGAACTGTGTTTAGAAAATGCATTTTACAATAACGTACCTATGTATGTAATAATAGGTATGATGATAGGTAAAATAGGTAATGATAAGTAAAAAGTAACTTAACAGGGTAAGTAAGTACTAACACAATTAAGATGTTTTTTTCACTTGATTACTTAAGACTGTTTTGATATCCTATTTTTCATTTTTCAACCAAACCTCGAAAATTAATCCCAACAAACATCTGAAAATAGCCGCTCAAATGAACAAAAACTGACATGAAAACCAAATTTTGATCATTATTTCGCTAAAAACGGGTCAAATAAAAAATGTATAGCATTGCTTGAATCAGCGTTAAACATTTGGAGTATACTAAAATCCATATTTTGAGCAATTTTGGTAGTTGGGCCTGGTTGTGCGAACTGAAACAAAAACGAATGAAAATCGAAAATTCATGAAATTTGGCGAAGAATCCAAGTTTGCAATAAAAATTACGGTTTTAGAGGGGCTTTTTCGGGTGGGACACCCAGTATATTGAAAACTCTTGGAATATAGTTGTCATGTCGATTGTATGAATTTCCTTTTTCCAATTTTCGATGGATAAGAGAAAGTAAACATGATTGAATCATATTATCGATGGTAAGCTTAAGAGTTAAATCCTAATTGTCCCTAATTGAATGTTATTTGTTTGACGTTCCGAATTGAGGTAGTCTAATCTCTTCCAAGCTTAAAGGGGGTCGTCGAATGGTTTCCGCTCCTCTATTATATAGGAGGAAAGTTCTACCAATAACCCAAGCGACCAATAACCTGGGACCAATATACCGACCCCCAACTGTAACGAAGTGTAATCCAATCCCCAGAGTTATTAGGAACAGCCTGTGGCGGTGTTAACAAGGGGCGCGGCCGGAAGGACGGCGTTCTTGTCAAAAATGAGGTATTAGTGTATACAAGCACACGTGGGCTTTATACGCCACGAATTTGGTATATCGCTGGCAAATGGGGGTCGTTAGAAGTAAATTTTGTTGAAACTCAATCCAATTACGACAGAAGAGCAGTAGGTAGACAAGAAGTATACCTAATCGCCCTTTTAACGGAGAAAGGGAGATAGATTATTGCTTCCTCAATACCAGTAATGGCAGTTGGACAAAAGTTCAACCTGAGATGGTTGTTTATTTTACTTTACCCAAACGTAAAGGTGAAGTAAACTTCACCATTATTATGGTTCCATGGGGGATATCATGGTCCTATTTTGCGCTGGTTAGTACCAATGAGGTGTAGGTTATGGTGTCACCATGGTGTCAGGGAATGGTGACGAGGTGTCAGAAACCGCGTCTTAGCGTGTCGTAGATAGTTTATCGGGTCTCTCACATTGTAAGTCGTGAATGATCCTCTGCAGACCTCAAACAAGTAACACACTTCATGGTTAACTCATAGACTCAGGAGTATCGAGCCAAACTGACTCCAAGAGGCTGTGACACTCGGGTTTACGTGTTAGGTACCGTTGGTAATAGATTTAGTCTGTGTTGGAACTGTCATGGATGCTGTGTAATGATCCAACCCAAAGATACCATGGTGGGCTCATCATATCAGACGCTGTACTGACCGTGCTGGCCAGCTGATTCATGCTTTATCTCGTTCTGCAAGAATTTATTGGGGGTTGGGAAGTGACGCACTATCAGTCATTTATGCTGGAGCGATTTTGCCTGTCTTGACGTATGCTGTGCCAGTCTGGGTCAAGGGTTTGTCCATCAAGTATAATACACTTGCACTCCGTAGAGTCCAGCGTAGAATGGCGTTGCGAATAATTAAAGGGTTTCACACCATCTCGTTTGATGCAGCTTTTGTGATGGCAAAAATGGTCCCGATCGATATCAAGATAGCAGAGATGGTTGATCGATTTTGGGCACTTCGTGCTGGTGATCCGGGGGTTGCTGGACCATGGTTGGAGATCGATTGCAATGTGGACCCTTCAGAATGGGTGCATCCTGTGTGGGCTGCTTCGGTTCTGGTTGAGACTGACTATGAGCCTTGCTGGTCTATTTATACAGACGGAAGCCGTATTAATGACCACACCGGTTGTGCGTTCGTGGCATATCGAGATGGCAATCTAATCATTGAAAGGAAGTTCCACTTAGCAGACTGGTGCTCCAACAACCAGGCGGAATTGTTAGCCATTGCCGAGGCGCTCAGCTGGATCAGCGAGCAGAATATTCCGGAGGATGCAAGACAAGTGACGCTCTGGACTGACAGCCAGGTGTCCTTGGATTGTCTGAGGAACCTGAAGATTCGAACGCAGACTGTGGAGTGGATACGGCGGACTGTGTGGAGCTTGAGGAATGGCAATTGGAGAGTGGCTATACGCTGGGTCCGGGCACACGACGGTACAGTGGGCAATGAAGAGGCGGATCGCTTGGCCAAGGAGGCGGCCATGGACGAGGAGGCGGAGGTTTCTTTCCACTTGGCGCCGTTGACTTTTGTTTCAAGGATGAGTTCAGATGCCAGCCAGAGAGAATGGAACCGCGAGTGGAACTTAAGTCAGAAGGGGCGGCATACTTGGAATTTCTACCCAAGTATTTCTGCGAGGAGGAAGTCTGAGCTCCAAATATCATACAAGATGACCCAGGCCCTAACTGGCCATGGAAGGAATAAGGCCTCACTCTTCCGTTTCGGCCAGGCCGAGGACCCTTTTTGCGGATGTGATGGAGTGACTGAGCAGACGTGGGACCACCTCATCAATGGCTGCCAATTGTTTGAGCAGGAGCGAAGTAGACTCATTCGGAAAGTGATGCTGACGGGTGAGCTGTGGCCTCCTGATGCGCGAATGTTGGTTGGGAGATTTCTCGACCCTTTCTCCACATTCATTAATAGTATGGACTTTGAGTTGTTGTGATACCAATTGATAAATTGTAATTGTGAAATACATGTAGTCATGCAAATGGGAGCATGTTTGAATAAAGTCCCTCAGCCCAGGGTGTACTGGCTGCTGAGGAAAAAAGAAAAAAAAAAAAAAAAAAAAAAAGATACCATGGAGACAGGATGGTGCCAGACTGACAGCAGGAAACTGCACCATTCGGGTTCCTTTGTTAGATAACTTTGGTTCATTCAGTCTGTGTTGGAACTGTCATGGACTGGGTAATGATCCAACGAAAGACACCATGGAAACAAGAAGATGGTGCCAGACTGACAGCAAGAGACCGCACCACTAGGGTTCATTTGTTAAACACTGTTGGTTCATTCAATCTGTGTTGGAACTGCCATGGTCCAACTCAAAGATACCATGGAGACAGGATGGTGCCAGACTGACAACAGGAAACTGCACCATTAGGGTTCCTTTGTTAGACAACTTTGGTTCATTCAGTCTGTGTTGGAACTGTCATGGACTGGGTAATGATCCAACGAAAGACACCATGGAAACAAGAAGATGGTGCCAGACTGACAGCAAGAGACTGCACCACTAGGGTTCATTTGTTAAACACCGTTGGTTCATTCAGTCTGTGTTGGAACTGTCATAGTCCAACCCAAAGATACCATGGAGAAAGGATGGTGCCAGACTGACAGAAGGAAACTGCACCATTCGGGTTCGTTTGTTAGACAACTTTGGTTCATTCAGTCTGTGTTGGAACTGTCATGGACTGGGTAATGATCCAACCGAAAGACACCATGGAAACAAGAAGATGGTGCCAGACTGACAGCAAGAGACTGTACTCTGGTTTACTTGTATGGCACCGTTGGCTATAGATTTAGTATGTTTTGTAACTGTCATGGATGCTGAGTATGATTCAACTCGGAATAAATGTTAATTTTAGTTTCCACAAACATAATAAGTCACAAATTATTACAAATTACAAATTATTTCTACGATTGGGCCAACATCAGTAACAAACAAGCGCAGCTTATTCATCTATGAATGAAGGAGGGATCAATAATTAAGATAGTTATGGCACAACCAATGTGATGCATGCAGTTGAAAATGAAAGGGGAACTCGATTTCTATTTGCTCAGACATGAAGGGAGCCGAATTAGCCTGCGCCAATCACGGCAGACAAGTCTGAGCCCCCTCAGACAAGTGACGGACCAGACTTTTAACTATTTCGCATTTTTGGAGCAATAGTAAAATTAAGATTAGATTCACTCATATTACTTGCAAAAAAACCTTTGTAATTCTCAAAATTGTTTTTTATTCTTTCCTTTAAATTTCTTCCAATTTGACCACAGTAAGAAAGCTCACAAACGTGCTTTAACTATAATTTTTGTCCAGAACGTCTCGTTTTGTTCATTAGCATCTAATTTTTGAGATCATGCCAAGTTAGAAGCTTGAAGTTGAATTGGAAACTGAACATAGGAACCTGAATCGAGCTCTCTACCGCTGAGCTAAGGAAGCGAATGAACAGGTAGCTGATCACAACACAGACCTATCGGATCTCTTCCGTCTCAAGATCTGAGATTTCTTGAGTTCTCAATATCTCCGCTCAGCACACTAACATTGGACCCATTTTGGAATGCAGCGTTGTTATTGTTTGATTCGGGTATCTGTTGATGTTTGCTGGTTGGAAGTAGGCTAAGTCAGTGCATAAGCAGTGTGGGTAAATAAAAATTTTGTACCTACTAGAACTAAGGCAATTTCTCAAGTTAGGTTGCCATATTGGTAGATACTGTGCAGTAGGTAGTAAAAGACTGTGTTTTTGGAAGAGGCAACACCCCTCTAAAAACCCTTTTCAGCAGTTGCGCTGACTCTCACCCCGATAACGGAGGGAAAACGAATTTTTTTTACGAGTCCGACGAAAAGAACTCACACTGGGAGGAGGTGTTGGTAGGTAAGAGAAAGCGTTGGTTGAGATGTATTGTGCTCGTCCTAGAACTACCCGAGGGCCTCCCTTGGGTCGATCTGGGGAAAACCTGTCAGCCGTGTTGGCAGCTGATATTAGATCTTCCACGTCGACCTGTCTCGAGCGGGTGAAAAGTTATGCAGTCTCAGCCACCTCTCCCGTGCGTGGAAGCGTTGCAGTTACCTTGAACCCCTCAATTTTTCAACATTATATAATATATAATGACATATTATGATATATATAATGACATATTATAATGACATATATAATACACATATAATGTGTATTATACAATTATAAAGACATATATAATGACATACATAATACACATATAATGTGTATAATAGAATTATAATGACATATATAATGACACATAGGTATAATACACATATAATGACTTATATAATGACATATTACGTCCCTTGTCTTTGTAAACATAGTTGTATATTATAATGACATATATAATGACATATTATGTCCCTTGTCTTTGTAAACATAGTTGTATAATATACAACAAGGGACAAAAACAAGGGACATTATATGTCATTATAATATTATTATAATGACATATTATGTCCCTAGTTTTTGTAAACATAGTTGTATATTATAATGACATATATAATGACATATTATGTCCCTTGTCTTTGTAAACATATGGCATAATATGTTTATATGTTATATGTTTATATGTTATATATTATATAATGCCATATTATGACATATGTAATGACATATTATTATGACATATGTAATGACATATTATAATGACATATATAATGACATATATAATGACATATTATGTCATAATATGACATATTATTCGTGACATATTATGTCCCTTGTCTTTGTAAACATAGTTGTATATTATAATGACATATATAATGACATATTATGACATATATAATGACATATATAATGACATATTATGTCCCTTGTCTTTGTAAACATATGACATATTATGTCATATTATGACATATTATATAACATATATATTATTATATGACATATATAATGACATATTATGTCATATTATGACACATTATTTATGTCATATTATGTCCCTTGTCTTTGTAAACATAGTTGTATATTATTTATGGAAACCTTGCTGATTCCATAAATTAATATAATAATGCTGAATATACATTGTTAATTCGGTCGTTCGTATTCATTTTGTTATGAACATACTCCATAATCTACGTCAATTGATCGGGATTAGGGTCAACTGGAAAAAAAAACATCTTCGCCGAGCTTTCTAAATATATTACCTTCTTCAAGGCTAAGGTAATATATTTACCGAAAGCTCGGCGAAGATGTTGTTTTTTTCCAGTTGACCTCAATCCCGATCAATAATATACGTCAATTATTGACGTATAGTCCGTTCGTTGGGTCGAGCTACATCATTTGCCGATACTCCATAAACTCCAATGGTGTCCTACTTGGACATTTGTACATAGATACCCCAATGCTTTAGGCAGCACCCTATTGGGACTTACAGAAGTGGTTTGGAAAAAGTCAGATTAACTGTGAGCTATGAAGCTAACTCCTCTCCAGTTCATCTTAGAGCGCTGAAAGATGGTATACAGGCAGAGTGAGCACCATCTAACTTTCTCTTGTACATACAACAGAACTGAGATTTACCAAAAAATTCTCTGATGGCTGTTGTCCATCAGTGATAAAAATTCAAATCAGAAGGACAATTGAAATTTCGGTTCATCGTACTTACAATTTGGTACTGTTATTTCTGCAATACAAGCAGCAACCTACATAATACAGGGTGGACACGACCAAGTGTGACAAACAAATTTACGTAAAAGTACATGACGTATACATGTAAAAGCACATGAAGTGGTGTAGAATACCACCGAACGTATCATCCTTTGCCAAAATATAATTTTTGAAAAATATTTTCTTGGAATTTTTTATCATAAAAACCGAAACGTACCCTCCTTATCACAATTTCCCTGACTATTGACTACATTTTCGACATCAGCATTAAATTTGTTGTAATGTACTGTCATTGATGAAAAGTATGAAGTAACAAGTAAGTGCTCCGACTGAAATTTAAAAAAAAATTTCGGAAAACTTTAAAATTTTACCGTTCATCTTTCAAAAATCATGTAAGTTCTCAAATTACTTAAAAACTGTGAAATGTGATCAGCTTTTCAATGGTGCACTCAACATTGCGATTATTTTCACTTTGATGGAGTTATTGCGTCTTGAATGTGAAAAAACGTTACTTATATGATGGAAATTCTAGAGTTGTAGTGCGAGAGTATCGCAAAAGGTACCCTGGAATGGACTGCCTTTAATCAGCCTTATATTTACTTGGAACAGGTCACGAAATTAAAAATACAATAAGCTATCATTTCATTGACACTGTGAAGATACGAGGATCACAAGGGATTTTGTCATTCTTTGCTGAGCAGCTCCAAGATAGATTTCCGGGTGGCTTCGTGTTGTATACTGACGGTTCAAAGGCAGCAGATGGTTGCGGTTGGGCCTTTTTCGATCCACAGGTTGGGACCGGCCAGTCCTTCAAAATCTCTGATTCGGCCTCTATTTTCACTTGTGAGACTGTTGCGATTCGACAAGCGTTGCAGTATGCTATGGCTAGCAATGCACCTCTGATAGTTGTCGTATCGGACTGCCGTAGCGCTATAGCGAAACTGGCAAATGTTTCCATGAAAGCAGAGTTTAATCATATTTTCATGGATATATTGAATATAGTGTTGCTATTGAGAGAAGCGGGACGACAGGTTCATTTTGTGTGGACAAGGTCACATTCCGGGGTTTACGGTAATGAAAGAGCCGACTCCATTTCCAATACTGCTAGACAAAATGGTTCAGTCTTGGGTATAAGTCTCCCATATACCGATTTGTATGCCGATATCCGTAAAGAAGTAAAGAAAAGATGGCAACAGGTATATGATCACACTAGAGTGGGAGTAACATACCGTGAACTGAACCCGAGAATTGCAGTCAAACCTTGGTTCGTGCAATTTGATTTAAATAGACCAGATATTAGAGTCATTGCTCGCCTGCGCTCCAACCACGCATTATGTGGTGCTTACTTGCACCGCATCGGACGAGACGAACCTACGAGCGAGCGATGTTCCCAGGAGGATGATACCCTTGAACACATATTCATGGTCTGCCCAGCACACAATCAAGCCAGGAAGCGAATGCTGGACACAGCGGTTGAACATCTTGTCACCCCTTCGAACTTCCACCAGTTGGTACACTCCTGGAGCCTTTCGGTTTACAAAGCCATCTGCTCTTTTATTCGTGAAGAAGGTATTAGGATTTGATTTTAAAAAATTGGAATTATTTTGACTTTTTATCTTTATTTTCTGTTACTCTATTGTAAAAACCTCTTAATTCTGTTCATTAACAAATAAAAATCTCCATGGCTATGGGCGACGACTAATGCCAACTGAGGAAAAAAAAAAAAAAAAAAAAACAGGTCACGATTTTTCAAATGAGCTGGGAGTTTTCAAATTCAATAATTGTTTAGCAATTTGAGTTGTTGAATTATCTGTAGTTGATTTTCATTTTTTGACATTCGAATCCGGTTCAATCGGACCATAGCAGCCATTTATTTGTACAAGCTTCCCCTGAAAAGTTCAACCTCCCCTAATACTTCTTTCGCCTTCAATTGACGCTTTCCTCATCTTTTTATCATCTTTTTTTTCTTTTTCCAGAGAGCTGTGAATGCTGAAAAGGAGGGCTGGGTTGATCCTTCAGGCTGTGCTAGCTGGTGGAACCTACAAGGAAGCCCAAAGTAAGATGATCTCGTAGTTTCACTCTTCAGTAGCCATTGATGTCGTAGAAATCTTGACCCAATGATATCACGTTATTCCTTTGCTACTTAGGATGTTTTGCTTCCATTATTTCAGAGCGCGCTTGGAAAAATGAAGGTTAAGAAAACGTCGTCTTTGGATGATAACTTGACAAGGATGTTTCCATGCTTCAAGGAAGCGCTTTAGAACCAGTTTTAATTGAGTTGTGATAAAATAGCCTTATTGAACTTCAATGCAAACGAAGAAGCTGTACTGGTAACACTGTGGGTGGTTGAAACTGACAATCAAACAATGTTTTAATCAATTGCCATCAAATCAATGAAAATTATTTCATTTATTCATTTATTTTTTACAAATTTTTGAATAAATTTGAGATATAGCAATGAGTCTAAAATTAGGTACGTAAGTAAATAGGCAAATTTAGAAAAATAAAAAAATTGAATTTACTTATCCATTGCTTGAATTACTCACTCATTGAATTTACTCATCTATTCAGAAAGTACTCCTGAAGTTTTTCACTCCATAACGTGAACACTCCTATTACTTCTGGTACTGGTAAGTAGAGGAAGAAGTTGAATAGGACCTCGAATGTGGTGGTTTTGCTCACGTGCACTAACTTAATTTTTTCAGATGGAAAATTTATTTTTTAAATTGTTTTTTAAATGTTGGATTTGGGTATTGCGTCAAATTTTATGAGAGAGAACAATCATTTTATTATAACAAATTGGCAAGCTGCACATATACGGGTTGCCATTCGACACAGCATAATAATCAACATATATGTATACTCTGGGTCATAACAAATACGTTAATAATAACATAATTCATAATAATATTTAAAACAATTCCAAAATTGTCAACAACAACAAAAAATCATATAGAGATATATTTTAGTTATTTCTTTAAATTATTATTTATTAAATGTCGATTAACAATATGCAAAGTCAAACACAACCCAGATAGATCGGCCTTCTAACTTGAATTTTTTTTTTAAAGTTCCATAAAAGTGGGGAAGCTATGCCACGAATGCCAAACCATAACCCAAAACTTCCCAGTCGTCAACGCTGTATTTTTTCCAAAAAATGGAATGAAATGGATGGTCGGCAGGTAGGTAGATCGACTTTTTTTCCTCATTAGTTTCCTAACGAAGGGTGGGGTTCAAGATGAGAGCTCAATAGTGGTTTCCTAGAATTTTTTGAAAGCGTAAAATGTGCCTGCTCTATTTTGATTAGAAAACCAAACACTAGGCTACCAAGTTGGGGCCCATGATGACAGTTAGGAATATGTGTCTCTATCTGAAGACAAAAAAGGACTAAAGTTTGATTCCATTTTACCTTTATAATCTTGAAGAAACAACTTTATCAAAGTAAGAAAGCTGATTTATTGCAGCTTAGAAAGCAAAGTACTTGGAAAATAGCCTTTTTAGAAACACAAGGCATAAATTGATCAACAAGATCATAAATAGCCATATTGTATATAAAAAAGTAATAAAAAAAGTTAATTTTAATTAAAAAACAATGAACAAGTTGGAGGTCTTGTTTGTGAAAGTGGTGTATACTTACCCACAGACAGGTACTTGATAGCCTAATATTTCGTGAAGACCTCCTTTGTTTTTCCTGAAAACCGACAAATCATCTGACAACGGCACGCCAAGTTAATGAATGAAGTAAATAATGTGATAAACTGCTCAACTTGAAGGTGATGAAAATCGGAGCTTTGATTATCGGTGTGCACGAAGGGCGCTTCCGCCAGCTTCACTAATTTTCGGAGGTTTCACCGTTTGAAACCCCGTCGGGAATTTCAGGGTTGGGAGCCGTTGATCCATTTCAAGCCACTCTCTAGGGGAGTACGCAGTGAAAAGGGATCGATATTTTCAACAAAATTTTTATGAAGGTTTTATACCGTCGTTTGTTGGTCCTCCAGGGGACTGAAAACAACAAAACATACCTCTGGAAAATTGCAAGTTCGTATGAACGTGGATATTTCTTGCGATATTATTTGATTAAATAGCAGGCTGACTTGGATGACGGTCCTTCACGAATTGTAGAATATTCCTCATGAATTTGAGAAATGTTTGGAGGTCTCCTTGAATCGGATTCTCTAGGGGAGTAGGTACGCAGTTATAAGGGGTCGATATTATCAACAATAAGTTTATTTATAATATAATTTATTAAGATTTTATACCATCGTTTGTTGGTCCTCCAGGGGACTGAAAACAACTAAACGTACCTCTGGAAATCGCAAGTTCGGATGAACGTGGATATTTCTTGAGACATTATTTGATTAAATAGCAGGCTGACTTGGATGACGGTCCTTCACGAATTGTAGAATATTCCTCATGAATTTGAGAAATGTTTGGAGGTTTCCTTGAATCGGACAGAGGGAGAGCGTCCCTAATGACTTGAAGGATTGTAGTGTAAAGCTCTAGGAGAAAGCAAGTTCACTTCATCATGATCCGATCTGTAGACGCGACGGTACACCCGAAGTGAAAAATTGTCAACATAATCGCAAACGACTTCACAATCGTCTTACTATTTTGGTCAACCCTTTCTTTCCCATCAATACGATCGAGACTGAAAAAATGAAATGCAAATTTATTGTGGAGCATATCTATAGATTTAATATATAATGGCATAGAATGCAATAATATTGCCAGCTAGTAGGCCGGAGCCCGAGATGCTAGCAAGAGTACACCAGAAACATTAAATCACACTATTTCCACAAAGAAATCATTAAATGTTGTCGCTGCTTATTGACATCAGAATAGCAAAATATCAAATAAATAGGAAAATAATCAAAATACCAACATGATGTTAATCAAAATCAAAAAAATATTACTTGGGATAACAGTTCCAGGAAAAAAAACAGCCTATTTAAACATAAATACTTCCTATCAAATTTTCTCCCTTATCAATTCCTAGTTAGATCAACCATGAATATACAATTTTAAAAAATTGTCGACATTTTAACATTAAGAATAGGTGTTGAGGTTCTTGGGGTTCTGTCACTGAACCTCAATACCCATAAATATTTGAGGAGTTTTCTTTCAAACGGGCTTATATCCACTTGGAATGTTTTGTGGGAAATAGAGAAAAACTAATTTCATGGAGAAGGAAGTTGTCTAGGGTTCCCAAATTTTCCAAATTGTTTGTTCATAGAACTTTTGATTGTTAAAACAAATTTCGAAAATTTTTTATTTGGATATAAACCCATTTGATAAAAAACGATGGATATGAGCCACTTTAAAAAGAAACGAGTTTTTGGTTGTATGTGTGTTTTTGGGTGAACCTTCGGAATCGAGATAAAAAAACTATTCTAACCCCCCCTCAAAATTTGATGGTTTACGTTTCAAGGTATGTAAAATCCGAAAACCGAATAAAAAAATTTAAAAAGTGTTAATTGAAAACAATGGGATGGATATAAGCCGTTTTGTTGGCAAACCCGATTTTTAGCAAGCTTTTAAAGTCGGATACAAACGGTTTCGGAAGGAATTCAACTCTTGAGGTGATAGGCCTTATTCCAAAGATTCAGAATCCGTGAAAAAATCAAAAAGTGTAAAAGATGGATATAAGCCCTTTTGAAGGAATTATTTGTTAACCGCCTCATTGCTGTTAGTTTATCCAATGTCTACTAAATCCCCGTTCATAATTTGTCCTTTTTCATGATTTGCTGCGATGGGATTTACACAGGAACAAGCTGCTTTAATGAAACATACTGCCGAATCAGCAAACTCCTTCTCGATGGAACTTGATATTTAGATCATTCAGATCGGGTGTTAGAACGGAACAAATGCGAAATTAAGAAGTAATTCTCATGAGCACAGTATGGACTCGTACAAACAACTTCTACAACCTATAAACCAAACTTTTAAGACTCGAACTAGCTGGCGAGTGGGACCTTTCAAGGAGGCTCTCTTCCCTTTTCCCTCCTACTACTCTTCTAGTTTCCCACTTTCTCTCTCCAAATTTTTGAGTAGTCCATAAAGATTTCGTCTGGCTAGTCGGCCTTCATCATTCACGGGGCTACATCAAAACGTCTTATTTTTTCGAAAATACAATTATCAGTCAACTGATTGGGAATGGGGTTCTCAGAATCAAACTCCTCTTTTGCCGAGCTTTCGGTGAATTTATCGCCTTCCTCAGGGCTTACAAAAATAAAAACAATATTTTCCCTTAACATTTAAAACCAGATCTTCCTATGAGTAGAAACAACAAAATTAAAATATGTTGTTGATAATTTAATTTTGTTCTTTCTACTCATAGGAAGATCAGGTTTTAAATGTTAAGGGAGAATATTGTTTTTGTTTTCGTAGGCCCTGAGGAAGGCGATAAATTCACCGAAAGCTCGGCAAAAGAGGAGTTTGATTCTGAGGACCCCATTCCCAATCAGTTGACTGATAATTGTTTGTTGGGTCGATCATGACACTTGCTATAGTGAAGTTTGTGATTTTAAATTGGTACATTCACACAAGACCAACAAAGAGAGGTCTGAATGGGCTACTAATTTCTCCCCTCTACGTGGTTAAAAAACGATTATTAAAAATTCAGACGATCTGTTCAATATGATTAAAGCCACATTACGAGGCAAAAAAGTTGTAAATGACGGGTGATTTGGACGGGCCACTTGCCACCCTGGCGAAATTTGTTTGAAAAATAGCAGTTTACACGGGTGCGGTGCGTCGGAGAGTTGCCAACAAACATCATGTGACGTTAGCTCTAGAGGGATTTCATAATAGAGAGTCATTCAACCTTCATTCAAGAGTTTATAGCGAAAATTACGCCCGTTACCGAGGTAAATTTACGTCGTCGTTAGTCCCCGGGTTAACGTTTATGGTTTATGTACTTTAGCGAAGGGGGGGGGGGAGTTTATTTATAGGGTGTCTTGAAATATCCTTGTGAAACCGGGACTTTAGAGTCACCGACGGGTATTCTTTGATGGCTGGTCAAGTGAAAAGCGGGTTTCAGAAGGATCGGCGAATATGGAAGACGAAAATCGATTTTCGTGGAAAATTTAGCTACCCGGCCATTATTTTGCTAAACTAAAAAAGTAAATAAAAACTAAGGACGTTTATAAAACATTTTGTTAAAAATATTATTACCAATATTTGTTTATTCAATGAGTGCCAAAAATGAAATAATTTTCCAAAACAATAGAAATTATGAATTCTAAATTGGTTCTAAGTGTCACTCGATTCGTTGTGAGAAATTACGTAAATTTATTGTTCAGTTATCATTATAACCAAATAAAAATAATTTTTTCTAAAAATAATACTTTTGTTGCATTTTAACGCAATTTATCCTGTAACTTTCAAGAGAAAAAAACTGTTAGAAAGCTGAGCTCCTAAGAACACTTTTTAAATGACGCGCGCCTTTATTAAATTTATTTATAATTTATTGTAAATACTAAGTAATTTATAATTGTGATTGTTTGAATTTCACAAAGTTTTTTGTACCAAACATCGTTAAAAAATAATCCCAAAACGGTTTTTCCAAGGATCAACAGGGGGGGGGGGGTTTGGGGGTTTCAGAGTTACTCCCATTCTTGAATATTATATATTATGGTTTTCCAGAATTGTTGCCGCTCCACAAGCCGTTTGTTTACTTTTCTGAACCCCTAAACGCTCCCTGATCCCAACTCTTCTCTATTGTGTCCACCAGTACCTACTCCCCTCTATGTCGTTCAATCCTTCAGTCTTCACCAAGCTCTCGTTGTGTTCTGCGACTATTCAGACCTCCGATCTTAATCTATTTGCTACATTTCCCTACTTTCCCTAAAAGTACCACATCCGGCTGGAGTCTTCCTCGACGAAGTTTCTACTTACACTACCCGTATCCAGAGGATGAACTGCTGATCTGCCGGCATTGGTGGCCCCTCTTCTACTCTATTCGACTCTACTCTATTCTACTCTACTCCACGCTACTCAACTCTACTATATTCGCTCGACTCTCGGCTACTCTCCTCACCTCTCTTCTCGTCGATTTTCCCTGGACTTCCCATCCCTTCACGATCTGGTCAGATCTTTTTAATTTGTTTATAATTTAATTTTTAACGGCAAATTTACGAAACGGCACCCTAGGGATTTTACTCACTTGTGAAGGAGCTCCTTAGGACTTTCCAATTATTAATTTATTGTTTCATTAATTCATACAGTCCACTTTATTAAAATACATGATTCGAACTATTTTTTTAACGATGGAAATCGGGTTTTTTCAAGTATGAATACCCTTTCTACGTAACAAGAATAGTATTTAAAATACAACAAACATTCAGCAAGAAACCATTGATCGCGGAATTTATTAGCTAAAACTCTAGAATCTACTCTGACATTTTGGTAACTTGTTGTCAACAACACATTGATTGGTAACAAGTTAACATAATATGTTACCAATTGTTATATTATAACTATTCACTGGAGTTGTCACATACAAATTAATCTTGTTTTCCTTGAAATTCATGTTCATAACTCGTTTTAAGGAGATATGCTCAGCTTATGAGGATGATATTTGATATACAGGGTGTCCAAGTAACTACGCTCCCCCCATTTATTTTCACCAATAGCGTACGAAAAAATCTAACTAACGTTGTTCTTCATTGTTTCTTGCGTAGAATTCAAAAATAAGAAAATTTCGCTGCGCAACCAACATCAACTTCGTTTTTTCAAATTGGAACTCCCATTTCTTAATGCGGATTCGGAATCTCCGTCAAATTTTATGAACATTTTACTTCTACAACTTTTTTTTTTCTAACGCGCGCAACCCGCTCAGCGAGCGCTCAAAGATGCGCAACCCAAGGATTGTGCCAAAATTGACATGAAGTAGACCTCAAGTGTGGCACGCTACTTAGCACTGTTTATCTATTCTGAATCGCGTGGTGATATCCCTCTCTTGATTTGATATAATTTTACCGCATTTACAGCCGAAAAAGTCACTTTTTGAGGAGGAAATCGTCGATTTTCCTCGGAATCTTTTCCGAGTATCGTTTTCTTTACAAATTATTTATCTTCTGACACAATTTTATAAAATTTACAGTTTTTTTTACACTTTATTGGGATTGATGCATCACCCGTTATAGGAAAATCGATGATTTCCTCCTCAAAAAGTAACTTTTTCGGCTGTAAATGCGGTAAAATGAAATTAAATCAAGAAAGGGATATCACCACTCGATTCAGCTTAGAAAAAAGTTCTAAGTAATGTGCCACACTTGACGTCTACATTCATGTAAATTTTGGCACGCTGAGCGAGTTGCGCGCGTTCAAAGAAAAAGTTGTCGAAGTAAAATGTTCACAAAATTTGACGTAAAATACGTATCTGCAATAAAAGATGGGGGTTCCAATTTGAAAAAAACAAAGTTGATGTTGGTTGAGCATGGTTGCGCGATTACGCTCAGCGCAATTTTGTCATTTTTGAATTCTACGCAAACAACTATGAAGAATAGCGTTGGTCAGATTTTTTCTCGTACACAAATTAGAGAAAATAAGTGTGGGGAGCGTAGTTACTTGTATTAGGTACACACATTTTAAGCAGTTCCTCAGCATTTTACTGTGATCTACACAGAATTCGTTATAATCTTACTGTAACAAGCAATTTTATAAGCGTCCTCTTTCGTTATTATTCGCTCAAAATGCGAGTGCGACCCAAAAAGGTTTAAACCTGGAAGTCAAGTTTAAATTATATCTTCCAAACCCCATCGCCAAGAACAGAAAAACATAATAAAATTCATTACTACGAAAAAACCACCGGATTGAAACGAAATTATACCGGTTGTAGGTGGTGGAATGAGGATACGCGCTTAGAATTGAAATGGGGTTCCGCCCGTTTCTAGACCGCAAACTCAGAACCAGGAAACCAAGTTAGTTAATTATGGAGCGGAAAAAAGACTTTCTGCTCCTTGAAAGTCCCCAAAGTTTCACTGAGTCCCAACGGAAAAAAAAGGGGCTAATACTAACTCGACTACCAAAATATTTACAGAATTTTTTCCTTTGGGTTCATCCCTGAGCTGTACTCTTAACTTCTATTTGATCCTCTTTTCGCAGGAAGGATTTTTTTCTGAAAAGGAAAAATAGGAGGGAGGTGGAAGAAGGCATCAGTATTTAATTTAACTTGGGATCTTGGTGGTGAATATAACAAATGGAGGAGCTCTAGAGGTGAAGACTCAATATCGAAGGAGGTTTTCAACTTTTCTCTTTTACTTGATAATATTAAGTTAGTAGTACTAATCTATCGAATTTGTGTCGATTTGGTCTCCAAGCTGACGTAGAATTCCCAATTCGTTCGGAAGAGCAGGAGGTTTCATCGCTCACTACTTGAACTTACTCAGACTTCCTCCCGATCACTTTCTGTGTTCATAAAGAGGCTCCTGGGGGCGAACAGGAGAGAAGTTCGTTGTATTTCTGACTCAGCTGATGTAAATTCTTCGACTTCCTATAAATCACTCCCAGTGGTTACAAAAGGTTCTGGAGAGAACATGAGAGGAGTTCGCTGTGTCACCGGACAGCTGATGTGAATTGTTAGTAGTAACAGATTGATATGGTTTATCCAGTGTAGAGGTGTGTAAGACATTTGGCAGATTCGAATCCCAAACAGTCACTCAATACAGAGACCAGGTCTTTTGAATCCGTTCATTACGTTCAAACACAAGACAAACAACCAACCGGTCAGAAGTCACAAACGCTGCAAATTATTACACAATGGTTTATTATTTTTTATTTTTCTATATAGATCACTCGTCTGCAAAGCCACCAACCATCCAACATGAAAAAAAAACATCGATCGCATTTCAGTCAGCTATAATTTGGACGGAGATTAGGCCTCTTTTGCGATTCACACTCGTGTTTCTGATTTATCGTACGTCCAAACTTTAAATTCTCATAGTGAGCGAACGGTTTGTCCTACAGAACTCCGGGTGGTCTCAAAAAATTCTAAAAATTCCGTAGAATCTTAAATTGAAGGAAAAACAATACCTTTATATCAAATTTTTTTGAGTTAGGGCGTTTTCCAAATTTCAAAATTGATTTTGGAACCCTTAGAAGTGACCTACATCAACCAAAATCTTCGGGGCATAACTAGACCCCAAATGGAGCCTACATACCAAATTTCATCAAAATCGGTCAATGCTAAGTGGCAAAAGTGCCGCGTACGGCGTACGGCGGACGGACGGCCAAATTTTTATTCGTTTTTTGGATTCTACGTACCTTGAAACGTAAACCATCAAATTTTGAGGGGGTGTTAAAATTTTTTTTTTCTTGGTCGATTCCAAAGGTTCATTATTGAAAACAATAAACCAAAAACGAACGAGTCGGTAAACCGAACTTGTCGGAATAGGTTACAATGAGTTACAATGAGGTTACAATGATTTGAATGAATGAATGAGCTAAAAGACAAAAACGAATGAAAGATGAATCAGTCTTCGAGTGTTTTTGGTCTTTCAGTTTTTTCCTTTTAGTCCACAGTTCATTCGAACGTAATTCTTCAATTGGATGATGGAAGGTTTTGCTTAGAAAACCACTTCCATCTACTTCTTTCCGTTGATACTTCCATGTCATTTTCACACATTCATAGTCCATGAACAATTGATGTGCAATTAATTTTTGCTGGCCTCTTGCTGTTGTTTTAGGAATTTTTCCGGAAAACTCGAGTGGTGGGTTGATGAACGAATGACCGTGTTCATTTTGACTACCCGTTCAGTTCAGACAAGGTCGTTTTGAAGATAAGGTATTTTCAATACGTTCACTCCTGACCGACACACCTCTAATCCAGTGGTTCTAGGATGAGCTTGACAGAAGTTTCCTTCACGTCGGAAAGAGAAAGAGGAGTATAAGAGTATACTCTTATTGCGTTCATTGCTGATCTGACTTCCATGAATTTCTTCCAATCACTTCCTGTGTTCACCAAACAGATGTGTACCAAATTGTATACACGTAGTAACTGTCTGGTAAGAAACATCTAGTGGTTCTAGGATGAGCTTGACAGAAGTTTCCTTCACGTCGGAATATACTCTTATTGCGTTCATTGCTGATCTGACTTCCATGAATTTCTTCCAATCACTTCCTGTGTTCACCAAACAGATGTGTATACCAAATTGTATACACGTAGTAACTGTCTGGTAAGAAACATCTAGTGGTTCTAGAATGAACTTGACAGAAGTTTGCGTTGAGTAGGAATCTACCCTTATTGCTCACACATCTCATCCGACATTCCTGAGTTTCTTCCAAATCACTTCCAGATCTCATGGGGATAAACCTTGTTGCAATATTCAAAATCCTTCACGATTGACTCCACCCACATATTGACCCCGAATGTTTCCGATTACCCACCTTAATCGGATTCCACCTGAATGTATAGGGAAGCATCTTCCCACACAAAGCGGAGCTCTAGAAAGGCAACAAGACAAAAAAAGATTGTATCCACGACCGAACTGTCTAGCGATGCGTTCTTTTTCTATTTCGAGGGCCTTGAGGGAGCTTACAGAGCGCCAGACCCAAAATACTCTCTTCGCTCGCTTTGCGATGACGAAGGAGCCCCCATTGTTAGCGGTTTTCTCGCGCCCAGAACAGAGCCAAAAGTTCGACTTTATTTTCAATTATGAACCAATGGGAATGTCGTTGAATGTTGCCAAAGACATGCAATCTATCCGTGGATAAAATCTTAACATTGGAGATTTTTAACTACAATGACTCTGAAGTCTGAATTTGCAGAAATTAATTGAATTGATGAGTGCAAGATTTTTCCTTAGTTAAGTTGTGAGACTTTCTTTCCTGAATTATAATTATGTTAAGAGTGTGGAGGCTTCTTGGTATATTTCTCAAATAATAAATGGTAGGTGCAGGTCGAAAGTTCTGCTAAACTCCCAGAATCTGATAAATAGTGCATCAGTTGATAGGAAGAAGTACAATGAGGTCCTCCCTCGCTCTATGTTAAAGCTGAAAAACGGCAAAATTAATCGTACATCGTTGAACAAACTTGATTTTTTTCTAAAAGAAAAGTATCGATTAAATCGGCTTGGATTTGAAGGGTAGGTAGTTGAAATGAGTAATGATGAAATTTCTGTCAACGCTGAATTTCTTGTCAGAACTTTCTACCATACCTCAAAAAATTCCTTTAAGAAATTGATTATTTACTCATCTGACCGAATGAATTTTGGCTAAAACCCGACACGGTATTACGCAACGACCGACGAGTATTACCGAATTGTAGCGACAGTTCTGTGAGCTAGAAACCAAACCAGCCCAATGAGAAACTTTCCAACGATGACCTTTTGGTGTGCGACTAATATTTCTCATTACTCGAAATTTCACAATCAAACCTCAAAAGTCCAACAAATTCTGAGATTTTCATTCGATTCTAGCATTTCAATATTTTAAATTAAAGAAAAAACTGGAGCCTATATACCAAGTTTCATAAAAATCGGTCCATAACTAAGGACTTACTGTGGGCGTAAGAAGGACTGTGGGGGGGGGGAGATATAAATCCATTTTTGCTACCCTGTAAAATTAGGGTGTGAAAAGACCTTCGGCGAATGAAATTTTTTAAAAATTTCAACAATATAAACCATTTTTATTATTAATCGGGTTTTTCCGAAGACATGAAAGCGCGTCACAAACTTGAAAAAAAAAAAATTTGGTTTCTCAACCTTTTTTTATTATTAATAAGTTTGAAACTAGAATATTGTCAGTATTGTAGTTTCAACAATAGTAGGTAACAATCGTTGACTAAAAATTGTTTTCACTACCACAGGGAGGCTGAGACATGATACTTCGAGATTTTAAGCACTTTGAAAGTATAATTTGAAAATTTCCTACCACGTTTGAAAAGATTGAAAAAAATTATATTATGTTGGCAATATGTAGAACCTCTAAGAAATACTACCTAATTATTTTTTCTAAACATTTTGGCTTGAAAATCTGCTCCAGATTTGGTTTTTTACAGCGAAATACGGCTTGAGAAGCGTAGAAAAACCGTGCTTCGCCTTCCTTTGGTTTGTCTAATTTCTTTTCTTGAAGTTCTCATCATTATCAAGAAGCTGTAAAAATTTCATTGCCGGTGTAGTGGATTAAGGTGATGTTAAGCGAGCCCACCGTCTTTGCTGTCACTACACTCATTTTATGCTTCTAAGTCTTATTGACAGCATTTTTTTTTCTTCAAAATTCAAGATTTAGTACTAAAATAATCATTTTAAACTCCAGAAAATACACTTTTCTAATGTATTTGCTAATTCTTAATCGAACGAAACCATTCCCAAGACAATACACTAATTCGTTCAAAAGATGATGATTTTCCCCCGATTTTTTGACCATTTTTAAAGGTTCATTATTGACAGCAAAGAACCAAATATTAGTTTTTTTAAATCAATTTACGGTTTAGAGCTTTTAGGACAATTTTGGTTTATTATTTTCAATAATAAGCCTTTGGAATCGAGCAAGAAAAAAAAAATTTTAACCCCCCCTCAAAATTTGATGTTTTACGTTTCAAGGTACGTAGAATCCGAAAATCGAATAAAAAAATTTCCGTCCGTCCGCCGTACGCCGTACGCGGCACTTTTCTTAGCAACACTGGACCGATTTGGTTCAAATTTGGTATATGGGCTCCATTTGGGGTCTAGTTGTGCCGCGAAGCTTTTGGTTGATGTAGGTCACTTCTAAGGGGTGAAAATTAAGGGTTGAAATTTTCAAGAGTGCCCTAGCTCGAAAACTCTCGAAATAAAGGTATCGTTTTTTCACCAATTTTAAATAGTACAGAATTTTAAAAAATTTTTGAGACCACCCGGAGCTCTGTAGGACAAACCGTTCGGTCCCTACGAGTATTTGAAGGTTTTCCTTCGATAAAACAGAATCATGAGTGTGAATCGCAAAAGAGGTCTAATCGCCGTTCAAATTTTATCTGACTAAAATGCGATCGCTGTTCATTTCTTCGATTTGTATATAGTTTTGCCTTCTGCGTAACCAGTAATCAAATTTCCATATCAAGCTTTCTATTTTTCGAATCGAGTGTGAAGCGTTTAGTTCTTTCTAATAAACTTGATTGTGAAGGTGTGAAGCCATTATAGTGTGGTAGGTAGTACCTACCAATAGGTAGGTGTGGTAGGTAAAAAAATTGGTAGGTAAAACAATGTTTGTAGGTAAAAAACGCTACAAATCATTGCTCACTGATCAGATCACTGATCAGCTGAGTGAGCTCCGAAGCCATTTTCAATGCTATTGAATGGAAGTGCTCTTCCAGGCGTCTCCAGCATTCGAGGATATCTTCTTCACTCCTCACATCACTGATCAGCTGAGTGAGCTCCAAAGCCATTTTCAATCCTATTGAATGGAGGTGCTCTTCCAGGCGTCTCCAGCATTCGAGGAGATCTTCTTCACTCCTCACATCACTGATCAGCTGAGTGAGCTCCGAAGCCATTTTCAATGCTATTGAATGGAAGTGCTCTTCCAGGCGTCTCCAGCATTCGAGGAGATCTTCTTCACTCTTCTGATCACTGATCAGCTGGGTGAGCTCCGAAGCCATTTTCAATCCTATTGAACTCAGGAGCTGAAATTTGAGAGGGAAGGTCAAGGGAGAATACAGATGGTGGTAGGTGCTATTGATGGAGAACCAGTGATCTATACAGAAGGATGATCTATACAGAAAATAATAAACCTTTGAGCAATGATTTGCAGCGTTTTTGTTTTGGGCAGAACCTCACGTAATCAAGATTGGGTTTCAATGAAATTTTCATGGTTTGTGAGGCTCTACAGATGGTTCTCAATGAATTTCATCTCAATCGGACCAATAGCAAGGTCGATAGTGCTTATATCCTTGAACATACAATGTCATAGGAGAACATAGAAATGTCATTTCTCACGATTTTATGACCGAATTTTCTTCGATAGTGGGAAACAAAAATTGGCTTTTTTGGGTCCCCGAAAATACTAACGTTTTGTTTGCTAAAACCCGACGAACCCCACCACGGTATCACTCATCGAGCGACGCGACAACTCCAATAAGTTTCCGGACAATAATATTTCTTTTTACGACCACGAATTTGGAGTGGGTCTTGTTTGTCTCGAGTTTTGCAACCAAAACTCATCCCTGCGACTTTTTTATGGATTCCCCCTTGAACGCGTTACGACTCTCCATCGATCCTTCAGTTTTACGGCCAAGACGTCGGGAAGGTTTTATGAGCCAAGGTTGAGTAACATTGCCTTGTTCTCGAATAATACCCCTTTTTGTTCGCTGAAAGCCGCATCGTTCCATAGTCTTATTTACTCCGACGGTTTTTTTTTATTGCACTACTCCAGGAAATAACTCTTGTTTACCCTTGGAAAATCGACCGTTTTATATCAGTTTACAGCTTGAAGGCAATTAGAACCGAACAATACGTCTGGTTTCGAAGCGAAATTGAAAGCTCATATTCTGGTTTGGCCTATTGTTTCCCAACCTCCTCTATATGCAGAGTTTGCAATTCTTATTGCTCTGAGGTAGACAATTTTCCTGGAAAATGTTTTTTCCACCAATTGCGCGTTCAGAGTGCACTTTCTGAGTGACACGGTAGACGTACGAGCTTGTTAGCCTCCCATTACTGATTCCAATATTCTGTTCGAATGCATGTCAGAATGAAGCCTCGTCAAAACCATTTCATTGTAACAAAATCCTTGTGTATTTTCTAGTATGTTGGATCGATCATCCAATCTGAATCAAACGAAGACCACTGGGAGAGCACCTTTAATTTGGATTTTCAATTTAAAAATGTAAAGGTGGAAGGACTGACGGGAACTGATTAACAGATTTCCTCCCTTTCTTTTTTTCTTTTCTCTACAGGGTGTCACCCTTACGGGCGCACCACCGGGCAGGGTTCGATTCTACTACTAATTTGCAACAAAAAATGTCTCCTAGCAATTTTTTTTAGAGGCTTCGTTTTCGACTTATTTCACATTTAAGATTTTTTTTGTGTTTTCGATCTTACATCACTAAAATGGCTGTAACTCCCTTAATTGATGGAGTAAATTCAAATTTGATTATATCATTGGAAAGAGCGTCAAATTTCCTATTTCCCTGATGGGGTTTTAGAAAATTTCAAATAAAACGAACGGGTGTAAAATAAGCCAAAAGTAATAAATTGGTCAAGTTTCGAAAATTTTCACTTTTTTCAAAGTTTGTTTCTCGAATGAACGGAAATTTCCATGCTGTAAGCCCAAAAGTTGCATGTGAATCCCAGCTTTCTAACGGTGTAGTCATTTTTTTTAAACACCTCTTATTCAGTTAGGAAATGACGTTTTTAGGGCAGAAAACGTTCATTTTCGGGTGTAAATCGGAGTTTTTCACCAGAAATGCTTTCCAACTTAATAAATCATTTGACATGAAATTTAACGTAATTTTAACGCTGAAACACTTTCCGATCTCCTCGACAAATAAATAGTACTTTTCAAGCCCTTTCCGTTGGGCGAAGGGCTCAATCTCGTTGTTCGTTTTATCCAAAATTGTCATTAAGGGAGGTCTTGGTTATAAATGACTCGCACTCCTTCCACTTTGTTGACTTACCTAATTTTTGCCCTCTGTCTTGAAAATATCGTCCCCATCATTTGCGGAAAGCTTTATCTTTTCGATAGATAATAAGTTGGGAGTCGAGGACTCAGTTGTTGTACCCTGTTTAACCCAGAAAGGGCTTGAAAAGTACTATTTGTTTGTCGAGAAGATCGGAAAGTGTTACCATTCGATTCAGCGTCAAAAAGTACGTAAAATGTCATGTCAAATGATTTATTAAGTTGGAAAGCATTTCTGGTGAAAAACGCCGATTTACAACCGAAAATATACGTTTTCTGTCCTAAAACCGTCTTTTTCTAACTGAATAAGTGGTGTTTTAAAGAAAATGACTGCACCGTTAGAAAGCTGGGATTTACATTCAACTTTTAAGCTTACAGCACGGAAATTTCCATTCACGACGTTTCGAGAAACAAACTTTGAAAAAAGTGAAAATTTTCGAAACTTTACCAATTTATTACTTTTGGCTTATTTTACACCCGTTCGTTTATTTGAAATTTTCTGAAACCCCATCAGGGAGATAGGAAATTTGACGCTCTTTCCAATGATATAATCAAATTTGAATTTACTCCATCAATTAAGGAAGTTATAGCCATTTTAGTGAAGTAAGGTCGAAAACACGAAAAAAATCTTAAATGTGAAATAAGTCGAAAACGAAGCCTCTAAAAAAAACGCTGCAAATCATTGCTCAAAGGTTTATTATTTTCTGTATAGATCACCCTTCTATATAGATCACTGGTTCTCCATCAATAGCACCTACCACCATCTGTATTCTCCCTTGACCTTCCCTCTCAAATTTCAGCTTCCTGCGTTCAATAGGATTGAAAATGGCTTAGGAGCTCACTCAGCTGATCTGTGATCTGAAGAGTGAAGAAGATCTCCTCGAATGCTGGAGACGCCTGGAAGAGCACTTCCATTCAATAGGATTAAAAATGGCTTCGGAGCTCACTCAGCTGATCAGTGATCTGAAGAGTGAAGAAGATCCCCTCGAATGCTGGAGACGCCTGGAAGAGCACTTCCATTCAATAGGATTGAAAATGGCTTCAGAGCTCACTCAGCTGATCTGTGATATGAAGAGTGAAGATCTTCTCGAATGCTGGAGACGCCTGGAAGAGCACTGATCAGCTGAGTGAGCTCCGAAGCCAATTTGGAGATCACTCAGCTGATCAGTGATCTGAGGAGTGATGAAGATCTCCTCGAATGCTGGAGACGCCTGGAAGAGCACTTCCATTCAATAGGATTGAAAATGGCTTTGGAGCTCACTCAGCTGATCAGTGATCTGAGGAGTGAAGAAGATCTCCTCGAATGCTGTAGACGCCTGGAAGAGCACTTCCATTCAATAGGATTGAAAATGGCTACGGAGCTCACTCAGCTGATCAGTGATCTGAAGAGTGAAGAAGATCCCCTCGAATGCTGGAGACGCCTGGAAGAGCACTTCCATTCAATAGGATTGAAAATGGCTTCGGAGCTCACTCAGCTGATCTGTGATATGAAGAGTGAAGATCTTCTCGAATGCTGGAGACGCCTGGAAGAGCACTGATCAGCTGAGTGAGCTCCGAAGCCAATTTGGAGATCACTCAGCTGATCAGTGATCTGAGGAGTGATGAAGATCTCCTCGAATGCTGGAGACGCCTGGAAGAGCACTTCCATTCAATAGGATTGAAAATGGCTTTGGAGCTCACTCAGCTGATCAGTGATCTGAGGAGTGAAGAAGATCTCCTCGAATGCTGTAGACGCCTGGAAGAGCACTTCCATTCAATAGGATTGAAAATGGCTACGGAGCTCACTCAGCTGATCAGTGATCTGAAGAGTGAAGAAGCCTTTGAGCAATGATTTGCAGCGTTTTTTACCCACCAACATTTTTTTTACCTACCAACTTTTTTTTTACCTACCAGCCAGGTACTACCTACCACACCATACTGGCTTCACACCTTCACAATCAAGTTTATTAGAAAGAACTAAACGCTTCACACTCGATTGGAAGAATAGAAAGCTTGATATGGAAATTTGATTACTGGTTACGCAGAAGGCAAAACTGTATACAAATCGAAGAAATGAACAGCGATCGCATTTTAGTCCGATAAAATTTGAATGGAGATTAGACCTCTTTTGCGATTCACACTCATGATTCTGTTTTATCGAAGGAAAACCTTCAAGTACTCGTAGGGACCGAACGGTTTGTCCTACAGAGCTCCGGGTGGTCTCAAAAATTTTAAAAAATTCAATACTATTTAAAATTGGTGAAAAAACGATACCTTTATGTCGAGAGTTTTCGAGCTAGGGCACTCTTGAAAATTTCAACCCTTAATTTCCACCCCTTAGAAGTGACCTACATCAACCAAAAGCTTCGCGGCACAACTAGACCCCAAATGGAGCCCATATACCAAATTTGAACCAAATCGGTCCAGTGTTGCTAAGAAAAGTGCCGCGTACGGCGTACGGCGTACGGCGGACGGACGGAAATTTTTTTATTCGATTTTCGTATTCTACGTACCTTGAAACGTAAAACATCAAATTTTGAGGGGGGGTTAAAATTTTTTTTTTCTTGCTCGATTCCAAAGGCTTATTTTTGAAAATAATAAACCAAAATTGCTAAGAGACATTTTTTGTTGCAAATTAGTAGTAGAATCGAACCCTTTCCGGTGGTGCGCCCGTAAGGGTGACACCCTGTATATTTATTGAACTGAATTGAATTTATGGAATTGATTTACCGATTTCCTCCCTTTCTATGTATTTATTGTACATATCGTTCTATGTATTTTCCACATAAACGAAAGGAATGCGATTAGCTCTTGCTGAATACCTGCATAGAGCAACGGTCGAGACAGTGGACATCTGTTTTCCACCCATCCTCACCTACCCTACCCTTGTATACTAGGGCACCTCGAGAGACCTGATTCCTAATCTCGCCTTGTTAACTTCTAACACCTTCCTACCAGCCTTACATCATCTTGACCACCACTACATCCACGGTTCTGCGTGCCGTTATGTTCGACCCTAACCGCTAATCATGTTATTAGTTTTGTGCCGGCCGACGAACTCCTCTCTAAAAGTCAATGCCTCATCTTTTTCCATTTAAATAAATTCTAGTAAAAGTCAGTTCACATTTTAATAAATTCTCAAGTCAGTTCATATAGGTCAAAAGTTTAGTAGTCAGTCAGAAATAGCCGAACACTACAGCTTGACCTTTGCAGTAGCGCAATATTCTGTAAATTCCCTTTCTCGGGGTGGGGGCATTCAGCCTCTGTGCGATTCTAGTTCAATCCCCATCGTTCTGTTCCACGGAACCATTTCCCGGGGTCCATCACCCGCTAAGAGGAAACTCCTTATGAGAACTGCAGAGGCAATTATGCTGTATGGAGCAGAAGTGTGGGCAGACTCCCTTAGGTACCAAGTGAAGGCCCCTATGGAAGCTGTACAGAGGAGAGGAGCTCTGAGAATCTGTAGCATCTGTAGCGTTTAGAACTGTCTCAGGTCCAGCATCACAAGTGATAGCGGGAACTATTCCAATATACCACCAGGCATTGAATTGGAGCGAAAAAGGATAAAAATGAGGAAGGCAGAGGCAATATCCTTAGTAAAGAAGGAAGAGCGGGAGGAGACCATCCGTAGGTGGCAAGCAGACCTTGTCTGAGAAACCCGTGGAAGGTGACAGCCCTCATAATTGACGATGGCTTGGTTGGAGAGAAAACACGGTGAGGTTAACTAATACCTGACTCAATTCCTCTCAGGGCATGGATACTTCCGCTCCTTCTTAGTAAAGATCGGGAAAGCCACTGACCAAGTGTGCAGATACTGTGGGATAGAAGAGGATGATGCCTGCCACACCTTCTTCACATGCCCACAATGGGAGGGTATGAGGAAGAGTGCGGAAGAGGCCATCGGAACGTTGTGTCCACAGACAATCATACATGAGATGATTAAGAACAAGTCGAGCTGGGACGCAATGGCAGTATTTATCACAGCAGTCCTCAAAGCAAAACATATTGTTTAGTAATGCATGCATTCCAGGGGACGTCCCATTGGATAAGCATTACATCAGTTTAACCAGTTGTTAAGTGATAAAACTGTTTCACTCGATGTAATTTATTTATTCCTTTACGCAAGAAATACTGACCCCCCCCCCCCCCATTATCCACCTTAACATTTCTAGCGGCATGGGAGCCTCGAATCTGAAGAGCATTTTAAAATCCATGATCTACGATACCCAACATGCGAATTCGAGTTCACCCCCCTCCACCACCCCAACGCCAACAATGGTGCCAGTCTGGCACCAAAGCGGAAATACGTCGTGACGTTGAACTTTCATCTGTTAGTTTTGGTAGGCAGTCCGTCGAAGTTCACATCCGTATTCAAGGTGAAACACACACACAAAAAAAAAAAAAAAAAAAAAACACGAAATAAGCGGTTTATGGCATCATGGCACCATGTCCTGGCACCTTGGTGGCACCACTATTAGTTCCATGGTGGTACAGAGAATAATTCATAAAAATCCGGAGGTATAATGAGAATTTTTCCTCAATTTCAAAGCTTGGGTACAATTAGTAAGCAGTAAAGGAACCGAAATATTGAAAAATCGGATATTTTGTGAATATTATCCCCCCACTTACCCCCTCCCCTTGCGAATTTTGGTACTCTGGTAAAATCATGTACAACTTGGAAGTTATTTGAGTCAAACAAAAAAAGAAACACGCAAATCGGTTGGAAATAGAGGCCTGGGCAGAGTTTACAAGATTATGCACGCAAACGCACGTTTTTTAAGCATTAACCCCCACTTTCCCCCTCTTAAAAAGCAAAATCCGAAATTCCGGCGCCGTAGTGCACAACTAGATAGTTTTCCGCGACGAACAAAAAAAGAACCAGGAAAATCGGTTGAGAACTAAGGCCTGTGCAGAGTACACAAGATTTTGTTACACACACACACACACACACATACACACACACACACACACACACAGACATACACCTATGGTTTTTTTCGCGGATTTGGATTCAGAATGGTCTAAAACGGATTACTGTGTGGTTATTTTTTAACACAGAATGTGTTTTTGCGATGACCTACCGAAAAAAAATCGTCACGAAAAAGCGACAGAAAAAACATCTGGTGATATGTTTATTGGTTGTCATGTTAATGTCAACTCCACATTTATTATTGTTGTTTTTTATTTAACGGATGACTAGTATCGCAAAAACACATTCTGTGTTCCTATGATTTCATACAGAGTATGGAAAAAGAAATAAACCGGGGGGTGCAGGGGGGCGGAGCCCCCCGCCGAGGCGCAAAGCGCCGAGTTTTTTCTGTTGAGTGTTGTCCAACTTTATCCCAGATCGATCGCATAAGGACGCCCAAGTCTTACTGTGGGACGTCCTAAAAAGCTGGATGGAAGATAGGAGGAAGAAGATGAGGAATAGAATCGAAGGAGAGACCAGAAGTAGGAGCAGCTTTTTAGCACAAAAAAGGGCTCACCCTGAAGTTATACTGTACAAGTGGTTCCGGGGTGAGTCCTGAACAAAGGGAGTAGGATTTTAGTTGGTAGGCCCAATGCTGGGGAGTCCAACACTGTTGGGGTCAAATACACTGGAGTCCAATACACTGGGCTGAAAGCTGAATGTGGGAGCCCAAGAAGCGATCTGATTGGTGGAGCTCCAGGACGTAGTTATAGCGGAAAGCAACAGATAGCGTTCATGATCACTTGTTCCCAACCTCATCACAACAAGTCACCTTGTTTATCACATATTTTTCTCCTTAGTGCGTTACCGGCTGCATCTAAGTACATAATTAATTTGATAACATTCAGTTATATTCGCGATATGTACGAAAAAATCGAGCGATTTTCAATAATACACTGGGTTTCAAACGTTTCTTTGGGTGGCAGTTGGCAATTGAATATTTGAACTACTGGCGATAGGGACAACAACAATTGCATGAGGAACTCTGAAAATACCTTTCGCCTCGATTGGTTTTTCCAAGTAATATTTGCAAATCTAAATGATGAAACGAAAAGTTATCAATTTCTGGTCATTCGAAAGGATTTGAAAAGAAGCGGTATGAAGAGTGTGGCCTCCCCCTCCCCACCACTTCCGTAGTAGTTCCTCAATCCTAGCTGAAAGTAGATAGCGCAACTGAGGCAGCCTCAAAAATGCTTGCACACCATTTTAACACTGGCTTTCTTCTCTGTTAACTTGTCTCCATTACTCTGTGGTTGGGGTGAACTTCCCCTTCGCTCTTAAAAAGTTTCCCCACTCCTGTAACAAAATGAAAAATTAAAAAATTGTAAAGATTCCCAACTAGTTAAAATTGTTCTCCCTGACTCCAAAATTCCTCCCGAAATGCTGCCCTAAACGCGTCAAATGATTTGAAATCCTGTCGAGAACGATACCTTCGACCAACATTACCTTTGAGAGTCCGATCAATCAATATGAGTTAAACTCATTGAGTTTATCTCTCGGGACCATGAGTGGAAATGACATGAAACCGTCTAACCTAGACGAAAATACCATCGGGAGTTGCATTTTACTATGAATGTTCTGACTAGTCAAAGTCAGTACCAGAGGACTTCTCGCAACCGCTAGTCGACACATTCCTACAACTCATCAAAATCTTTCAACTTGGAATCTATTGTGGATTAAAGCTGTTTACTCTCAGTTACAAACTATTCCTGGAAGCGACTATTAATTGCCGTGGATGACTCAAGATATGAATTCTGTTCACTGTTGACAGACGTCAACTTTTCATTAACATTACTCTCACACTCATTAACAGTCGTGTCGCCCCATTTTTCAAGTTCATCACTAAAGTTTTTCTTACAGGATGATCACTTTTTTCAATTTTTCATCAAATTCATCGGACAAAGTGCAACCAGATGAATGTACTAACGATGTTAATTTAGTTTTGTTTTGATCGACCAACGTCACAACTTTTTGATGATTTGATTTAAGTTTTTTCTCAGTGTTTTTAACATAATTAGTGAGGATGTTCTGATTTTCAGCACAGTCATGATTTTTATTTTCCAATTTACGCTCTATTCTAGTCGTTCAAAAATTAATTCAACTGATGAGAAAACAAAGCATTTTCCTCAACTCCACGTACAAGTTTATTAGGACTACATTAAGTAGTACCAAGGACTCGTTTTGTTTCGCACTCACCCCGTCAATTCTACTGTCCCGCCGGGATTGCTGATCTTCAATTGCCAAGGGGGATGTCGGTTGAGTAATGTCGATTGTCTCGTCATCATCGATCCGCTCTCGGTCTTTTTTCTCCTGATGCGCACTCATTGTCCTCAACAGAGTCTGACAGAAGTACCAGCAATATCACAACCAGAGCGCCAGAAAACAGAGTACGTAAAACACAAATAATGAGGAATTTCACCGAATTCTGTTTGCATTTTTCCTGAGTAGTTAATGGTGTGGGATAGATGAAAATCGGGTTGATTTCGGAAAATAAGTCTCCTGTTATTTTCGGGAGACAATCGAAATTTATGATTTCAAAAAATAACCGGGAAAACGGACCTCTTCAATGTGAAGCGGACACGCTCGCTGATTGGCTGTTCGGATCGCCGTCTCCTCCCCTTCTTGCCCGATGAAACGACGAAATCGTGTTACCTAAGAGGAAAGTTATCAAACAAAAACAGGGGAAACCTAATTTTCCCCATCTTGCTTTTTCTATTTATTTCTTCAGTTTTTCGATTTTGATCTTTACTGGTTTTGTGAAATGTTGCTGAGATTTCACGGTATCACATGAACTATTCCAGGTTGACGTCATCCTCCCGGTTTTTTTAAACGTTCATATTTTCTACACTGTTTTGTTTTTCATAAATTATGAAGTACGGGCTGGAAGTTTGACGTAGGTGGTTTTTCGAGGTGCTGAATCCGATTTTAGGGTCAAAAAAGGAAATTCCGACATGGTGAAATTCCTAATTACAAACTATTAATGAGGCTATCAAATTACGATCGATGTGATCGCATTGATGTTTGTATCGACAATAACAACAATACTTAATGCTCAACTCAAAGTGGGACGACTAACTCAGATCTAGCTGAGGATTAGCAAAGGTACAAACAATGTGAGCAATCGGATACTCAAGATTACAATACGAAGACAAGAAAGAACAAGAGTAGTTTCTCTGTATCGAGATTCAAGAATTATACAAAGATCAAAAGATTAATTTTATATTCATCTACTAGCACATTTTGAGCCCCACGTTGCAGGACCAATTAATGTAAATTCTCTTTCTCGGGGGTGGGGGCCATCAGCCTCTGTGCGATTCTAGTTCCGATGAAAAATGATAGAAATTAAGTAAATCAAAATGCAATCATGAAAATTAGGCTCTGAATAAATGAAACGACTGAATGAACTCGCTGGCTGTTTTTTCTGCTCATTTATTCCTAAAAATGCCTTTGACATTTTGTTTTGATAAACACCTCGGTAATTGTATTACAAATTCTCTCAATTGAAATTGGTGGCCCACTTAAGTTGATGGAGTTCATACAGGTCGTGAACTTCGAAATGTTGAAAATGCGTGTACAATTCGGTCGGTAATATTTTCTCCTCCAGGGGCTGAGAGACTGGACAGCAATTGAAGGCAGCACTCGAAGATTTCAAACAGGATGGTAGAAGCAATTAATTTTGCTAGGTAAAACTTGGCTAATGAGGTGATGCGTGACCTGGGTGTTTCGCATCAAGCACCCAACTAACTCTCGAGTAGGGAGGTGCGGATCATGTAGTGCGCATGATTACAGAACTCTACAATACATGTTCGGTATCGTCTATTTTCATGCAGATGCCCGTTGTTAGTTTGCCTTTCTTCTTTAGGTGATATCAAACTGGGGAGCTGGCATGCAAGTAATCTGAGGTCCTTCTTAGGCATAGCTATGAGTTCATTAGCCCGTTTCTTTGAGAATGTCACAAGTAGTTCAGCCTATCTCTGGCTTACTCGCTCATTTCTTTCCCAGGTTGCTAACTGTAGAATAAGTACAAACGTAAATTCGGAACGGTGAAAAAACGATTTATTAAACTCCGAAAGAATTACCAGACAACCCAGCGTCCGGCGTTTCCAACAACGACCACAAAATACAACACCTGCGAAACATATGATTATAGCACATCCTCCCTCACAAGTCAAGGCGTTGTGGAGGCCTGATGATCCTTCGAGGTCTCCTCTCCGAAGACCACTGTAGGTTTCCAGGAGGTGCAAGTTGGGGAGCGACTGGAAAATTTTCAGTGGGCTTTTCGAAGGGAAGAGGTGCGAGGTGAACCCTATTCCGCCTTATTTGCTTTGAGTCTTCAGTCTGGACGATGTAGGACCTTGGGGCTGCATGTTTAGCAGCGACCACTCCTGGCATATCTTTATCCTTCACGTAGACCTTCTGCCCTACCACCAAGTCCTGTTTTTCTTTATTCGCTCCAAACCTGCGATCAAAATATTCCTTCCTCCTCCGACGTATGGTAGCTTCCCGGGACCTCAATTTGGCTTCATCGGGTAGATGAGGTCTTAGATTAGCTGTAGACGTAGGAACAAGAGTCCTCAACCGCCGTCCCATTAGCAATTCAGCCGGGGAATAGCCATTTTCTAGAGGCGTAGACCGGTACGATAGCAGGCCAGTTTCCAAGTCTTCGCATTTTAAAATGATTTGTTTCGCCATGTCCACGGCTGACTCTGCAAGCCCATTAGACTGAGGGTATCGTGGGCTACTAAATGAAATCCGGAAGCCCCATTGTTCTGCGAACCGAGAAAACTCTTCCTCATTCTAACTCTTCCTCAAAGATCTAAATTGTGGACCATTGTCACATCTCAAGCATTGAGGAACCCCATGACGAGCGAAAATCTTCTTCATTTCTACGATCAGCATCGAAGAGCTTGTTGAGGTCATGCGAGTTACTTCCAGGAATCGTGAATAGTAGTCCTGGACCACCAAAAAAGTTTTCTCGTTGACCTCGCCAAAATCCGCTCCAACCAGAGACCGAGGCAAGTCAGGGAAAGTAGTAGAAATGAGAGGATCCTTATGTTGTGTTCTGTTCATGGAACAGATGTGACAATTGGTGACTTGAGCAGCAATATCTTCTGAAATTCCTGGCCACCAAACGGATCCTTGGGCGAGGCGCCTACACTTTGTGATGCCCAAATGACCAGAGTGAAGTTTATGCAATACGGAGGTGTGCAGAACCCGCGGAACGACTATCCTGTCTATCATGAACAACAGACCGTCGACATAGGCCAGAGAATCGCGAAACTTGTAGAATGGGGAACACTTGGGGTTGATTTCCTTATCGACAGTCCATCCATTAATGAGGCAGTTGCGAACAAGTTGTAGAATAGGATCTGATGCTGTAGCTGATCGTATTTGTTCATGCAGCTTATCAGAGAGGGGTACGTTATCAGAAAAATTTTCCATTGCTGTCTCCATAATTGAACATTTTTTGAAATCTTATGCAATCTTGGAACAGCTGTGGAATTCCCAAGATGTTTTTGGTGACACTAGTGACACCATGGTCCAATTAGGGTTAACCATGTTCTGTAAGTAGCTTTTGGTGGTTCCCAGGACTGGTACTTATTGGTATGACGATCCTCTTTTGGTAAGACGATCAGCAATTTCATCATCCTCATGACCATCGTGTCCGAGAATCCAGAGAAGAGTGACCTGATTGCTCTGGGCCACTATTTTGAGAGTATTTTGAGAGTATTCGAGCATCCACAGACCAATTTAAAACTTATACATATACTTATACTGTCGGATAAAATGTATATTTTGCGCACAGTGTATTTTCACGGACCTTTGCATTCGTCCCAAGGGACTTTACCAGGCTGACCCAAGGGCCTTGAATGCCTATGACAGATCTTCCACACTTGACTGATCTATCGGTGTACCACTCTACAGAGCCAGGTGCAAATTCGGGCACCCCTTTTTCTTATGGTCTCCATCATTGATAACCCCCTTAAAAAGCATTTCAAAGTCTTATTTGTATATAATAAGATCAGTTACTGTCAAAGCCATTCCATATTCATCTTTCTCAATAATTCTGAGGTGGCTGAACCTGGATTCAAATATTACGAAGCTCTCAAGAAGGACACTTTTAGTACATGAATATGCAGCGGCGTGAGGCTCAGAGTACCTCCATTGCTGCGGTAGGGGAAGTGGGCGTGCTACTAGAAATACCCAAGCAAGATTGTCTTTGGACTAATTCTGAATCCTCATTCAGACATCTGCTTAGTTGGTTTTGGGCCACCATACAAAAGCAGCGTAGTAGACTTAAGGCCGGATGATAACTGCATATTACCATGATATATCATCTTTGGCTTAAGTCCTTAGGTTTTGCTTAACATTCTCTGCCCAACTTATTTTAAATATGTTGCACATCAAGAGAGAAGTTATAAAAATTTGAACAAAATATTCAGAACCTCAAAAAGCGAGTTGATATTTCCGTTTTGGAGGTTAAAATTCTCGCATCACGAAAAATTGTTGTTTGCTATTAAAATTCACTCCGTCCCAAAAAATTAATCAATAATTCGAAGTCTAAATTGCTGCAAATTATAACACAATGGTTTATTATTTTTATATATAGATCACTCGTCTGCAAAGAACACGGCTTTGCCATTGTTAGCACCAACCAACATGAAGAAAAACATCGATCGTATTTCGGTCAGCTAACATTTGAACGGGGATTAGGCCTCTTTTGCGATTCACACTCGTGTTTCGGATTCATCGTAAGTCCAACCCTTAAATTCTCGTAGGGAGCGAACGGTTTGTCCTGCAGGGCTCCGCGTGGTATCTAAAAATTGGAAAAACGATACCTTTATATCAAAATTTTTTGAGCAAGGGTGTTTCCAAAATTTCAACCCTTAGAAGTGACCGACATCAACCAAAATCTTCGGGGCAAATCTAGCCCCAAATGGAGCCTACATACCAAATTTCATCAAAATCGGTCAAACTGAGGAAAGTGCCGCGTACGACCAAATTTTTATTAGATTTTCGGATTCTACGTACCTTGAAACATAAACCAACAAATTTTGAGGGGGGGGGGGGGGGGTTAACTTTTTTTTCTCGGTCGATTCCATTGGTTCATTATTGAAAATAATAAACCAAAAATGGCTTTAGTTTCTTTGAACCTTCGATATAGATACCTAGTAGGTAGAATTGATAATAGGTAACTCAAAATGATGTAAAGCATACGAGTATAATTATGATGATGAAGGTCTTGTTTTTTGTCTGAATACACAATAGTTCTAATAAAATTTTCATTTTGAATTGTGAACTAAATGTTGGTGATATTGAACGGATTTGTTGTTAATGTGTGTTATTTTATTCAAGGATAAAGGAACATGGGAGCGTGGGCCGTGTGGTTCAACAGCAAATCGACTGGTTAGTCCGAGTGTGGCGTAAAGTAAATAACTAACAAGTAACACCGCTTATAGTGTTAATAGTGTTGGTGTGATTAATTAATTTAGTTTTTTGGTTTGAATTTCAATATGTTATTAGTTTTTATGTGCTGTTCTTCGGATAAATCGAAGAAGGGTATTTCCCCGACCGTATCTTGACTCTAGTCAACTAGGGAGGTAACTGTGGAGTAACGAGAATTTCAACTAGAGATGAGCATCAATGGTCGATACTATCGAACTAACGATGTTTTTCTTCCGATAGTCGTTGTTTTCACCATCGATGGCTTAGAATCGAAGTTTTTACCATCGATATTTTAGAACCGATTTTTTCACCGTCGATGGTTTCAACCAATGTTTCACCACAATTAAGTCATTGCATTAAGTGATTGCATTTGATAGTGTCGAATCTTTCCGTTATCGTTATCAAATTATCGTATTAGTATCAAATTCAAATATTCAGGTGTTTGGTTGTGGTTCTCTATCCGTTAAGAAGGCAATCTATTCTGTTTAACCATCCACTGAGCTGTGTTGGGACAAATCTTCAATCATTCAAATAATTCAGATGGGGAGAATACGACAAAAGTTTATGATGTTTCGATATTAAGTTTAATCCCATTTTTTATCGTATTATTTTCAAGTTAATGAAAAATTCGTCATTGCATTTTTTACATTTGGTTAATAAGGTCGACCTGAACTGACCAATGATTTCACTGGAATTTCACTTGGAATCACTTGTGATAGTTCTAGGCAATATTTTGATTACCACACTTGATCAAAGAAGTACCTATCGATACTATCGAAAACCATCGGTAGTTGAATACCGATGGTCTTCAACAATCAAAGGTTGACTTCGATAGTTTATTCGATGGTGACTATCGATAGTTCCCAAACGATGCTCATCCCTAATTTGAACTAACCTCCAGGTGAAGATACTAGAAATATGTAGTTATTGAACAGCCTTTACTCGGTTTAATGTCAGTACCTTGCGTTGAACTACGATACAATTGAATAGATAAGATTGGCGTGTCTAGTCCGATAGAAACATAAAAAACTCTGATGTCCGACAAATTTTTGTCAATAAATCACCGAAAATAACAACAAAAGTAGGTATTTTATCCATAAACAACACCTACAGTATGCTAAAGGTCAGGTAGGTACCTACATTAATAATAAATTTTATCCGTGATCAAAAACGTTTGTCTTATGTAAGTGAATCTTCAAAATCATGGTTTGATACTGAAGAAATTGATCCAGTGCTTTAATTCCACCTAAATTTGGAGGGTAGTTTGGAGCTGGCTTCGAGAAGATTGCTTATTCATTTCACACGATTCGACCAGTTGGAAAAATCCAAAAATGATCTAACTAATCGAGAAAAAAATGTCGCTTGTTTGGGCAATTCATATGTGATGGATTGATGAAAACGAAGACTCAAACCCTGATTGAACCAGATTGAACGTTTTCCATTTCACTTGCATTATCATCAGATTTACTGACATTGTTATTTTAAACAATCGTTATTATTTGAAACTCGAGAAACACAGTAGTGTCGCCACAAGCTGCTCGTAAATCCCCTCGTGACAGGTTTTGAAACTATTGAGAGAAGTGAGGGGGCACCTGTTAAGCCCTCCTTTAGTTCTGTTCGAACAGTTATTGTTGTAGCTCGCTCGAGTGTGAACCTTTGAGGTGTCATGTGATCATTTTGATATCAAATTTGTAGTAAATGCTGTCCGAGGGGGAGTATCGCTATTTCGAGTTCCGTTTCTGAAATAGTAAAGTTTCGTTAGGTAATAAAATTAGTTTACAATTCGGAAGTGTTATTCCTTTGCAAATACCATGTCTTCCGACGAAGAGGAAGGTCGGCTTCGGGAGGAGGAACCCACCATAACATATAAATGACACAAAACCATGATTGTGAAATTCATGTTTAACGTTAGGGAATCATCACCTTATAATCATGGGTCATTCGTCTTGTTAACACCACTCAGTTCTAAAGGTCTATGTTGTTCTATGAAAGGGAACAATACTGCCCACCTAACTTGGCAAACGTATTTTGTGCCCTGTGTTATGATACCAATTATTACTATCTCAATGCCATTAGAGGTTCGGCATCTATACTAACTCTAGCACCTACAGAGCCTACTCGCACACCTGGGACCAACTACTTCACCCTTTCCGAAAAGCGACCTACTAACTTCTCCTCCCTTTTGCCCCTGAGTAAATATTTGGTTTCAACTCCTTCGGCTCCAGGCCCTTTCTCGGCTTATATATTAACAATGGAAGCCCTCTTCCTTGCATAGTGTACACTGCGCTCCTCCCACGCTTGTATCAATAGATGCTACGAGGGTACGTTTTACAAGAAGCTACTACCGTTGAAATAACAAGGGAAGTTGTTTCAATACATTGAGAAGTATTATGGAAAGAAACGCTATAATGAACATGAATGAATAACATCCTACCGTTTTCACAACGTCAGATCCTCACAAGTGTGTTTTACTTCATCACTGTCCTCACTACCGGTGGTAGGTGCGCTTTGTACTCCACTTAGCGCCGAGGATCGATGCCTTCTACCCTCTTACAAGGTCGGACTACGACGATTTCAAATTCAAGGCTTGGTGTATATTCAGGGCTAAAGATTCTCAAAGACAAGAGAATGGGCCCCCGTACGACTTGGAGCTGAACTCAAACCCCAGAAGGATCACAATCCTCCCTCCTTCCTGGGGACAAGCTAATTCAAGCTTATCCTCCTCCCCTAATAAAAGGGCTGATGTAATTATTTTATGTATATATATTCAAGTGCAGTACATTATTTATGTAAATTGTAGCAGTGAAATATTTTTTCAAACATAAATTGTTTATGCAGCAAGTCAAAAGCCTTTTGCCGAGGTATATGGGAAGTGTTGCTACCGTATAAACAATATCATGTAAAATGAAACTCCAAGATCATGATAATCGTTTCCAAAACATCAACATGATACGAAACGTCCCCACCTAGTGAGGTAGCAAAAAACTTCCCTAACTCAATAAGGACTAGTCAACTGAACAACGAATTCTATAGTATAAGTGAGGAACCTCCTACTCAACTTTGTTGACTTTTTTTGGTTTAATATTTTCAATAACGAACCTTTAGAATCGACCAAGAAAAAAAGTTAACTAGTATTACCAAAATGTATTGGTTTACGTTTCAAAGTACGTATAATCCGAAAATCGAGTAAAAATTTTGCCGTCCTCCGCTTCATGCCGTAGGCGGTACTTTCTTTAGTTCCCATGAACAGATTTTGATGAAATTTGGTGTATGGGCTCCATTGAGGGTCTAGTTGTGCCCCGAAGTTTTTGGTTGATGTCAATCACTTCTATTTACTATCGAAGGGAAAACAGTACACGTAGTCCCTACGTTCGCTCGTTCAAATTCAAAAAATTGTAAAAAGCTGATAAAATTTTTTGAAAATTTACTTATTATAATAAGTAAATTTTCAAAAATTTTTATCAGCAATATAAGTATACTTATATTGCAACAATAGCATTTTGTACAACAAAGACGCACAAATACCACATTGAAGTATTTTGAAAAAAAAAACCATGTATTGAAAAAAAAAACTCTAAACATTTAATCATTCCGATTTTTATCAAATTTTTTTGAATATTTACTTATTACTTATATTGCAACAATAGCACATTGTACAACAAAGATGTAGGTTTTTGGAAACAAATATCATATTGAAGTATTTTGAAAAAAAACTGTATATTGAAAAAAGTATAATATGTAACAAGTATAGCATAAGAGTTATTGAAAAAAACTCTAAAAAAACCCACGAAGGACGAGCGTGATATAAATTTTATATCACGCTCGTCCTTCGTGGGGTTTTTTTCTTGTTGGGATTTCTTTCACCACGGCTTTGCCCTTAATTGTTCCATAGAAAATAGGGTATTAGTCGATTATACTAAATAGGGTGTTCTTACATAGAAAATTTATATTTTGAAGTAAACCGTTCGGAACAAATGGAGTTTTTTCCATCACTAGTCTCCTACTATAAAAGTTACTCCCCCCTGAGGAAGAGCGTGACGCACATGTCACACCTGTTTCTGGTTTCACCTATATTTTTCCAGGCTTCTTCTTGAACAAATATATGAGAAAAATGCGGAAAAAATTATTTTCTACGTGACTTTCTCGTTCGTCCTTTGTGGGTTAATCATTCCGATTTTTATCAAATTTTGTTCCTTAAAGAATTGCTCATCTGTATACTCCTCGTAACGCTGTGCATATAAAAGGCAAAAAATTATTGAGGGGCGTGAATAAATCATTTTTCGCTCAAAAAACCCTCAGGGGAATATTTTTAGGGAATAATTGGCCGGTGACTCGTTCGAGGAAGATTGACGGTTGAAGCTAATAAAAATAACTTTCCGGGATTCAGTTTGAAGGAAAGAAGAATCGCGATTCTAATCTTCTGCAAATTTACTCAGAAAAGGAAAAAAATAAATAAAATAACGAGTTCCAACGACGCGGAAGGATAAAAGGGAAGATTTCTTTGTTCGCCCCAATTTCCTTTTTTTCCATCCCTATTTCCTTCCCGAAATAAACATTGGAACGTAAACAGAAGGGAAAGAGAGCGACACTTGACCTGGTTTTTTGTCTTTTGTAAGAAAGCGGGAGTTTCCGCGAGGGAGCGATAACCAGAGATCAACCACGGTTAGCAGGAATAGGGGTCAAGTGAGAAACAAGTAAAACCGAGGCGGTATAAAAACGGTCCTGAGCAGACCCCCCCCCCCCCCCCCCCTAGGGTGCTTCTAGTCGTAGAAGGGGTGTCCGAGTAAACAAGGGCTTTTGTGATGGTTCGGGCGGACGGCTGGCCTGTCCAGATAAGGGATTTTTTTCTCGAAGGGGCTCGAGCGAACGCCAAACGCGGAACAAATCGAAAATTCCGAGGTCGGCGTTCATTAAAGCTAAATTGAAACGAGTTTCGGCGACACAAAACAGTATATTCAGCGAGATTTAAAAAAAGAACTGCTGAATTGCGTGAGAGCTCCCTCATTTATTGTAACGTGGGCGTGTAATTATGATTGTAATCTATTTATTCGTTGCCCTTAACCTTCTTTACTACCGGAGGTAGGGATTCATTATAGTCCTACATTTGCAAACTCACGTTTTCACTTGCATGCTCCGACAGCTAAGAAATTCATAGGGAACCATCTAGCTAGCCTCGAGCCTGCGAAAAAAGGACAAGTTACAACCAGAACGATTAGTAAGAGGTGCTGGACCAAAAATCCTCAAAGAGCTATGCAGGGAGTCCCAGAATTTTGGGTTGATCCAAACTTCAGGGATCGATTCTACAAAGTATTCCCAACAAAAAATGTATCTTAGCAATTTTGTTTTAACACCGGTCCTATTAATGCGGTTGGTTCTCTGCCATCCATGATCTATATAGAAAAATAATAAACCTTTGTGTAATAATTTGCAGCGTTTTTTGGTTTATTATTTTCAATAATGAACCTTTTTAATCGACCAAGAAAAAAAAATTTTAACACCCCCTCAAAATTTGATGGTTTATGTTTCAAGGTACGTAGAATCCAAAAATCGAATAAAAATTTGGCCGTCCGTCCGCCGTACGCCGTACGCGGCACTTTTGCCACTTAGCATTGACCGATTTTGATGAAATTTGGTATGTTGGCTCCATTTGGGGTCTAGTTGTGCCCCGAAGATTTTGGTTGATGTAGGTCACTTCTAAGGGTTCCAAAATCAATTTTGCAATTTTGAAAACGCCCTAACTCAAAAAATTTTGATATAAAGTATTGTTTTTCCTTCAATTTAAGATTCTATAGAATTTTTAGAATTTTTTGAGACCACCCGGAGCTTTGTAGGACAAACCGTTCGCTCACTACGAGAATTTAAAGTTTGGACGTACGATAAATCAGAAACACGAGTGTGAATCGCAAATGAGGGCTAATTTCCGTTCAAATTAAAGCTGACCGAAATGCGATCGATGTTTTTCTTCATGTTGGATGGTTGGTGGCTTTGCAGAATGATCTATATAGACAAATAAAAAATAATAAACCATTGTGTAATAATTTGCAGCGTTTTCTTCATGTTGGTGGTAACAATGACAAAGCCGTGTTATTTGTAGACGAGTGATCTATGAAGAAAAATAATAAACCTTTGTTTAATAATTTGCAGCGTTTTTGGTTGCGCACAACCCGTCCAGTGAGCGCGCAAACATGCCAAAATTAAGATGATGGTAAACCCCAAGTGTGATACATGTTTTTTCATTAATTTTCGTCGCTGAATCAAGTGGTGGTATGTATTTTTGGATTTAACTGACATTTTTCGAAACGGCGGCGAAAAATTAGGTGGTTTTTAATGGAAAATTGCTCTTTTTCCATCCTTATGAGTTACGACGCAATTTTAATTAGTTCAGATGGCCTGAGTGGGGCATAATCATCCAATTCAGGAATGTACAACAATCAATACCCAGGTAAGCCACCATTTGTAGACAGTTTCTCATTTGCCATTTATTTCCCAAGTTTTGAAATCATGTATTGTGCAAGAATGTGAGGTCTGAAAGTCGAGTTCCTATTTAGGAGCCTAATTAAAAGCGGAACTCAATTTATACCTAATTCTAGGTCAATTTAGGCCCATTTGATCTCCCGTGAAGTTGCTCGTCCGTGGAGGTCACAATCTCTCAGTCCCATCTGGAAAGGTGAGGAAAACCCATTTTCCCTTCTCTGAGACCTTCCAACTTTCACCCCGAGTCGCAAATTACGACCTTCCCCGGAGATGAGAGGAGAAAGACGTCTTCGTTCACATAAACCGGAAGAACGAAGAACAAGGGAGGAAAGATGAGATAGGGGAACCTCAAGATGAGATGCGGGTAGAACGGAAGGGTTCCCGAACTATTTTCCTTCGGTGTTGGCAAATTTGCGAAAGATGAAGTTTGCGGTAAGGAGTGTGAGGGAAGAGGAAGGTTGATTGAGAGGGATTTGCGGGGTTGTTGTCCTTTCGGACGCTCCTCTCCTGTCTCTCTTCCTTCCATCTCCCGTCCTCTTCGTCTTCTTCGTCTCCCAGCTTGGCAACCACCCCGACAAAGTACACAAGTCTCCGTGACGAGGGTTATCGTGTCGCCAATAAATTCGAGTTCTTCTTCCTCCGTCGACTTCCTCCTTCACTTCACTTTGTTTTCACCAAGCGACATTCTTTTCTTTCGAGATTTCTTCATTTCGATCTACTGACCCTCGTTATCCTTCAATGCTGGTACTCTTCAAGATTGACAGTCATCACCCTAATAATTTTTTTAAACAACAATTTTGACTTATGCGTTTTATCCTCGAGACTCAATAATCGATTATTCTCGATATCCAACATAACCTTCTCTAACCCGATCAGCTGGTCGTGAAGGGGCGCCATTTGCGCTCCTATCCAGCAAGGTTATTCTGTTTACATACCAAGTTTCTTGGTATGTAAACAGAACGATGGTGATAATATTCTTTAAAAGCAATTATGTAATCGGTATTATTATGTCTCCCTTGTGGGTTAGATGTCTGACAAGAAATTCCATACTCAGTATGTGTGTTCACTCTCAGGTGACGACCTGAGAAGGTATGAATATAAGATACGTATTAACTTCCTACTTAAATGCCCACTTAAGAAGTTAATTAACTAAACGAATAAACCAGTCAACAGAATTTGTTGAGGCAACGTAACTACACATCCTCACTTTCCTACTTCCTCTCCCTGCACATGAATTTTAAAATTCAGGAGATGAAGTGCATATTTACATCGATCATTTACTAATTGAACTTCAAAACAATTACGCAAATTGTTTCGAAATTATCTTCCCGGGAACTTCGTACAAATCAAAACACTTGGACACAAACAAAAACATTTCGTGAAGCTTGTCCAATGAGGTTAGGTATTCTATTATTACTACCTAACTACTGATGACTGAAGTAACGTAAGCACATTAAAATGTGATGTATTTTTATTCTTACCGGTGATGAAATGCCGAGAACAAATTAGTATTTGGTTGGAGTTTAGTTGTCGCCCTCTCAAATTGCGATTGATTCGAGCGAGCCACCTTGCTCTTCTTTTTTCTGATAGGTCTTTTGTCTTCTCACACTGGCTTTTAATTATTTTTGGCAAACCAAATAACGAAATACTGCTCCCGTGACGGGAAGAGCAGCCAAACACCGCACAAATCGGCATGCCTAATGAAAAAATCTTTGTTTACAACGATGGGAATTCAGTCAGTTCTTCAAACATGGTTGTCAGGAATGCTGGGAATCAGCGACGCCAAAAGGCTGATATTCTTATTTTTTCGGAAAGTTCTCTTGTCTTTCCACACTGTTTCTAATCACTTTTGGCAAACCAAAAAATTAAATACCGCTTCGGAGACGAGAAGAGCAACTAATAACCGCATAAATTGGCATAATGAAAAACCGTCCATACAATCTTTGTTTACAACGGAGTCAACATGGCCGCCTTTCAGCGAGATTCGAATAACCGTTCGATTAGTCGAAGAATCGATACATCCATTCTGTGTGACGTCACACGGATAAAAGCAATATGTCGATGGTTAAAGGTGGAAACGCACTGTCCCATAGTTAGGCTCCTAAATAGGAACTCGACTTTCAGACCTCACATTCTTGCACAATACAATGTATTGTGCAAGAATGTGAGGTGCAAGAATCATGTCATGATTTCAAAACTTGAGAAATAATGGCAAATGACAAACTGATCTACAAATGGTAGCTTACCTCGGTATTGATTGTTGTACATTCCTGAATTGGATTATTATGCTGGCTAACTCGACCCCACTCTAGCCATCTGAACTAATTAAAAATGCGTCGTAGCTCATAAGGATGGAAAAAGAGCAATTTTCCATTAAAAACCACCTAATTTTCCGCCACCGTTTCGAAAAATGTCAGTTAAATCCAAAAATACATACCACCGCTTGATTCAGCGACGAAAATTAATGAAAAAACATGTATCACCCTTGGGGTCTACCATCATCTCAATTTTGGCACAATCCAGGGGTTGCGCATGTTTGCGCGCTCACTAGACGGGTTGTGCGCAACCAAAAACGCGGCAAATTATTAAACAAAGGTTTATTATTTTTCTTTATACATCACTCGTCTGCAAAGAACACGGCTTTGTCATTGTTACCACCAACCAACATAAAGAAAAACATCGATCGCATTTCGGTCAGCTAAAATTTGAACGGAGATTAGGCCTCTTTTGCGATTCACACTCGTGTTTCTGATTTATCGTACGTCCAACCTTTAAATTCTCGTAGGGAGCAAACGGTTTGTCCTACAGAGCTCCGGGTGGTCTCTAAAAATTCAAAACTATCTTAACCCGTAGCGCGACACGTGATTTTCCACCCATTCTGGCGACACCAAGAGTATGGGACACTCACACCTTCTTTTTCCCAGTTTTAACCATGTTATTGTTAGGAAATTCATATACCTTCAAGACTACACTCCGAGGAAAGAAACATATGGGTATTGCGGTGAACATGGTGGGTGGTGGGAGGGAGAGGGGTGAATAAAAAGCTGAGAAAACACAATTCTTGCTCACTGTGTATACCTAACTCATTTATTATTGGGTAGGTACTTACTGATGGGTGTGGTTGTGTGTGAAGGATAGCGAGAGGGGGGGTTGAAGGATATTGGCCAAAAATCGATGTGTAATATGTATGTAGGTCTACAAAAAAATCAGAGAATAATACATTTGTTGCACGAATTTATTCTAATAAACTTTTATAAGCTTGAACAATAGTTTTTTTAATCAAATTTTCAGTCTTCAGAAGAAAAATTTTCTGTAATACTCTGATAAGATAATCACCTACCTACATGTGGATATTAAAAAGAAAAAAATTTCGCTACCTACCGAACTATTCATTGTGACTGAAATATGAATTCACTGTCTAGTAAACACTCATTAGGTATTTACTGTGCAAATATCGAAATGAAAATTCTCTAAAACTAAGGATGACACGTGGGTATCACAAGGCACCTAGGCGACACCAGGAGTATAACATACTCACAAGGTTGTGAAAAATCGTGACTAACCTTGAGATGGAGAGGCCTTGGCGATGCAGGACCAACGGGATCAGGTAGCAGGCTAAATTGCCCGAATTTACATGGGCGCCAATCCCCCCTGTGGGCGCGCAGGGTGGCCAACCAAAAAACTCGAAATTTCCATGTGAGTATCCCACACTCATGTGTCGCGTTATGGGTTAAATTGATTGAAAAACAATACCTTTATATCAAAAATTTTGGTTTATTATTTTCAATAATGAACCTTTGGAATCGACCAAGAAAAATATTTGTTCAACATCCCCTCAAAATTTGTTGGTTTACGTTTCAAGGTACGTAGAATCCAAAAATCGAATGAAAATTTGGCCGTCCGTAGGTATGAAGGCTTAATTCTGTAGGAAAATTTGGTATGTAGGCTCCATTTGGGGTCTAGTTGTGCCCCGAATATTAAATAGGTAACTCAAAAAATTTCGATATGAAGGTATTGTTTTTCCATCAATTTAAGATGGTATAGAATTTTTACAATTTTTGAGACCACGCGGAGCCCTGTAGGACAAACCGTTCGCTCCCTACGAGAATTTAAGAGTTTCACGTACGATAAATCAGAAACACGAGTTTGAATCGCAAGAGAGGCCTAATCTCCATTCAAATTATAGCTGACCGAAATGCGATCGAAATTTTTCTTCATGTTGGATGGTTGGTGGCTTGCAGACGAGTGATCTATATAGAAAAATAATAAACCATTGTATAATAATTTGCAGCGTTTTTTGAGATAGGGCGTACCTGCGTGAGATAGCCTATATTATTATTGGCTATAGCTGAAAAGACTGAAAATCGAAGATATATGAAAAAATTTTGATGTCACGGCCTGGAATCGAACCCGAGTTTCCCAGACGATCAGCGACGAACGCGTACCTACGGTTGGGACTTTATGTATTAGATTTAGATGGTGTTGCATGTGAAGTATAAGTGTGTTTTACATGTCTGTATGAATGTTATCTCATTAGGAGCCTTCAATGCAACAGGATGTTCAATCACCCTAATCGATGAGGTAGTATTCTTATAAATATTAGAACATTGATTGCTCCTGACTCGTTTAATTACTCACCAAACATTGGTTGTATGTATATCAATAAATAGTAACAATAATCATAATTTGACGCAAAAAACAAGGAGAGATCTTCAGGACCCTGCGACACCACTACCAGAACACGGAAATAGGATTGTTAGCAAGGAGTTTTTGATACCCACTGTTGGCATAATCGCGATTTATGAGCTCTTTATTCGTTGGACGAACGCAATAATTTCATTTATCGATTCCCCGTGGAATATTGAAGAAAGATATGTTCTTGATTCAGAATAACCAAAAACTGCGATAGTTACCATTAACGCGGCGATTTGTACGAATTAGTTATGTTGATCTCAGATGGCGGGCGGTTAGACGGCGCACAGGGTCTACCTCACCTTCAAGACCTTCCAGTCTTACGGGTTTTTTGCCTAACCGTCGCCTTGTTGTGACAAGATGTCTGAAATTCTTCAGTCCTCGTCTGTCGAAGAACCTATTGATCATATGGTCTCATTCGATTCAACATTGAAAATATGTTGTAAATAATAGGTATCTCCCAAGAGGCAGTTATTAACCCGAAATCAGGCCTCCATTATCTAAAAAAAAATCCATTTTCAATTTGGAATTTTAAAAAACTTACCAAAGTTTAAAAAATGCCCAAAATTTTACAATTTTTCCTGTAGTTTTTTGTATACATTGTACGTGTATTTACTCGTGTAACCCAGATGTACTTCTTCCTAAAGTTCGAATAAAGGACGACTCAAAAGCCGAACCAGTGGAAACCAACCAAGACATCACCGCATGATCGTAGATGACCCAGAAATATTCAAAAATAGTCGATTAAAAGTGATAATATTCCTATGGCTTTTTGTTCACAGATGCTCAACCAGCTGGTCATACGTGAGTAAAACTGTCGGAATGGTTTAGGTGTTTTTTCTTAGAGGATATTCGGTGTTATTTGCATTCGGACTGTCTCAGTAGTGGAGAAAACATTTTTTTTAGATTGTTTTTGGATTTCGTGAGCTACGTGAAAGACACGATGATTCGACGGCCCCCCTCATTAGTTTTGGTTTGAAGTAGTTTGCGTGTGTTTCGAAATTCCGGTTTGATCCCCCGCATTTCCTCATAAGATCAAGAAGGTACTCGATCCATTGGGAGCTGCATGATCATTTGGCTTCAAGGTCCCATTTTTGCAATGGGAAGTAGATACACGCCAATTCCCCCAATTTTTGACGTAGAATCTACACATAAGAACATACGTGCGCATTACACTCGAAATTTGTTGCTCATATTGGAACACCAATTTTCCATTACAATTCCAGATTCTACGTCAAATTTCATGTGAAAGAACGTCCAAAAAGTGCGTAACTGTGAGAAAATTGTGAAGATTGAAAAACACTGTTTTGTAGGTATAGTTTACCATTATGTATGATACAAGATTTTACTGTTTTTTCACTCTGAATCGTGTGGTAAATTAATTTTTTTCACATGTACAGATATATTTCAACGTTTTAAATATTTTCATAAAATTTCCAGTGTGGTTTGTACATTATGATAAAATAATACGTATCATAATCGCAAATTTTGACTTTAAGTGGTGCGACGTTGTATGGGTAGTTTATCCTCCTCTCATAGGATTCATGAACATTTTTGCGTTTTAAAGGGGTCTCAGTCGGTCGCCGTTCGTTCCTCGTTCCGGGTCAGTATTTCAGGAAATCGAAGGCGAAAAAACTTAAAAAGGTGTACCTAAATTTTAAAGGATTCTGGAAATTCATTAGTGCACGGCCCTAGGGAATTGAAAAACTGAAATATTGCCGCTGGAATCATCAAAATCGAACAATAATTGCCAGAGAAAAATGGAAAAAACCGTTAATTCAGTCATTTTTTTCCCATAAAATGTAGCTAAACTTGAAATTTTCAAGGATTTTAGAAATTCATTGGTTCATGGGCCTTGACAATTGAAAACTGAAAGATTGCCACTGGAATCATCAAAATCGAACAATAATTGCCAGAGAAATATGAGAAAAACATGGAAAAAATCGTTTATTCAATCGTTTTTTCCCATTTTTATTTGGCAGTTATTGTTCGATTTTGATGATTCCGGCGGCAATATTTCAGTTTTTCAATTCCCTAGGGCCACGCACTAATGAATTTCTAAAATTCTTTAAAATTTCCAATTTAGGTAGGTACAAGTTTTTTAGTTTTGCGCCTTCAATTTCGCTAAATGCTAAAAACGAATGGCGACCGACTGAGACCCCCTTAAGCTCATCAACGTATTTGTGCACTCAAAGATTTAGATTGAAGGAGGTACATTTTCATGAAATTTGACGTAGAATTCTAATAAACTTACCTATTTCGGCGATTTTATTTACCCATTTATCACAATTTTCTCTGCAAAATTAAATTCCTAAGAATTTGAACTCCGAACGCTTTTTGAAGACCCGACCGTATTAAGTTACAAATGTTCTAAATTAAGTAAAATCTATAATGTTTGTAAAAGTTGTCTATTCCCCGTTGTGTTAGCTAACTGGTCTTTTGGTATATACAGCTTAACATAAATATCCTATTGACAGCTTGCAAGGTAGGTAAAACTCCAACATGATACATTTTACCTAATTTTGAGGATCTGTATTTTGGGTAAATTGTAGTGAATTTAGGCAAATTAAAAAATATAAACCTTTCATGAACAAAACACCTTTACAGTTAAAACGAACTAAAATAAAAAACGCTGCAAATTATTACACAATGGTTTATTATTTTTCTTTATAGATCACCCGTCTGCGAAGCCACCAACCATCCAACATGAAGAAAAACATCGATCGCATTTCGGTCAGCTAAAATTTGAACGGAGATTAGGCATCTTTTGCGATTCACACTCGTGTTTCTGATTTATCGTACTTCCAACACTTAAATTCTCGTAGGGAGCGAACGGATTGTCATACAGGGTTCCGCGTGGTCTCAAAAAATTCTATACTATCTTGAATTGATGGAAAAACAATACCTTTATATCACAATTTTTTGAGTTAGGGCGTTTTCAAAATTCATTTTTCGACCCTTAGAAGTGACCTACGTCAATCAAAATATTCGGGGCACAACTCGACCCCAAATGGAGCCTACAAACCAAATTTCATCAAAATCGGTCAATGCTAAGTGGGGAAAGTGCTTTTCCTTGGTCGATGCCAAAGGTTCATTATTGAAAATAATAAACCAAAAGTGCTAACTTGGTGAATTTGATTACATGTTTTTGCAATGAACGAAAGTAGTTTAGGGTGTTTTAGTAGGTCGAACAATCGGATTCTAGGTAGGTAGGCACCTAATATCAATACATAAATGCAAATAAATACATTCTCCTGAATCTTCTGGACTATTTTCGACCATTTTCGGTTCATTATAAAGAATTTAAACAATGTAAAAGTTCCATGAAATATTTATTGTGAAAATCACTTATTTTTCGATCAAAAATATCGTAAACTATGTTGAATTCGTTTTTGAATTACTCTACTGGAAGGTTACTTACACCGAAATCCGAAGCAACTCTCTACCGATATCTTCCACGTTTGTGACGTCTGTAAGGACGTATGCTATAAGCGTTCATAAACGTGCCATGCTGCAATTAAATATTCCGTCAAAAAGTATAAAATAAGAAATTAGGAGGTAACTAGACGGTTTTGAACGAACACTGCAGGTCAACCAGAGTCCAACGTGTACTTGGAACCTTGTCAAACCAAGGTCGCTACCTCTAGATTTGAGCTTTTTGACTCCGACCCTGTCGTGTAGAAAATTCAAATCAATAAAAATGATCATTCAAAGGGAGACAAAACTAAATCTTACGCTTCCATGATGTCTCCTGTAAAATAACAACTATGCAGGAAACTAATCTGGTTCCTAGACCTCTGAAACATCTTTATTTTCGAATAATTTTGAAACTTTTGAAGATTTCCAACTTTCGACGGAGTGAAAGAAAACCAGGTTTGTATACAAGCGAGAAAATTCATCTCAATCTCATCAAAGTTTCCTTAGGAGTTACGCTAGTTTTCTAGTTTCGAGAATTCGTGAGTGCCCCGAACCTTTCAAATTCGCCCTTCGAACAAAGTCGCGCAACTTCATTAGCTCCCTATATAGAAAATTACCCCGCAATTCCATTCACCGGTTACAAGAGAAAATCGATGATGAATTTCCCAATTTTATTATGGGGTACAATTGAATTCTGGAAAAGTGTGCAGCCAACACTGGTTTTGAATACTTTTCGAGGACTCACGTCGCAATACTTGATTTGAATACCATTCGGAAGTCTGGGGATAGCATTCCAGATGCTAAATTCCATCAGTTTTGATCCTTGGTTTAGTTGATCCACGGATGCAAATCATTCGAAACGATCAAAATCCTGATCCACGAATCTAATTTTAATCCTAGCTTAAGATGATCCGACGGTAGTGGAACACGCCCTTTGTGTTTTATTACCATCTAGACATTGCAGTGAATTATTGCTCGATTGTTGTATAAAATTCACGTCTTTCTGGAAAATCAGATGCAATTTCCATTTTTTACATAAATCAAAATGTTACTCGTTTAATACCTGTCAATGTGCTTAACTTAAATCTGAACATTATTACTATTTTATTTGTAAATTTAGACCTTAAAAATCCACAAACGGACATATTTTTTAAAAATCCTCATACTTGGATGTTTTATAGCATAGAACTTGTTGGTTTCCAATTTTTATTTGTTATTTTCCTCATTTTTATGGCTTTTGCACGGATCATACCTACTGTTCTTAGCAAGTTTTGAAGGTACCTCCGTTCCCAGTGCATAAACCGCGAATGTGCATGATCAATAGAATATTATACTGATTCATGTAAATTCGGTGTTCAAATGAATCCAATCTTTTTGAAAACGTAAATGTAATGGAAAATATTCAAACTATAATTACGTATACATGAATAATTGAAGCGATTCAATACATCCTTACTTAAAGACTGATTGTAGTGAATTTTTACGTAGATTTATTTTTCCAACTCGAGATGAACACTTTAATTTGTAATTAAAATCGATTTTCCTGAACGAGGAAAACTGTTGTTTATTGTTTTGTGATTTATCCAACAACTAACATGAACAATAAAACACTCCTCAGCACAAACAGTTCCTACCTATGCACAACGTTATTTATGTTGGTTTGTTTTCTTGGTACCTAATATGGATATTATTGACACTTAAGTACTGAGTGTAGATCTCCATGTATTCAATCACAGGCACACAAGAAATTCGTGAAAAACAAGGTAGTTACTAAACTTGTTCTCGAATGCAACAAAAAGGCAAATAACTCTCAGATCAGCTGGGTCGACAATCAAGCTAATAAATATATATTTTCAAGGTGAAAAACGTTGTTCGATTTATTTATTACGCCTCTCAGAGGATGGACGAACGGGAGGGCAAAGTAATGGAAATCAGTCGATGGTAAATTCATGGGAGATCATGAAAGAAACATGTCGATGGGCACAAGATTTTTCTCTCGGACGAAGAACCAACAAAACACCGGAAATAAATATGCGCATAACAAACATGAGGGCTTTTTCAAAAATCGGCGGAATCGAAGTCCAAACGTGAAATTATTTCTAAAATGTTTTCTCGCTTTATTTATGCGATAACAAGAAGAAATTGAGTTATACTTGTCTTGTGAAGCTGGAATAGTAGAGTGCATTACTGACGTCAATATGCCTATACATATCGTTTAAAAATAAATAAATTGTTAATAATTTTTCAGAAAAAACCGGAAAAATATGTTTTTTAAAGCGATTTTTGGCACGTATTTTCCAAAATATGAGTCTTCAACATGCTTCAGACATTCCGGCCAACAAAGTTACCCTTTTTTAAAAAAGATAGTGTGAAAGAATAAATTTGGAGTCATACGTCTACAATTACTATTTGATGGACTAACAATGTCATTCTAGTAGATTCTGTAACAGGTAGGTCAGGGCAGTATCAAAAATTCTGTATAAAAAAATTCTGCCAAGTGAGTGTGGCACATAGCTTCCTCGTATCCATAATCCGATTGTGTAGATGATCTGACGAACCGCAGCTAATATCAAAACATCAATCTCTAAGTACCTTGCACTTCCATCATAGGGGAGCATCTATTTGGGAGCAGTGATTTTTTTAGGGGACCATCTGCACGCCAACCCACACAATCCCTGAAAAGTTTAGGGAATTCAGGTGAAAGATTATGAATTAATTTTGGCTGTCACAAGGTTTTTATGTGTTTACGAGTTTCAAGCTTGAACGGTAATGGTTTTTATAGGGGACCATTTACACGTCAACCCACATAATAACTGAAAATTTCATCGAAATCGGACAATAAATTCGTATAGTTTTGCCCATTACATGGATTTGTGGATATAAAACTTCATGACAGACAGACAGACACGAATAAAATTGTGTTCTGAAAGGTGAAAATCGTAAAACGCGAGGAAAATTTTTGATTTTCTGCTATCTTGGTAAACTCGGGAGCGAAATAATGAAGATTTAAGAAAGAAGAAAAGGGATATTCGATAAACCTAGCAAAGTACCTCAATGAACTCAAAGTGGACAGCAAAATGGAGAATAATAATAAATGAAACTATGTCGGTACATGTCGATTTCACTAACAAGAGAATCGAGTGTATTCCGGTACATTTCATGGGAAAAGTTATTCCGAATGCTAATGAAGCCAAATACGTAGGCATGACGCTAGACGCCAAACTTAGATGGAAAGCCCATGTCAAAAAAAAAGAAGAAAGAACTCCTTCTAAAATTCAGAAAAATGCATTGGCTAATGGGGAGACGGTCTAAGTTGTCAATCCAGAACTAGCTTACATTGTACAACCAAGTCCTTAAACCAAGTGCTTTTTCTCTCTCTCTTGTACAACCAAGTCCTTAAACCAGACTGGACATATCGATGCCTTTAAGCACAAAGGCGCTATGTCCATCCATCTTACACATTTTCTTTTTTTTTTAATTTCAGAAAAACTCAATTCAACGAAACTATTATTAATCTTCTTGACGATTATAGATTGAAAATGTATTGAAGAAATTAGGGAGTTTATTGTGATAAGAATTGTGCATTGGTGATAATTTCTTTTGCGTTTTTCTCAAAACTCCGTTTCTGGACATAGCTCCTTTGTGCTTTAAGGTATCGATATGGAGCTCAGCTTTGGGGCTGTATGGCTCATTCAAGTCGAGACATCATCCAAAGGTTCCAGAACAATGTGCTAAGAAAGTTGGTCAATGCACCATGGAACGTCTCCATCATGAACTTCGGCTCGAAACAAAGCGACAAGCTGTGAGACACCTACAGCGGCTAAGATGTCACATCAACGAGGAAGCTGTCCAACTCCTTGATACAAGTGATATCATCAGAAGATTGAAGCGTACCATGCTTGACCTAGCTAACTTGTGAAGCAGTGAAGTGATACATCCACCATAATCAACAAAATTCAGTGATGTATCTTAGTTTTGAATATCTGTCCATATTTTCAAAATAATATTGTTAATAATCCATTACGTTTCGACAACTACTGGAGTCCTTGTCCACCTTCATCCCTTCTACAATGTTCAATAAAGTGTTTTTTCTCTCCTAATATTGTTAATAATTCATACTTGGTGCAATAAAGAATATTGGAAAAAAATGAACTCCTGAAGAAATTCGGAATGGAAAACAGTAAACCGATCGAAGCTTGACCGAAGACTGAATCTCGAAAAGGGGCAAGGCACCGATGAGAGCATACCGAAGCTTAATCGGAGGGCTACTGTATCTTGCCATTGCCACACGTTCTGACATCACTTATACCGTATACCGTACTTTCTCGTTTTGGGAATGAGCAGCAAAGCGAGTGCTCAGATACCTAAATGACACAAGCAAACTGAGCCTCCATTTCAAAAAGACCAGCAAACTAATTGTAGGATAATATCCTATTATGCTAATGCAGATTGGGCAGGCAGTAGTGTTGACTACAGGTCTTACACTGGGTTTTGTTTCATGTATGCTAGCTGACCAGTAAGCTGGGAATCCCAAAAAACGAACAGTTGCACTTTCAACACAAAAGGCCGAGTACAAGGCAATTACCGAAGCTGCAAAAGAGGCCAACCACCTGAAACAATTTCCAAGAGATGTTGGTCTTACACAGGATGTGATTGACATTTTCAACGACAACCAGGAGGCACAAGACCTACCCATCAACCCAGTAATCGGATCAAAGTCAACACATCAACATCAAACACCACTTTATGCGACAAGTTATTCAAGAGGGGAGCGTCAATCTGCTGTACAGACCAAGCGAGGAATTGGAAGCAGAAATCCTGACCAAGGCACTTCCGAAATGCAAACATCAGGTTGATTGTGAAAGACTCGGACTTTACTACTCGCGAGGGGAGTCATGTGGCATCAAATTGCACGAGTTGATAATTTATACTTTTTCACTTGTTGCTGGAGATCCTCGTCACATGCTAAATTTCCCATAAGGCCTCGTTTTTATGAAATTCCCTTAATCGAAAAATATACGTTGCACCAAAAGGTAACGAGCGTCTAAACCACACCTACAGCATTAGTTCATATATCCTCCGCTGGGGACAATAAAGCGTTTTTCCTTTGAATCATAATATGATCTCATATTATGAGATAAGCTTAGTTAAATATTTTGGTGAAGCTGTACTATCCCTAGCGGAGGATATATGAACTAATGATGTAGGTGTGATTTAGACGTTTGATAAAAGGTAAACGTTGTAACTATTTCACAAACAGAACGACACGTCCAAGAGATCATAAAACATACTCTACAACGGTATTCATGAAAATACCTCATCAAATAAGAGTAGAATTTGAATTTTGGAAGGTTCATAAATTGCTAAAAATTGTTTGAATCGTTTCTGTATAAATTCAGTTGTTAGTTCGTGCTGAATAAATGAGACTTTGTACAGATGGAGGTGTTCGGATGCAAAACACGAACTGCCCTCCTGCGGCGAGGGTCACATTTGACCCAGATGATTATTCATCGTGGAATGAGCGTTTGAGGTCTGGAGTGTGAGGTATAGGAATAGGGTCTGGCCCCATCTGCGTTCTCTCATTTGCAATTGAAATGGTGGAATTCATATAGGGATTCCGAGCTTAAAGTCGGAGGTGATTCTGACGCCTTGAAAAATTCATCCCTCCCTCGGGGATTTTCTACATTTTATCCTCAGCCCAGTTTTCGCTGTCCTTTCATCTCAATCAATCTTTTACCGGTGAAGTGCCTGAAACGTAAGGTCGAGTAAAGACATTTTCATGCTCTACTTCAAAGGTGAGTAATTCCGCAAAGTAACCAAGAAAATATTCACGCTTCTTCACAAGTTTCTTGTGGATATTATAGATGTCTCAGCACGATTGGTGGGGTGGAACTACGTAATTATGGTTGCTCTTAGTGAGAGCTGTTGTGGGGAGGGAGTTTGATTATTTCCACTGTCGAAAATAAAACAATTATAGTTGGTCATAAACGTGTCAACAAAATATAGTCTTTTGTCAATGTTGCTTCATACAGACACCAGGGAAAACATGGCACGTGTACAGTGAGAATGTCCCCTACTAATTTGAGGATGGTCTCCTTTGTAGGTATTTGATGTTGAGGGGGAAATGAAAGCCCAATCAGTCAATCTCTTCAATCAAAATGTGGTCTTTTGCCTTTGTTGCTTCATACAAACACCAGGGAAAAACACGACGGCACTTATCAATGTTGCTTTCAGACCGTTTCAATAAAGTGTTTTTTTCTCTCTATCTTCGAAGTAAACAATTATTGTTTACAAACTCCCTGTAGCCTCTGTGAAAGGTTATACTACGCTGTCCACAGAGCATGTTACTGAAATAATTAAGCTAGATGAAGTAAACAAGACTTGGAAGAATCTCTTTTTGGATTAATTTTGCTGTAAATTATTTCATTCGGTTAACCTGTCTTCAAGGCATCGAGGAATATAATTTTTATAGGAAGAAGTTTCAATACTTCAAGAAGTTGAAACAACCAGTAAACCAGGAAGACACAACTCCTTTACCTGTGGAACATAATATTATGGGTTTCCAAAGGTGTTAACCCATTTCCGGCCACTGATGCATTTTTGCATCGCCATAATAATGATTTTTTTGAATATTGAAATGGTGGAAAATCTTTGTAGAAGAATTTTTTCTCGTTCATGCAGTTCCTAAACTTTTCAAAAAAAATTTTCTTCGACGTTTGGGAGCTCAATGAGATTTGGGGAATTTTTTTTTAAAAAGACCTTTTGGCCGAAAGCATCCTGGGCATTCGGGGCCATAAGTCGAAACAGATTCCAGTCCATAAATAGATTTTTACATTTTTACCAAGATTTTTTTTCAGATAAATCATATCGATTTGGAAAACTGAGACCTCTCAAATCCTAAAAAAAGTTAAATTCATATTTTGGAGCATTTTTGCTCTCGATTGGAGAGCAAATTATGCCTTATTTCGGCCACCGTTCTGTAAAATAGTTCATCCTCCTCCTCTCATTACTCTGTTATTTCTACCCTCGGCTAGAAATGAGTTAATGTCGCGGAGGCTAGACATTGTCCTATGTTTTCTTCTGAACTGTCGGAAAATTATTTCACACAGAAAAATACGCCTAAAATAGGATAAGGGAGAGAAGCTGGTCGATTGATATACTCGTAGAGCGTCATCTCTGGTGAAAAAGGGAAGCCTTGTCCTGCGAGTTCTTCAAGGTCTGGAGGTGGTGAGGGTAAGGAGAGTGAATTGAAGAGTTTCTATTTTCCTGCTCTTCTTGGTGCTTTTAACCCTGAGAGTCGATCCAATATGTATACCCTTGACAACTTGCTGTCTCTGCGGATCCTTGGTTGAACTAATCTTATTTTGACCTCTGGAGGTCTCCTTGATAGCCTGTTTTTCTCATTTCATATCCTCATTATTTTTGTGTCATTCCAAGAAGTCTTTCATTAAAGATTTATGGCGATTTTTGTGTTTTTATATTTGTTAGCTTATCAGATATTAAAACCAATTCATCATGATGTACATATACTGACCGACTTCTGTTTCGCAGGATGGTCCCACCCAATGAGGCAATGCCCCTCAGAGCTGCATTTAGAGGGTTCCTCTTTACATCTTTCGAGGTCCCGAGAATCACTATGGGCAGGTAAAAATCGGGTGATGACGTGCACTAACCCTACGACGAGTGACCATAATAATGAAAAAATTTTAATTATAATTATTATTATAATTTATAATATAATTATAATTTTAATTATTATTATTTTAATTATTTTTTTTAAATTAAAAATTCAACTGTATTTATTTGTACAAAATTGCAATGTACAGAATTGAACTAAAATTAATGAAACCAGCATGAATGAACGAGATGGACTCAATCTAGTGACGAGTGAAATCATGTTGATCATTTTTTTTTTTTTTTTTTTGGACTCACAATGATTTGGTTTTTGAACTGTTTTATGATTTCGTGATATTTATATACTAGATAAGGCAACGCCTTGGGTTCGCCGTGAACTATGAGAAAATGAAACTAACTGAACCTTTTATGAATTTGAGTTATTTATTTTTCTAATTATTCAATTTTATTGTTTATTTTCAAAGTTGAACTGGATTTGACGGAGTGGCGTGTAACAATGTAACAATATGGATTTATTTGCCGTTTTCATTGCATCGTTTTGGTTTTTGGTATTTCGACTGTTTTATATTTAAAGTTTTCCTAACATCTAGTAATGCCACGATCCGGCTGGATTTTGTAAACAAACGTTTATTTGTACGTCTGAATCGGGGAAATTTTGAAGACAAATTTTTCCAGTTCATTCAAATTTTTTCATTCTTTTTTCTTCTTCAGGACAAAAGGGATGTTTGTTATTTGAAATATATCGCGGATCGAAAGAGACTCAGTGCGTTTGCCTCAATAAAAGGAAAGCAGAAATACTACTGTGAATCGCAAATTGAATAAGTTTCAAACTGGATAAAATCCATTGATTTCCGCAAAATTTTTACCTTTACGTATAAATGATGAACCTGATGTAATTATTCGTGGCGGTTATTGGCTCCCGAAAACGCCAAAGGTAAGGGAAAAATCAAATATTTTTGGATGGTAAGAAAAATGAAAAAGTCCACTAAAATCAAAGTGCCTCCCTGAAATAATTTTGAGTTCGTTCGTCTGAGTATTCGTAATATGCGAGATTCTTATAGGGGAAAAATCTGTACATACTTGTAGTACGGGTTCGATGACATACCTCTACCACATGTGGCGTGGTAGATGAAAGGACAATAGGTAATTAGGAAAGCTGTGATTGTATTGTTGCAACTAATATGGTTTTCGTCCCGGAGACTTTTTGAACTACCTACCACGACGCGGAAAACTGAAGTTAACCCCGCTATCAAGTGACAAATATCTAAGTTGGATTATCCTATTCACACTTGAAGGTTGAAGGGAAGGTTCATACACAAGTCAGGCGTATTTCGCTAGGAGGGACCACCAATAGGTATGTATATTCTCCTATAATGAGAATGGCTCAGTATGGGTCGGAAATATTACATATATGTTATAAACAAAGATATGAGAAGATCCTGGAAATACATAAATGAGACATTCGCCAAAAATAGGTAGGAATATGAGTGGATGGATCGACTTACGATTTGTAGCTCTGAGAACAGAATGCCTCAAGAGGGGGGTGACGGGTCCCGCGGTGCCTGTCCCGCCCCCTTCCTCCTTCATCAAGGAAGTCGGAATGGAAGGGTTATCAGGTGGACCTCAGACTCTCGATAAGTTATCGCTGGGATCCGTCACAGGTCTGGTCTGACCAGACCAGAGACCTTCCTTTTGGGTACCGCTGTGCGTAATGCCTTCCTCTTCTGTACCCCCTTGATGTTAGGGTTGTGGCATATGCCTCAGACAGAGTAGAGGGGTACTAATTCTCTGCTCTCGGGCCTGTAACCTGGTCGGCCATCTGGGGATAGTAGTATTACCTGTAAAAGGATTATGACACATCTCAATTACCTGTACCACTGGAGAGGGGAACTCCAGGCTTTCGATGCACCAATCTTGGTCAAAGCATCACTTCCCTGGTTGGAATCAAGGGGGTCGTGGATGAGCATACCCTACTTCTTGGTTTGGGACCCTGAAGGCTCCAAGGGGAGATCTGGCATCCTCAAGGGCTGGTCCCCTGTGAATGTCTCTCGGCATGTGAGTTCTGCTATGAACTCGGGCGCCAACCTGCCTTATTGGTAGAACGTTGGCTAGAAAGTTCGGCCTAAACTGTGGTGTTTTTAACAAACAGGTACTCAGGTGAGCAGACGGTTCGACCAGGTCTCCTGGGGCTCCCAGATGGTGAGTTCCTTCCACTCCCTAGAATACCCCTAGGGGTTATTCGTGGTTAATCTATCTGCTTGCAGATAGAGTGGGTTGCGCAGTCCTATTTGGATCGACTCTCCTTAAACCAAATAATTGATATTTGGTCTGGACTGACTATGATTGGTATGACCTCAAATAACCATCGAAACCTCAACATAGTTTTGATCATGCTCGGTAGTGAAACTTGGTCATTATAAACTCACTGTAGGAATGAAATTGTTCAGTTGACTACAAAGTTCCTGATGGTCTGCGGTAATGAGTAATCAGAGAAGTTTGAAGGTAGTTCATACCCTCATTCTATTCTGGTCAGTATTCGGAACCGCAAGCAGGTTATCGAGCTAGGAACGCGGTAACAAGGGTCTAAGGACGTGCAATTATCATCGAAATGAGAAGATGTTTGAATACCGTAACTATTACTGCTACGAACCACTTTCACATTTTGATTTGGTTTCCTCAATACGGAGGTCGGGAAGCTGTATCAAATCATCAACGTGATAGAAAATGAGAGAGAGAGAGTGAGAGAAAAAACACTTTATTAAACATTGTAGAAGGAATGAAGGTGGACAAGGACTCCAGTAGTTGTCGAAACCTGATAGAAAATTGATTTTGGAGTATTAGAAAATGATTCTGCAAGAAAACAGGGTTTTATTCGTACTATGGAATGATCGAGGCATAAATGTAAATACAGAATTAAATTTTTTAATGTGAGCGAATTTTTTATTTGATTTGAAACACCCGGCTTTGACCTGCTGCTGAAAAAAATCTCGATATTGACGAAGTAATCCCAATCAATTTGACAATCAACCATAGTTCATCTTTCAGAGCTCTGGTTGGTCTCATTTATTCTAAAACTTGATCACTATCCTAAATTATGTAAAAACGTCTATTTTTAATTATTCACTAATTAAATAATTAATAATTCTCATAGGAAGCGTAGTACGCTTAGGGTAGTGTCGAAAAATGCTTTAAAATCCTGTCTATTTAAATTAATGAAAAATAACACCTGCATGTCGAAAATTGTCGAGCTAGGGCGGTTTGAAAATGTATTTCCCCCACTTTGTACCCCGTAGACGTGATTGACAATAACCAAAAGCTCCGGGACAACAACTAGACCCCGAAGGGCCGAAATACCAAATTTCCAAATTGATCCATGGAAACTATACAAAATGCCGCGTACGGCACGGAAATCAGACGGAAATTTTTTTCAAAAGATTCATAATTGAAAATAATGGACCATAAATCAATTTGATTGCAGCATCTTTCATTCTTCCCGGGACTATCAGGGTTTATTATATCATCGCCGCTTGCAGAGTAAATAATGCAAATTTCCGAAATTGATCGTCAGCAGTTATCAACCGCAATTTTAATTAATTATTCAGATTGGAACGAGAAACGGGGAATAAAACCCGGTAGGTACGCAGTCGTAAAAGTGAATAAATAACGAACGTTTCTCAGCTCCCGTAAAAGGGAGATTTCCTTCCGAAACCTAATATTGACGGACAAAGACGACTACGACGAATGTACACGTTAATTATAAGGTAGGAACCCATTTAAGTGATTATATGGATATTAACTCGTATTTACTCGTTCCCGAGAGTACTGTAAAGTAACAAGAAAAAGTAAAAACAAGAATGTATAACTAAGAGAGACGTTATTGGTTCATCAATTGCTGTAATGAATTCTTGTTGTTTTCATTTAATTAGGTAGGAATTCTGAATCTTTAGAATTGAGCGAAAAATCTTAGATAGGTAATACTTTTTTAAAAACTATTTGCATAGAGACGGTAGTTAAGTATGTAAATAATCTCTTGAATATTGCGCACAAATATTTAAATACCTAAAAGTAGTTTGTAATCGATACAAAATTGTTTAAATAATGAATGAATATCCATCTGTAGAGGAACTTGGAAGAACAAGAGTCAGCTGAGTAAGCGAGAATTATGAACTATGAAAATACAATAGATTTGTTGAACTTAAGGACAAGTATTTATTTTTTGATACCAAAAAATTTTCAACTGTGGATGCAACTTTATATCACGCAAGAAATGATTGTTAAATTAGTGTGAAACACAGCTTCCCTGAATCAATAACGTGATTCTACGATTGTAGGGTTGATAATATTTCGATACGTCAAAAAAATACTGTGGGGATTTAGAGCTTGAAAAGGTGTTCTATTCTTGTATTATGTGACGTGTACATTGAAATGTTTACTCTAACCGGTTAATGCTCAAACGGTTGGGAAAATCACGTCCAAACGGCTGAATCGTGCTTGTCTAAACTGCTGAACCATCCACGTGGCGTACTTCCAAACGGCTAATCCATCTATATGGCATACGCCCAAACGGTTGAACCACGACCAACCAAGGAACACGAATCTTCGAATATAGGTCCTCATTCAATCCGTAAAACATCCAGGTTTCAACGAAGTTTTTGAAAACCATTCAATTTTCCTTTTACCAACTTAGTTACCTACCTTCAGAACAGTAATTTTTATCCCTCAAACTGAATACCAACCTACGTGGTTTCTAAAGGACCGTATTAATCCAGTTTTCCAATCCATTATAGTGCCTGCCTTCTCTCTGCGCTCTGCCGCATACAGGATTCATTCCATTTGGGGCTTTACTGACAAAGAGGATCATTCAACGCCTCACCCTCCCTTCAAACGATGTGCGTCAACGACATCGTTTTGACGTCCTTTCAGCTTTAACTGCCTCAGATCGATAAAAACCCGCCCGGCCATAATCCTTTTCTCGGTTTAACCTTCTCTCAGCCTCTGTTCCTCTCGGGTCCTCATCGGGTGACCTTCGGGTCGTTGAGCCTGTATCCTATTTTAACTTAGATAGACGTAAGACCATTGAACAAACGTAGGAAGATTTTATTAAATACCGAACCGACAGAATTTGAGAAGGACACACAGCATATGGAACAAATTCAAATTGCGAAATTAAAAACACGTCAGCTAACATCAGCTGATGTTTAGCACCTGGCCACTGCAGTCGGCCAACACCCACATCACTCCCCCCCCCAGTGTCAACGAAACCGAACTGGCAATTGCACTCGGCGACCGCTCTTGGTCTTCGCAGTTGGTGTCGGATCTGAGTCAGGAAGGTCTGGGGGCTGAGGTGATAAGTCCGTGGATGGGAGGCTGACTGGCGTAGTTGTTATCTGGGATGGTTGACTCCCTGGAGGGTGGTCGAAATGGCTTGGGTTCAGCAGTAACGCTGGTTTTAGTCTGTCCACTGAGATAGTTTGTTCTCCCCTGGGAGTGAGGACCTTGAAAACCTTATCTGTACGGGCAATCACCAGGAATGGACCATCGTACGTAGGCTGGAGAGGCTTTTTGACTGCATCTCGGCGGACAAAAACGTGGGTCGAAGTAGGCAGATCTCGGTGGATGTAGGGAGCTCGTGGCGTCTTATGCTGGAAAGGAACTGGGCGAAGGCGGCGAACATGCTCTCGGAGTTTGGCAATCAGATTGTGGGAGTCGGATTGGTTACCATCCTCTTCAAAGAGGTCCACTGGAAGTCGGATAGTTTCACCATAAAGCAGTTCAGCTGGAGTGACTCCAAGGTCAGGGATGATGTAGGAGCGCAAACCTAAGAGGACTGTGGATAGTTGTGGTACCCAATCTTCAGTCAGTTGAGCTCTCAATGCTGATTTCAAACTTCGGTGCCATCTCTCAATTGCTCCGTTGGCGGCTGGGTGGTATGCAGTCGTGCGAATGTGATCCGCCCCAAGAAGTGCTGCGAGACAACGGAAAAGCTGGCAGTCGAACTGCTTTCCACGATCTGTCGTTATTCGATGAGGAACTCCAAATCGGGATATCCATGTAGACATCAAGGCAGTGGCCACTGTTTCAGCCGTGGTATCAGATAGTGGAGTAGCCTCTGGCCATCTGGAAAACCTATCAATGATAGTCAAGAGGTAACGGGCGCCCTGGGAAACTGGCAAGGGGCCAACAATATCCACATTGATGTGAGAAAACCTCGACTCTGACAGCGGGAAGGTGCCCACAGTGCTAGCCGTGTGTCTCCAAATTTTAGCACGCTGGCAGGGAACGCATGTTTTTGCCCAAAGTGAAACATCTCGCTTCAAGGAGGGCCAACAATATCTTGCCTGAACCATGTCGACAGAAGCTGCAATACCAGGGTGGGCTAGGTTGTGTAGCAAATCAAAGATCACCCTGCGAAAGCATTCAGGAACGAAAGGTCGTAGCTTCCCTGTTGTTGCGTCACACAACAGTGTGGTGCCATCTTCAAGGACCATAGGTTTCAGCTTGAGCTTTGAAGTAGTTGACTGAACCAGATGTTGAAGTTCGACACAATTTGCCTGTGCAATTGCTATGTCGTGCAGGGAAATTGCAGAAACTTGTTGAAAGGCAGCAATCCGAGAGCAGGTATCAGCAGGCGCGTTTTCTTTCCCAGGTACATATCGGATATTAGTCGTGAACTGACTGATGTAATCCAAATGTCTCAACTGCCGAGGGGAAGCTCGATCTGGTCGTTGTTCAAAGGCATAGGCAAGGGGTTTATGATCCGTGAAGATTGCAAATTGGCGGCCTTCGAGCATGAACCGAAAATGCTTGACACTGAGGTAAGCAGCCAGGAGTTCGCGGTCGTAGGTGCTGTACGAGCGTTGTGCTGGGTTCATTTTCTTCGAGAAAAATCCCAGTGGTTCCGAGATTTTGTTCCGCAGCTGCTGTAACGAGGCACCAACGGCGAAATCTGAAGCATCCACCATCAAAACCATTGGTAGGTCACAGGAAGGGTGGGCCAGTAAGGTAGCTTCTGTCAATGCCTTCTTGAGTTGTGTGAATGCAAGCTTGGTACTGTCTGTCCACTCAATTGGGCGTCGATCTTTCTTTTGAGGGCTCTGGCACAAGTCAAAAAGAGGCTGTTGCAAGACAGCAGCATGTGGAAGAGACCGGCGATAGAAATTTATCAGACCGAGGAAGCGACGGAGGCCTTCAATAGTCTCAGGCAATGAATACTCCGTAATGGCAGCTACTCGATCTGGAAGTGGCTTGATGCCGTGGGCACTAACAAGGTAACCCAAGAACGATATCTCCTGCACTCCAAAGACGCATTTGGAGACGTTGATCGAGATCCCATGAGCCTCAAGGCGTTCGAACAAGCATCGCAGATGAGCTGTATGTTCCTCTGGGGTCGATGACGCGATCAATATGTCGTCCAGGTAAACATACAAGAAAGAGAGGTCTTGCAGGATTGAGTGGATGTACCTTTGAAAAGATTGCGCAGCGTTCTTCAAGCCAAATGGAAGGGCAACAAACTCAAAAAGGCCAAAGGGTGTCACTACAGCGGTTTTTGGAATGCCATGCTCCGCTACCCGAATGTGATGATATGCTCGAACTAGGTCGACCTTGGAGAAGATTCTGCACCCTGACAGCTGCGAGTTGAAGTCTTGGAGATGAGGTATTGGGTACCTGTCTGGGACGGTGACTGCATTAAGACCACGGTAGTCCCCACATGGCCTCCACGATCCATCTTTTTTACGGACCATATGGAGAGGGCTGGACCAAGGGCTCTTTGATGGTCGGCAAATACCCAAATCGATCATGTGTTGGAATTCGCTCCGAGCCTGGGCCAACTTGTCCGGTGGAAGCCTACGTGGTTTGGCTGAAACAGGTGGGCCTCTGGTTTCAATCACGTGGTAAAACTCAACGCTATGATTACATTTGAGAGGGTTCCCCTGTAGCAAGTTAGGAAATGATTGGAGTAGTGTGGCATATTCATGGGCTGGGTTGATGACATGAATGGACGTGTGGTCTGTCACTGAAGTTACCTCTGCAGCGCTCCAAAGCTTTGTGGTTGAGTCTATCAGTCGCTTATTTTTTAAGTCGACGAGAAGGCCAAACTCACTCAGGAAATCAGCTCCTATGATGGGGTACTTGACATCCGCGATTATGAAAGGCCACCGGAACTGTCGACGTAGCCCTAAGTCAAGAGCGTGAAGTTGCTCTCCATATGTGGGAATGTCTGTTCCATTGGCCGCAAAAAGAGTACGTTTAGTTGGAAAGTGGCGATCACCTGTAGTCGGCGGGACAACTGATATGTCGGCTCCGGAATCGACTAGGTAGTTGACGCGATTGAGGCGATTGAACACAAATAGGCGACTAGTGTGTATAGAGCCCGCACTCCCCGTTGTCGCATTTAAGGAGTGGGGTGTTAGTTTTCCGCCTGGGAGCGAACCTGAGACAAAGGCGGTTGGAAGTCACACGGAAGTAGACAACGGCGAGCCTTAGTCCCATAACGAGCGTGAAAACGGCAAATTGAATGGTCGCTAGGGGTGTTTTTGGAAGTAGCTGATCGAGAGCGAGGCTGAGACTGTCCAACCGGGCGGGAATGGTGGGCTGTGTGGTGCACAGCAGCGACAGAAGCAGTTAATTGCGCAATCTGGGACTCTAAGCGATCAAAACGGTCGGTGGGTGCCTGACTACGTGAGGAAAAGTCAGCATCGTGGATAGCATGGACGGGATACTGTATGGGGGACAGTTCGAGAACTTTGTCTGCCATGACAGCTAAATTATCGAGAGGGTCGGAGGAGGAAGCGAGAATCGCGCAGATGTGGGCTGGCAGGCGTTGTAAAAACATTGTTTTCAGGAATTCGTCCTGAACCTGACTTCCAGCCAAAGAACGCATCTCACGGAGAAGTTGAGACGGCTTCCGATCCCCCAGATCGAGTTCTGTCAGGAGCTTGTTGACTTTGCGACCATCGGATATTTCAAACTCAGCCTGCAACCGATTCATGAGGTCGGTGTAGGGCGTCGCTGACGGTGGTTTGAGCAATAAATCCGAGATGAGCTCGGCGACGTCGCCCTCGAGAGAGGCTAATACGTAATTGTATTTTGTAATCTCTTGAGTTACGGGAGAGTTTGCGAATTGTGCATCGACTTGAAGTCGCCAAATCTTAACATTACGACGCCACAAAGGTGGAATTTTAATCGATACTTTAGCGATTTGCTCACCTTGGGTGCAGGATGGCGAGGGTTCTGGTCCTGGCGTGGTCATGTTGCCGAGGAAAATGCGAGAATGCGCGGCGATACGACGAAAACGCGAGAATTCGCGGCGGAACGGTGAAAACGCGGGAATGCGCGGCGGAACTCGCGATCCATCTGAACGTCAAAGAAAAAAAAACTTTCACGGGGTCACCAATGTATCCTATTTTAACTTAGATAGACGTAAGACCGTTGAACAAACGTAGGAAGATTTTATTAAATACCGAACCGACAGAATTTGAGAAGGACACACAGCATATGGAACAAATTCAAATTGCGATATTAAAAACACGTCAGCTAACATCAGCTGATGTTTAGCACCTGGCCACTGCAGTCGGCCAACACCCACAAGCCCTGTACAAGGACACGATATACTCCTGCTGTGAAAGAGTCCCTTCACGCCTACACCCTACAGGTTCTTCTTATGAAAGGACCAACGGCAGCTGTTGAAACAATTTTCTGAGAGAATTTTCTTCGAGAGAAACACGAACAACTCAGGAAGTTCCGCAGTAAATTTCGCTTTGAAATGTGGTTTCTGTACAATATCGGATCACGCCTGACGCTCACCTCTTACTCTGTGGTCTCCTTTCGTTCATTTCTTTCTGCCACAATTCATCAAGAGGGCTACTCCATTTTCTTTGCGTGTTCTTAGCAAAATACTCAAGTTCTCTTCCTTCTTAGTTTGCTCCATTCCCCGCCTAAGATCTGCTCATTCCATCTTCCATAAGTTCTGGACTAGGGCTAACACATCCCCATCTTGCCAGCGACTAGATTATCCTATTTCGTGGGGTGGAATCTGCTCCCAGCTCTACAATGACACCCAAGTAGTCATCTCTGTTGATCCATTTCAATGGTTTCTACCTTTTTTTGTTAAATGTGGTTTCTGTGCAATATCGGATTGCTCCCGACTCTCACCTCTAACAACACTCTGTCGTCTCCTTTCGTTCGTTTCTTCCCGCCAAAATTCATCAAGAAAGCTACTCTATTCTCTTTGCATGTTTTCAGAAAAATGCCCAAGTGCTCTTCCTTCATAGTGTGTTGTACTTCCTACCTAACAGCTGCACTTTCCATCTTCCATAAGTTCCGGAATAGAGCTAACACGAACATTCTCATTCCTCACCTTGTCCAGTCACTAGATACTCTCTTATATAGGGTGGAATTCGACTCCCTGCTCTACATTGTGATCTCTAAATCTCACTGGTTTCTCATACATTTTTCACCTCAATTCCAACATGATCGATTAGTCCTACCACACCTTGTCTCGATCATAGTTTGCCCTCTTTTCCGCAACGATAGCTAATTCCATGTACTTTACCTAAGGCTCCTATAGTGACCCTCGAGGTTGTACAAAATGATAGTACGAATAAGTAGTGAAAATTGAGCACTAGAATACATACGAGTAATTTTTGTGACTTACAGATTTTTTTTCTCTCATACTTACTTCTCTCCAGTTCATCCAAGAGTGTTGAAGTTTGGTTGTCAGCCTTTTGGGGACCACTGGAAGTGATTCTGAAGATGTCAGATCACCTGCCTTCGCCCAACTTCTCTCCTCCTCATCCAAGAGAGCTGAAATTGGGTACACAAGTTCTCCCTATAAAGAGAAAATATTCACAAATCAGAAATTTATTTAAAACCCACCAAAAACTAGTTGTTCCATTTTTGATGGATTTTAAGATACAGTCATCTCTAAGGAGGTATCAGGCAAGGTAACGTGACCGATGAAAACTCTGCTTTGATCACCGAGGATTTCTATCTCGCCTTTGATTGTTCGAACTTTCCACTTTTTTGTCTTGTTCCTTTCCCTATAAATCTATTTTGGGAGAAAAATGAAGTCGAAACGAAGTCACGAGTCTAAAACATCTCGAGTTACAAACTAGGAATACGTGAGAGAACAAAACCAGAGGTGGGAAAGAAAACGACGTCGTTTGTCGGGAAAAAAGAGCTCTCTTTTATTTTAGGAGCTGTTTTAAAAATAGTGTACCTATACACAAAAAAACCAAGAGGAAGAATAGTTTCAACCTAAGTGGTTAGATGGCGTTGGGAATACCGAGGAGTTATAAAAAATTAACGTTAGGTTTTTGATTTTAAAAAGGCACCTAAAAAAGCAATGGATCGAATAAACAGAGCCTGTCATTTTTCTATTTTCGGAATCGTTTCAAGAGGTGGTAGTTCATATCTGAAGAATAATAGGGATTTCCCAATATTTTTTGTTTTGCTTTTCGGTATACTCGTACTTTATTACTACCGTGATTTCCATGAGGGCTATTTTTTTTGAGTAATTTGAACATTTTAGCCAGATTATGGGATAGATGTACGCGTATGTAGTGTAATTTTGTTCTTGCGTATATTTGTTTTATTCGGAAGGGCTTCGTAAAGTATTTCGTAAAGTATTGTGTAAAGTATTGAGGGCCAAAACTTCGTTTCTATATCAAATAAGGTCTATATTATATTTATGAAACTGTAAAAAGATCTTCAAATTTTGACTAATGTCGCTTTTTTAAATGTTATTTGCTACAGTAGCGCCGTTCTCCCGTCACTAATTTCCAAGACTCCATCTCCAACTGACTCCATCAATCCACCTTAACCGTTAGGACCTCACACAGGGGTACAGCTGTACCCCACTGTTCCTATTTTTGGGTGCACATCCGCGAAAAAAAATTTTCCCGCCTGAATGGGACCCACGTAAATTATGTTGGTACCCCTGTGAGCGGGAAACGCACTGTCCCGAGTCCAGTTGGCTCTGAGAATTCGTGTGGTTCGCGTCTTTTTTGGTGGTGGGGTACAAAATCACCCCAGTGTGTTTTTTCAAACAGTTTGGGGTACAAATTTACCCCTGTGTGAATCCCTGGTAACGTTATAGGTAAATTTTGGATCCTCACTGTTCCGAGCCACCATGCCACAACAATTTGTTGGTGAGGGGGTGAAAGTGCCACAGAGGTTACATGACACCACAGCTGATGCAGAATTGGAGGGTGGTTCTCTTAGAATTGGGGATGGTCTCTTTTGAATGGTAGGATGACCCCCTATGAATTGGTAGGAGGTGGGGGAAGGGGGTGGAGTTGCCACGGAGGTTACATCCTAATTAGAGGATGGTCCCCTATGAATTGGGAGATGGTCCCTTATGAATTGGGAGATGGAGGACAAAGGGGGTGGAGTTGCCACGGAGGTTACATGAAACCACAGAGCACTGATACGGAATTGGAGGGTGGTTGGGGAAGGAGGTCAAGTTGACATGGAAGTTACATGACACCACAGAGCACTGCTGCCAAGATGCCTAGTAACTGTGCCAGAACCGCCCTTTTTACCCCACTACAATTTCTACGTAACAATATTGCACATGACCTTTATTGGGAAGAAGGGAACGCTCAGAAGTAGCAGAATAGGGGTTCAAGTGCATCACAGGAGGGTGATCTTTGGGGTGGTAGAATAAGGAAACTACTCATTGGATTTGGATGCCAATTTTTTCCTCCAACTCAGAATATTGCAAACTTGCATAATCAAAAGTAACAAAGTTCATTTCATATCGAACAAATTTTATTTCAAATTTTGAATGAGAAGCGATATTTAACAGTTTTGAAAATTGGTTTTCAACAGGAATGTCCAATAAAAAATATAACTATTACCTTTTTGAACCCCCAATAATTTTTATCATTGTTTAGATGCTTATAGAATTTTAAGCAACAATACCTAATTTCATTTAAAAATGGCAACAGAAACAAGATTTTAATTTTTTGTAAGTTGGGGTACATTTGTACCCCTGTTTGAGCTCCATGTCACAAAAACTTATGTGTGACCTCCTAGGGTTAACGGTCTCCTCAAACGTAGTCTATGGACTTACTCATTTGCAAAGCCTTTTCTTTCAGGTATCTCACTATCTTCCATCCTGGGTCCAAGGCCCTTCTAATGACGACGACCAAACCCCATAAAGTGCTCAATATCACTTTCCCCAAGGTGCTGCTTAATGTGGTTGGTCCGTCTTCTCCAGGGGATTGGGGGCTATATGTCGACACATAAACTGGTCGACAAACGGGCAAGAAGCCTTGTCGACATCTTTCAACACCAAGGGTTGACCAAAGTCGACTTCACAGGCATTGGAAATATGTCGACACAAAAATACAGCGACTAGTCGACAACTTTCAACACCCTTGTTGAAAAAGGTCGTCCAAGTCAACCATGGGGATACGACGACATATTTACGTCGACATCCTTCGTATAACTGCGAAATCTCGAAGATAAACGGCATACACTCTTCCTGGCCGATTATACGTCAACAAACCCATAAACAGGGATCATAACCAACTATCGTTGGTAGAGATATAATAGCAAGGGATCACTCAGCCCCCTAGACTACAGGCCGGGGGACTGGAGCGATGAGTCATGAAGGGTAGTGTCTCGCGGTCCTCCTGTTCCTCCCTTCAGAATAAGGCTTTTCACTCTCTTTTTTTGCTTCCTCACTACCGAAGGTAGGGAAGCTTTGTATTCGTGAAAGAAGTGAAAAAAAAATTCACGCATCATTTCTATTTTTGTGGAGATGAGAGGTACTGGAACTTGTTTCTACTTGTTAGAAGAGTAAGTCCTGTGAATTTTATCAAAATCCTTGGAGCAGTTTGGGAGAAAAGCTGAAAAATGGGGTAAAAACGACGTTTTTTCACCATTTTATAATATTTTCTCCCCCTAATAATTGACCTGGGGGGCTGAAATTCTTAGGGTATCATCCTCAGACATGTAGAACCATTCCTCCAAATCGGATTTTTTGTAATCAATTTCGTAGGAGTCGCAATCGTGATCATACACATACGTACATACATACGGACTTACATACACTTTTCCAAAACGTGGAGAAAATTGATCAGATGTCGATTAGGACCAGTTAAAGGTGGTGTTCTAGAAATTGGGTTTTCTGCTGATCGCAATACTTTCCATTCACCTTCAGGTGGGCTGAGGAAAGAAAAAATAAAAAAAGATGGGCAGGAATCTGAATCCAGGCCAACATTTCTTGAATCGTCCTAATTGTTTTCTGTTTGGTTGAGGCCTGCAGTTGGCAAGGCGGTGTCAAGGACCCACTTCACACTAGTGAAAGTGAACCCAGACAGTAATTACGAATAATCCTCGGATTGAAAGACCCCATGGGACCAAGGTTGAGGACAGGTAGTGGCCCAACCCTTTTGTCGTCGTTTAGCAGTCGACCAGTTTTAAGAGGGGTGTTTTTAGCTCATGTTCAACTCCTGTTGTTGAAATACGTCGAAAAACGGATCTCACATTTTTCGACATAAATCCGTCGACCAGTTTTAAAGATGTGCGTTATCGACGTTCTTCAACACCTGGTGTGGAAATATGTCGACAGGACGTGTCGACCAGTTTATGTGTCGACATATTGCCAAGTGCCCTCTCCAGGATGGTCCACCCCGAACGGCACCATAAATCTTCTTGAACCTCAACAAGGCTTTCTAGTCATGGACTGACAATGACCTGCATTCAGATCCGTCTTGAGAGGAATCTCCTGTGCTTGAGGTGTCAAAAATATGACCGAAAAGCGGCAACTCTTCGTTCAATATTTGGGACACCCTAGGAGAGGAAAACCCAGATGAAAAACGCTGCAAATCATTGCTCAAAGGTTTATTATTTTCTGTATAGATCACTGGTTCTCCATCAATAGCACCTACCACCATCTGTATTCTCCCTTGACCTTCCCTCTCAAATTTCAGCTCCTGCGTTCAATAGGATTGAAAATGGCTTCGGAGCTCACTCAGCTGATCAGTGATCAGAAGAGTGAAGAAGATCTCCTCGAATGCTGGAGACGCCTGGAAGAGCACTTCCATTCAATAGGATTGAAAATGGCTTTGGAGCTCACTCAGCTGATCAGTGATGTGAGGAGTGAAGAAGATATCCTCGAATGCTGGAGACGCCTGGAAGAGCACTTCCATTCAATAGCATTGAAAATGGCTTCGGAGCTCACTCAGCTGATCAGTGATCTGATCAGTGAGCAATGATTTGCAGCGTTTTTTACCTACAAACATTGTTTTACCTACCAATTTTTTTTACCTACCACACCTACCTATTGGTAGGTACTACCTACCACACTATAATGGCTTCACACCTTCACAATCAAGTTTATTAGAAAGAACTAAACGCTTCACACTCGATTCGAAAAATAGAAAGCTTGATATGGAAATTTGATTACTGGTTACGCAGAAGGCAAAACTGTATACAAATCGAAGAAATGAACGGCGATTAGACCTCTTTTGCGATTCACACTCATGATTCTGTTTTATCGAAGGAAAACCTTCAAATACTCGTAGGGACCGAACGGTTTGTCCTACAGAGCTCCGGGTGGTCTCAAAAATTTTTAAAAATACTGTACTATTTAAAATTGGTGAAAAAACGATACCTTTATTTCGAGAGTTTTCGAGCTAGGGCACTCTTGAAAATTTCAACCCTTAATTTTCACCCCTTAGAAGTGACCTACATCAACCAAAAGCTTCGCGGCACAACTAGACCCCAAATGGAGCCCATATACCAAATTTGAACCAAATCGGTCCAGTGTTGCTAAGAAAAGTGCCGCGGACGGCGGACGGACGGAAATTTTTTTTATTCGATTTTCGGATTCTACGTACCTTGAAACGTAAAACATCAAATTTTGAGGGGGGGTTAAAATTTTTTTTTTCTTGCTCGATTCCAAAGGCTTATTATTGAAAATAATAAACCAAAATGACCTGGTCTTCCTAATTGAGGATTGAGTATGAGGTTATCTCCCATCCTGTAAAAATTACATTACTTCAAAACCTAAACAAGTAAAAAATTAAATAAAGTGACATAAACCACGGGGTGAAGTGAACTTTCTACAGGATCCATACGGCAGACATACAACATAGCAAAATAACCACAGAAACACACTCAGACCTCCACCTAAATAAATGAATTGAATTTAATAAATTAAAATACTGTTAAAATACGTATACTGTTAAGACTTGAATATTTAATTACATTTTTGTTGTTTTCAGGTAAGTTGACGCCCTTGAAAACTTCTTGCATTCTTCTCTTCGATAGGTAACGTAGCCTTTTCCATTAGTTGACATCACGTTTAATTTCCTACTCACACTGGTATATCAATATCACTAGGAATTATTGATACAATTCTGCTGTTTAAACATTGAGGTACCTATGTAATTTTTAAATATCGTGGCATAACATATCTAAATATATTATTCATTATTATTGCTTTAAATCTGTATTCATGGGCAAACTTTGTTCTACACTTACTTATAACGAATCTATTTTCTACGTATGAATATTTTTAGTGTACAATATTATCTTAAGCTAGAAAATTAATAGTTATTACCAACTTGTTAAGCCTGAATTAGTTCATGGATGGATGGATGGATGCGAAAGTTCCAAGGCACTGACGGTATAAAAAGTAAAGGGGAGGCAAGAGAGAAATAATTTTCTCAATTGTTTCTCAGCCATCAGACGATCAATTTTGATTGAGTAAAATTCTTTATTTCATTTTTAATTTTTCTAAATAGCCTATCGAGATTTTGGAATCCTAGAATCCACAACAACAAAAGAATCAATAATAACGAAAGAAATTATGATATGTTGGTTCAGGATTTAAATACACGTTTTAACTACTCAAAGGGTTCAAAAACTCGACTGAGGAGGTTCATAGTTTTGAAAAATTCCAAAACAATTTTTGGAGCACCCTAGAGAGATGCAACCTACAAAATCCAAATGGAGTCTGCAGCCAATAATAACAGAAATGATGAGTTAGTTGGTCAACATTTTTGAACGACATTGAGGAGCCAAAAACGTTTATGATTGAAATTACCATCTTAAATTATTAAATTTATTACATATTAAATTAAAATACATTAAAGTATATAGAATTGGATTCAGCTCAAAATATACTATTTGAATGCGTTTGATACTATTACCATAGCTGATGCTGCAAACTATTTCGCAAAGGTTTATTATTTTTCTGTATACGAGATCACTCGTCTGCAAAGAACTCAGCTTTGTATTGTTACTACCTATAGGTATTATATACTTTTAAAAATACAATTCACTCAAAAACGGGGCACGTCATTAATGGAAAAAAATCAATTATTAATGGGGAGGACGCCCAGGATTCACCCGACGCCGGCCCCAGGGATGAGGGATGTTGAGGAAGATATGGGTGGGAGAGAGGGATGAAGGGAAGTACCTTTATAAAAAGACACCAGTTAAAATATGAACCGAACAATATGCGCTTGGTGACACCACGGAATACATCCACAGAGATACCCAACTCGCGCGTACCATAGGTACCACCCACCTACCACAAACCTACTTCACAATGAAGTTCATTTGGAAGAAAAAAAGAGCTTCACACTCGATTCGAAAAGATAGGGAGTTGTGGGTGCCTTCATGGGAAATTTGAGTGCTGATTGCTAAGGACGCAAAACTGAGAAAAGAACAGCGATCGCATTTTCGTCAGCTAAAATTTCAACGGAGATTAGGCCTCTTTTGCGATTTACACTCGTGATCCTGATTTATTGTAAATCAAACCCTTAAGTTCTCGTAGGGGGCGAACGGTTTGTCCTGCAGAGCTCCGGGTGGTCTCAAACGGTTCTAAAAATTGAATACTATTTCAAATTGGCGAAAAAACAATACCTTTATTTTGAGAGTTTTCAAGCTTTCACTTTTGAAAATAACAACCCCTATTTTTCACCCTTTAGAAGTGACTGACATCAACCAAAAGAGTTGCGGCACAACTAGACCCCAAATGGAGCCCATTTTCCAAATTTCATCAAAATCGGTTCGTAGAAAGTGCAGCGTTCGGAGTAAGGCGGACGGACCGATTTTTTAAAATTCGTTTTTCGGATTCTACATACGAGTACTTTGAAACGTAAACCATCAAATTTTGGGTGGTGAGGGGGGGGGTTATAATTTTCTTTCTTGCTCGACTCCAATGGTTCATTATTGGAAATAATAAACCAAAGTGACTAAAAATCAGTTAATTAGTCAAATATTGAAATCATGATGATTGACTGGAACTTCATATGAACAGAGTTTGTAAGCGGAAGCGTATTCTGTTAGTCGGTTGTTAGCTGCACACAGGAAGCATATTCTGCTGTTAGTCCCAAGTTTGCAACTAAACCATTAGCGCCCCGAAGACTTGGCCGAGAGAAGAGGAAACCGAGCTGAGGAACATTAGTGGAACTGAATTGGTAAAGACGGGTCGGATTGAGTGGGCCGGAACGGACATCTGAGGCCTGTCTGTGTGTATGTGCCCGTTAGCCGAGCTTTTATGTATAAATGTGTCTGTGCCTGGACGTAAAAGGGTGAGATTGAGCGTGGACTGGAAAAAGGACGCCCGCTGAAGATATCACATTACTCGTGACCTCGATATATCTTCATTTTAGGGGGTCCAGTTTCAACAACATAATACTCTTGAAGGGGCTTGATTTTGCTTCCTCACTACCGGCGGTTGGGAGGCTTTGTATTCAAGCTGAAGAGCCAGGAAATTGGAACCCTCATGAGCCCCATTCCGTGCTTCAAAGCGTTATAAACGATTTTGGTTCAGTTTCTCTCCGTGCCAATTCCTATGAAATTTGTCATCATAAAGGTAATGACAAAACATTCAAAATGCAAACTCAATTATATAAACGCTTTCAAACGAGTCTGCAACACATTGGGACATTTTGGCATTTTATATCGCTTCACGAACAGTTGTTAGGCAATAAATTATTATAATCAAATTATATGTCTGTTATATGTTTTTGAAAGTCATCTGTGTAATATTTTTTGAAATATAAATTCAGTCCAAGTTCTTTTGCAGAAAAGTACGTATTTTCTGTTTTAAGTTAAACGTGAGATATTTCCTTTAAAAGTGAACAGTTTCGTCCGGTTCCAATTCGTGTATAGAGTTGGTCGCCAGTACGGACAATACAATGTCTTTATTTGGCACATAAACGAAATACAGGAAAATAATAAACTTTTGTGAATTAATTTGCAGCGTTTTTTGGAAGAAATAAACTTTTCACACTCGATTCGAAAAATCGTTTGCAAAGATCACAGCTTTGCCATCGTCACTATTTTTGCTTCCGAGACTCGGAAGACTCATACCAATTTTGGTTTATTATTTTCAATAATGAACCTTTGGAATCGACCAAGAAAAAAAAATTTTAACACCCCCTCAAAATTTGATGGTTTACGTTTCAAGGTACGTAGAATCCAAAAATCGAATAAAAATTTGGCCGTCCGTCCGCCGTGTACGGCACTTTTGCCACTTAGCATTGACCGATTTTGATGAAATTTGGTATGTAGGCTCCATTTGGGGTCTAGTTGTGCCCCGAAGATTTTGGTTGATGTAGGTCACTTCTAAGGGTTCCAAAATCAATTTTGAAATTTTCAAAACGCCCTAACTCAACAAATTTTGATATAAAGGTATTGTTTTTCCTTCAATTTAAGATTCTATAGAATATTTAAAAATTTTTGAGACCACCCGGAGCTCTGTAGGACAAATCGTTCGCTCACTACGAGAATTTAAAGTTTGGACGTACGATAAATCAGAAACACGAGTGTGAATCGCAAAAGAGGCCTAATCTCCGTTCAAATTGAAGCTGACCGAAATGCGATCGATATTTTTCTTCATGTTGGGTGGTTGGTGGCTTTGCAGACGAGTGATCTACATAGAAAAATAAAAAATAATAAACCATTGTGTAATAATTTGCAGCGTTTTTATTAATTAATTACTTCATAATTAGTGTACTTACTCGTCATATCAGTCAAACTTGACCGTTTCTATCATATGCATTGTTTTTAATAATAACAAATTGCAACGTTTTCTAACGGAAATAGTTTATAAACGTCACCCTATTTTACCTTCAGCGAAACGACGGTTGGTAGTGACGTCAACCTAATCCACGGAATTAACCGATTAGCTTTCCAGACTTACTAAGATGATGAATAGCCCCGCAGAGCCAACTTCCCGGAAACTGTAATAATTACTCGAGACCGCCGATATTACCTCAGAGAAACTCGCTTGATAACGATTTTTAGACAGGGAATTCCTCTACGTTTTAATAAATTCCTATAAGTATATCCAAGTATCAGCCGAGAAAGTTTTCCCTCAATTTGTTTCAAATAATTTTTATTGGACGCAGAATATTATATTCGAACTAAAATTTGCAAAATATCGATGGAGTTTCTTCGATCTATTTTTGTTGTAATATTATGCGAAGGGGTAATCCTAATTAGATTCCTTAGACAACAGTTCTTCCTATGTAATATTAAGCAATGTGGTAATCCTTACCAATTCCTTATGGTAGATTCCTTAGACAACAGTCGTCATTAGATTCCTTAGACAACAGTCCTCATTAGATTCCTTAGACAACAGTCATCATTAGATTCCTTAGACAAGGAAAACGTTCATACCACCCACTACACTTCAGAGTGAACTTTCTCAGAACAGAAGCTCCCATTTAACTTGCTCTATCTCTATTCCAATTTCGTTTTTTAATATAGTCACTTCATTTTGTATACGCAGTTTTTCTTTCTTTACTGCCCACATTAATCAATTTAAATTTTTTTTTTTAAAATCAATTCATGGTTAAACCAACACAAAGGCTGAAAAGTCTGATAAGGTCAAGGTCCTAAAAAATTTGGAACACAACCAAGATCCTCCAAATCAGACAAGTCACTCAGTGGTTTTTAACCCTAATTGGACCAACAAATTTTTTCATCGCTCTGGGGAAAATCTGGCCATAACTTCATTTTTAACCCTAACTGGACCATGGTGTCACTAGTGTCACAGAAAACATCTTATGAATTCCACTGCTGTCCCAAGGTGACACCAGATTAACTAGATTTAAATTGTAATTTAAAAATTAATGGACTGAGTTGAATTTTGTGAACCGTTTTTATGTCTGTTATTAAAAGTCAAAAAACTATACTTATGATTTAAAAAAAAAATTTCATCGGAAATATTTTGTCATAATTCTATTTTGAGACTTCCAATAACCCACAAAACATTCAAATGTCCATTAAATTCGGAAATATATTGTCATAACTCCATTTTGAGACTACCAATAACCCACACAACATTCAACTGTTCATCAAATTCAAAATTGCGATTAATTTTGGTTGCTCCGTTGACTTCTTGGGACATCTGTGGAGTTACTGAAATGTTTTCGGCGGCACTAGTGACACCGTGGTCCGATTAGTGTTAGTCCTTTTTTAATAGGAAATTTCGTTCCGATTCCGAAAATAACCTATTTCATTCCCAAAATTGGTTCTTAAGGGGATACTGAAGTCAATTTTTGAGTCCTTCGGACTATTTTGATGCGGTTTGTGGCAATAGTCTGTTCTTTGACTGTTTCCCTAGGCAGTGCCCCTGCATCAGGTATCGATAATTATGATTTTAATCTCGTTGAAATGTTGACCATCAATAGCTCTTAGAGAAATTATATCTCACTGAGAAATGATCTCGTTTCATATCAAGGTGCCGTTCCATAGCACTGCACTCAACTATTTTTACACTGATTGATTCAATAAGTACCTTCTTCCATGTTTTTGTAGTTATTTTCTACGACAATATGCAAATGATCAGCTTGAAGAAGGTGTCACCGAGTTTAATTTTATTATTTTACGTGAGAGATTGAGATTGAGCTGGGTTCAGTCCCCCCCCCCCCCCCTTTTTTTTTGCCCTAAATTTTTGCCTCCAAAAAACACTGAAAATCACACTATTTTTTATAATTAAGTTCTTAAATACAACTCAAAAAGTGTTTATTATACCATAAAAGTTATGAAACGAAACTCAAATCTTTCGACATAAATAAAATTCTTGTAGTAATCAATATTCGAGAAGTACAAATAACTTTTATTGAAGGAATAATCATAGTTGAATCAGCATTGTGAATAAAACTTTTAGTACAAAAAACGGACGGATCTCTGATAATAATACACAGCAACAACTTGAAGCCGACAAAGACAATCTAATGAACCGGTGTAGTCACAGTGTGTTTGCTATTTTGAATACTCTTCAACACTTTCCCTTATTTAAAATGAAAACATTACCAAATCTTTCAAAACTGAAAAGAGACGTTACTTGGCACAACATTCCACTGGACAAATTATAGGAGTCCCATCTTCTCACAGAGAATTCTGATGCGTGGAGCAGCCAAAGGCTTAGTCAGCCCATCCGCCAATTGATCTTCAGCTGGAACTCTCTTGACCGCCAATTTACCATCGCTGACGAGCTCTCTAATGAAGAAATGCTTCCTCTGGACGTGCTTTGTGCGTCGATGATTCTCAGGATTCTCCGCCAAACGTACAGCGGCAGCGTTGTCAATTCGAACAATAGGAATCTGCCTCAACACAGTCATTTCTCCAAGAAGTCTGCTAAGCCAAATTACTTCCTTAGCAGCTTCACTGGCAGCTATGATTTCGGCTTCTGCGGTGGACTCTGTTACTGAGGCTTGCCGTTGACTAAACCATGAAATAGCGCCATCTGCGTATTTGACCAGAACTCCTGACGTTGAGCGTCCAGTTTTTAGACAACCGCCAAAATCAGCATCACTATAACCTTCCAGGATACCAATATCTGCCTGTTGTCGATAAGTGATGCCTAAATCCAAAGTTCCGGCAATGTAACGAAAAACTCTTTTAAGTTTCACAACATCTTCAACTGTTGGGTTTTCCAATGATCTGGATAAGAAGCCTACAGCATAAGCTAGGTCGGGTCTACTCCCAAGCATCAAATACATTAAGGAGCCCACTGCTTGTCTGTACGGGAAATTATGCTCTTTTCCAGTCACTTTCCCTGAATCTGAACCTGGACTTGGAATCATAGGAGATGAAACTGCGTTGCAATCTGCAAAGTTATATTTTTCTAAAATTTTCTGAGCGTAGGCTTTTTGACAGATCTTAATATCGCCATTCTTCAACTTCTTTATCTCAAGGCCCAAAAAATAGTCAGCATCCTTTGAAGTGATCTTGAATTCGGTTCTAAGCTGGTGGAGAAACTCGTCAAGTTCCTGCTTACTTGTTGCTGCAATTAAGCCATCGTCTACATACAAGGCTAAGATGACTTTTTCATTGTTCCTTTCTCGAACAAACAAACAAGGTTCTTCTAGACTAACCTTGAACTTTAAATCTTCTAGAAACTTGCCAATACGCTTATGCCAGCACCTAGGTGATTGTTTCAGTCCATACAGACTCCTTCTGAGCTTCCAAACTTTACCAGTGCTGTCATCATACCCATCAGGCTGGGTCATATAGATGGTTTCCTCCAACTTTCCATACAAAAATGCTGTGGAGACATCAAACTGTGCAAGGTTCATTTTCTCTGTAGTTGCAATGGCCAACATCAAACGAATAGTTTGCAACCTTGCAACTGGGCTAAACGTTTTGTCAAAATCAATACCTCTTCTTTTGTCATAGCCCTTGGCAACTAGTCGGGCTTTATACTTTAAAATGGAACCATCAGGGTTGAGTTTTCGTCGAAAAACCCACCTACATTGAATTGCTTTTGAACCTTTTGGCAATTCTACCAGGTTGAACGTATCATTTTCAACTAAGGAGGCCATCTCATCATCCATGGCCTTTTTCCAACCTGTACTGTCTGGTCGCTGAATCGCCTCTTCGTAAGTCTGTGGCTCCTCCTCTGTAGTCATCACCATGACAAAATCTTCATAATACTTAGGAGGTTTGATTTCATCTCTGTTGCGCAACTGTCGAGTGTTCGCAGGTCTTTCTTCAATGTCTGATTCAGCTTCCTCAGAATTAGACCCACTCTCTGGTTCCTCCGTAGACTCTTCTTTGTCAGTTGGCAAGCTCATAAAAGGTTCCTTCATTATTTCGCAGTTACGAAGTGTTTCTTGAAAAATTACATCTCTGGACAAAAGAACTCGCCTTTCTTCTGGGATATATATACGGTAGCGCTCGTCACCATCGTAGCCTATGAGGTAACCTCGTTGAGCTTTCTTGTCCATTTTGTGCCTTTTTTGTGCCGGAATATGCAAATAGCATGTTGAACCAACAATTCGAAGATGACTTATTCTGGGTTTCTTCCCAAACCAAAGCTCATGTGGACTGACTCCACCTTCTGATGATTTTCCCGTTCTATTCAGGATATAGACAGCTGTGGTAACCAACTCGGCCCAAATTGCTTGAGGGAACTGTACATCCGAATTTGAGTGCATGAATGTTCTAGCCATCTCGACTATCGTTCGATTCTCTCGTTCACTACTGCCATTTTGCTGCGGAGTGTAAGGAGCAGTTAACCTCTGCGTGATGCCCCTTTCCAGCAACATTTCTCGAATTTCAGCATTGTCAAACTCTCCACCATTATCACTAAGAAGTTCTTGGATGATGTGACCTTGCTTTTCAGCATGAGCCAACATCTGACCTAAAACAACCTTGACCTCAGATTTCTGTGCGATAACAAAACTATAACGGAATTTGGTGTAGCTATCCTTAAATACAACCAAATAACGTTTCTTCTGAAAAGAATCAGAGAAAGGACCACAAACATCAGTCGAGACGAGGTCACCTGGCTTTGATACATTCCTTCTAGTACCAAACGGCAGTCGATGAGCTTTACCATAAATGCATGGTTCACAAATCTTCTTATCTAGCTCAACCTTGGTGTCTAGCTCGTGCTCTAGCTTCTCTTTGACATGGCGTTTATCTTGGTGGCCCCACCTCTCATGATAAAGCTGCAATAGATCTCTGGATTCTGCAAGATTGATGGAAGAACTGTTTTTTGAACTTACAGCCTTTATATTTGCTTTAAACAGCGAACCATCCTGCTCTCTAACACCTGTCAGTACTGGAACTCTGTTGACAGAAAATGTACAGGAGGTGACTGTTGACTCAAACTTGCTAATTAGATTTTTATCATGAGCAGCTAATGGTGAGAATAAATTCTTGGCAATTTTAGGAACTAACCAAACATCCTGTAGCTTCAAACACTGGCTCCTACCATTGACTTCTGAAAATACTTCAATATTGCCACTCCCTATGGCATTCAGACACTCTTCTCCAGCTGCTTTGATGCTACATGGGCTCTGGAACTTGGAGAATGACGAGAACCAATCAGATCGACTCGTAACATGCTTAGTGGCACCATTATCCACCCACCAGTCTTCTGTATTTTGCTCAGCGGCGAAAACCTCATTATGGATCGAAACCAGAGCAATGGTGCTATCAGCTACATTACTCTGAACACTACTACTAGCGCCATCTCGTGTAGGACGCGCAGGTCGACCATCTGCTTTCCACTTTCTGCATTGACGAACCCAATGACCTGGCTTTTGGCAATAATTACACTCATTTCTTGGTTTAGACTGTGGAGGTGGGTCACTAGATCTCTGATTTCCTGTAATACCACTATCCTTCTGCTTCTTAGATTTAGCATACAAAGCTTCCTGATCTTTATTGTCACTCAATTTTTGTTGCCCTGAATTTCTCTCATAAACTGTAAGCTGTAAACTTAATTCTTCAAAGGTCTTAGCATCATCTTTTGCAAGCAGCATCCAGCCAGACTTAAATGTGTCAAAACTACTAGGTAAAATGTGTAAAATTTTACAAACTAAAATCAAGTCCGGGAGTGTATTTAAACCTTTCTGCTTCAAACCATTATTAAGTTCGTTCCAAAGTGTACGAAGTTTGGCTACGTGGGTGGAAACGTCATCACTCGATGTCCAAACAAAAGCGAAAAAGTCCGCACAAACCTTGAACAGCTGATCCTGTGAAGTAGCCTCGAAGTTTTCCCTCAACGCTGTCCAAGCTTCATGGGCAGTCTCTTTATCCATGATTTTCTGATAAACTGAATCAGAAACCATACTTGTGATCATGGACTTGGCATAGCTATTTGCCTTCCTATAAAGAGAACAATCTGCTTTGTATTGCTTATGCTCAGCCTCTGTTGCATTCTCACCCAATGGTTCAGGTTTTACTAGCTTGTTATCAATACAGTCTACAGCACCTTCATGATAATCCAGCAAATCTCTTACCTTCCTTTTCCAAATCGGCCAGTCAGCTTCTCCAGTTAAGGGTCTGACGTGTTTTGCAAACTCCATTCTTTCCATGTACCTATACTAATCAACACTACCGAACGAAAAGAACGACTCACTGTTCTTACTAAACTCGAAATCTACTTCTTAACTCACAAACTTGATCGGCCAATGTAGTTGATAAACACTGAATCAACTCCACGGAACTTTTCCGAACTTTCCTTCAAAAGTACACTGAATATCGAATATAAAACTTCTATGAAACGTCAGGAGCATCTAGGATGTGAGGGTGATAAAACGGCATCAGCGCTGCCTGGCGACGATTAGATAAACCTTCCGGAACTCAAAACCTACGTTATCACACTTATCAATCGGCCGATGTGATGACAGCTCGGTACATCGTTGACACATTTTACCGTAGTTTCGCCTTGCTGATTTTCCGCGTGTGTTTTGCCTGATTTTGCGAATCTCCCAGTGCGAGAATCTTTACGAAGAGTTCTCCGTATATTACCTCGCTGTGACGAAGTGCTTGCCCTCAACAGAGTCGTACAGCAAAATAGTTAATAGTACATAGTGCTATTCCCTCGATAACTAGAACAGTTCCACTTCCACAATGCCATAACTGTGCATACATTGAGTGTAATAGCGACCGTGCAAAGTTGGACGACCAGGATATAATCCGCCCACCAAATCCTATCGATTTCCTTTGCCCTGTTTGCTGTTACCCACGGGAAATTGTGTTATACTGAAGCGATGTAATGATGAGGAGATTCACATACCTAAAACCTTGCGAGAAGCACTCAGAAATCTTGCAAGATGCACTCTCTGTAGAGTATTCGTAATATTGGCGGTAATCACAGGAGCTAATGTTAGATTACAGAAGGCACGGAATATAGATGCATAAACAAAGATACCACCGTCTGCTCCGAACACTTGGATGAAACCCCAGAAAAGCTTGACTATAAAAGGAATTTCCCCATTGTCATACCGGCAAACGTAAGTAAATGTATTTACCCGTCTATGTTTACCTATTTAATTTTATCTAAAATAATAAATAATGTTCTGGTGATACATCAGCATAGGACTTTGCAAATCTCTACCTAAATGCTTGTCTGGTACCAAAAACTAAATGAATAGGTACTCTTTCTTTTCTCTTTGCAGGCTCCATTCCATGTTAGAAGGGATTTCATACTGACGACACACTTGGGACTTACTGGACTCAACCTCTAGCAATCGACCAAGTGGTAAGTATACATTAAAGCTTAGGTACGAGTAATTTAGAAAACCGTTTATGCATAAACTAGCATAGTGACATAATTGAATACGTTATAATTGATTTAATTACTCAGTTAGTAATTTGTAACTAACAAATTTGGATGGTTTTGAGTACTTTTTTTCCTTATTTTGTTTTTATTCATTTTTTCTTGGTCATGATGGTACCTGCGGACGAGATTGTGACTGCTGGAGATGACTGCAATGAAGAAAACCGTATTCTAATATCTCCTGAACAGATTTTTGTACCAGGAGAAATAATTCGTTAGGATGTTCAGGTTTGTTTGGCTTCTTCAACGACCAGTTCAATTAGTACTCAAACATTGCCAAAATCTATTTGGTCTTTTCCATTTGGGACTGTGTGGTGCAAGATGGATTTTGAAGAGTCTCAGGTTGGCTTAAAATTCATACTGAAAGTCAAACGAGTCCAAAATGAATAAAATTCATTTTGTACGCCTTTAATGGATATACTTAATTCAAATATATTATAAAATTTTATTTAATTTCTTATAAAAGTCAATTTAATCCGTTATGATTAATCTCATGACTATGGTTAATATTAAATAAAATATAAAAGTACAATATGTGTAATACTATATTATATCCCCCCGGAGGGGGGCTACCTGATTCCGGTCTAAGGGATAGGTAAATTGTAGGTTTTATATTTTTTGGTGAAAATTGATAGATATATTTATATCTATTGATATAAATATATTTATTTATATGATTTATTGTATTATTTATTATTTTATAATAAATAAATATAAAATAATAAAACAAGCCAATAATAAATCAAATATATTATTTATTTATTTTATTATAATCTCAGTGATGTCTTTATCTAATGAAAAAAAAACTGCCTTTACCAGAAGAAATCTCCTGACTTTTCCAAGTTGTGTGGCTACTCTGAACTTACTTCATGTCATCAAATCCAAAATTGGTAAGCTCTGTAGAAATGATGCCTGCTTGGCGTAGTCATTTTATTGATTTATTTTGTACTGCACCCCAAGTTGTGATTGTCAAGTAATTTTATTGTGTTGTAATGTATCAAGTGTTTATTAATTCATGATTCTCAGTTGAGAACAAGGTAATTTGTTATCAATGACCGGAAGTTCCCAACTGCATGTATATATCAATAAATATTTTTGTAATACATTTCTTTTAATTTTAAATGTTTTCCTGTTAGTTTAATATCATGATTAATCCAGAAATATTAGGGTTGAGATAAAGTTGTGGGTTGATAATAATCTAACTAGCAAACCTTTTCGGCTCAAATGTGTTCAGATTTTAGTTTTATGCCGTTTTAATTCCAAAGGTTCATTATTGAAAGTAATAATTCAAAACACTGGCTTGTTTTTAACCATGGCCATCAGCAATGAACTTGAAAAGGTAACTATCACCCCGATTTTCAGCTATCCCACACCATTAACTATTCAGGAAAAATGCAAACAGAATTCCATGAAATTCCTCACTGTTCTTATAAAAATTTAAACTCATAATAATAATTAAATTATAATTTAATAATAAAATTGTAATGTAATAATGATAAAATTATTATTTAACCCTAGAATGCAACCCCATTTTTTTGTGCTTATTGCAACTCATTCGTCGATGTGACGAATACCAGTAAAAAATCGTGTTAAATGGATCAAAACAAAGGTCGTTTTCGGGAAATTGGGGAATGAAATGATTGAATTCCACATCGGTAATGGTTATTGGATTTATTCAATGAAAAAAATCCCAAAAATAATCACCATTGAGGTCATTAGGAACATTAGTACTTTTAGTAGGTACCTAAATCATTGTAAAACAAGACTCATTTTCGGGGTGGAAAAAAATTCCTGGACAGTCTAAAAAAATTGTCATTACTACAAAACGATGTCTGTCTTACAGTACATGAATATAGGAACAAACGAGTCAGCCTAGACGTTTCACAGTATCAATATGACATTTCAGGGGAACTTACTTGGTTACAATGTCTAAAATTCACAATTTCCCTCTAATTACGAAAAAATAAGGCATCACTACAATGGTATCGTAGTTATGTCAAGAAAAACAGGCACAGAAGGAACATATAGTGTAGTGAATTACATACCTACTGAACAGTAACTTTTACCTATATCACCTTTGAATGAACTACAATCCAAAAGTCAAAATAAGATGAACTTGAACATCTATAATTTAGACTTTTGTCTCAATATATCACAAAGCTTATGATAAACATCAAAAGTCTTACTAGCATCATTTGATGTGGGGTTTAATTCGAATGTTGGATATATTAGAACATGGATTTTAATGCTGTTCAAATTAGAGGCTCGCATGCCGCTAAAGATTCCACTATTTCTTACTCAAAATAGGTAGGTACTAACTAAATTACTAAGTGAAACAGTTATGTGCAGGAAGAAGGTAAATAAATTACGAGTTTTATCGCCAACCAACTAGTTGCCTTAATGCTTATCCTATGGAATGTCCGCTGGAATTAATGAATTACTAAACAATATGTTTTTGATCATGGTTCGGAAACAACCAGAAAGCAAAACGAAATAACGTTCGAGTGAGATCGAGTCGAACGAGTTGTAAGCAAACGACAGGAGTTCGTTACGAAGTTTATCAAAGTAGCTAGGTATGTCCGTAATCCGTAAAATATCCGATTTTCCAATACGCAACACCCTCCTTCGAAAGTTAACATCCGCGAATCCTATTAAGCACTACGGAACCCGGTTTTAGGAACACGGCACACGATACCTACTTCACAAATCACATCGGCCGATTGATAAGTGTGATAACGTAGGTTTTGAGTTCCGGAAGGTTTATCTAATCGTCGCCAGGCAGCGCTGATGCCGTTTTATCACCCTCACATCCTAGATGCTCCTATGAAACGTCTGAGCTCATAACCTCTTGTAGTAATCAATATTCGAGAAGTACAAATAACTTTTATTGAAGGAATAATCATAGTTGAATCAGCATTGTGAATAAAACTTTTAGTACAAAAAACGGACGGATCTCTGATAATAATACACAGCAACAACTTGAAGCCGACAAAGACAATCTAATGAACCGGTGTAGTCACAGTGTGTTTGCTATTTTGAATACTCTTCAACAAAAATGTCACAAAAAAGTAAGTATTTGAGCCATTTTTGAGTGCTCTAAAGTAAAATTTAGGAGCTGGATTTTGAAAAATGTCAAATCATCTTGTGGTTTTTTCGTTAAAAAGGAGCCACTTTGGATAAAGGAATCTATGGCACATAAATGTCCGGAGTCAGCGGAAAATTTCCTAATAAAATATCATATGAAATAATCATGTCCAGAAAATAATTGTTTTTGAACCACGAATGAAATTACAAAACTTGTATCGTTATAACCCAGATTGTGAGGTCGAGAATTGTCGGCCACAAGCCGACATAAAACTAAAGCTCGTGGGCAGGAGAATTTCCGTTTCACGTCAGAAAACGGTTAAACTTGAAATGACACGACCGCCCTCCTAAAAGTTGAAATGCCACGAAGTAGGAAAAGGTCAAGTGGTGGACTGACTCTTCAGTGTTCGTTTCTACCTCTGACATGTGACTATGGATCCCTTCGATTTGACGGTACTGTCAGGGGATGGAATGAATACGTGAATTTCGCTACCATCAATCTCGAAATTATTCGGATGTAGCTCAAGTTTGGAGAATAGTTTGAGAATCAACCAAAGAAGAACGTAACATGATTTTGATATTCTTTATAATAATTAAGCCCAAACTGGAGTGGGTATAAGCTAGTCTACGTTTTTTAGCCTTTTGCTCATGACAGGTTGGACATTTTCACATGTTCGATATTCTGGTACGCGGGAAAATTTGGATTCGTTAGTTTTGGTACCTTAGACATTTTGATACTTTAGTTTTATAGTCTCCGTCGATGATGATATCGAAGCTGCAACTAGTAATCTACAGAAGTGAGGTTTTTACTGAGGTTTCTAAGTGGACCAAGATGTGGAGAATAAAGTTAAACGAATCAAAATCAGTTCACATCAACTTTACTAACCGAAAAATTCCAGTCATGGATGTTGAGATCAATTCAAATAAAATACTCCATACCGATGCAGTTAAATATTTGGGTATGACCCTCGACTCCAAGTTAAACTGGAAAAACATATAGAAAAGAAAAAAGAGGAAATTAAAATCAAATTCAGAAAGATGTATTGGTTGATGCGAAGGAATTCTCTTCTCTCTCACCACAATAAACTGCTTATTTATAAGCATATCCTTCGCTCTATCTGGACCTATGGAATTCAGTTATGGGGCTGCGCCAAAAAATCAAACATTAACAAAATCCAAACCTCCCAAAATAAAATACAGAGAAGTATAGTGCGTTCACCTTGGTACATGAGGAACGATGATATTCATCGAGACTTGAGGATGGAAACAGTCCACGAAATTATTGCAAGGTACTCAAGGAGGCACGAACAACGCCTCCACAGTCATGAGAACCTGGAAATGCTCTTTTTGGACAACGAAGATGAACTCCGGCGACTCAAGCGAAAAAAAAACCACTGGACTTAGTTAGTGCCGTTAAAGTGCAATAATTATTATAGCTCAGTGTTGAAGATACTGTTATGGGAAGGGGCTGCGTTTAACTGTAAACGGGCTCTCAAAGAGTGTAAAAAATGATTTGTAATTTTGCTAGATGGATTGTATTTAATATTCAGTTGCAATAATAAATTACGTTAAAAAAAGTTTGATAGTCAGTTTGAAATTTCGAGAGAGAAAAATATTTATTGAACATTTTAGAAGTAAACTCAATGTCTGGCTCAAAAGGTCTGATATTCATTTTGGTTTATTATTTTCAATAATAAGCCATTGGAATCGAGCAAGAAAAAGAAATGAAAAATGCGAGATTACCTGTGGAAAGTTTTTGAATATCGATGAAAGATATTAGAAGCGATATATCATTTCGATTGTTGCTAGTCTGAGGCTGTAGAGTATTATTCTGTGGCAGATTTAGTATGGTATTTTTACTTAATATTTGGTATTTTATTACCAATTTACTTTGGCAAAAATATCGATAATATCGTCAAGAAAGTATCGATACCTCCAATATTTTAGGCAAAAGTATCGATACTAAAATATCGGCATGAGTTTTTTTATCAAAAGTATCGATACAAATATCGGTATCGATACAAATATCGGTATCGATACCAAAAAAAAGCAGGTAGTTAGGTATGTATATTGATATACATAAGAAAAAAACCCTGACAAATGGGTTGTTGAGAGAGGAATATTCATATTGCGTTCCCGTATTTCCTCCTGTAATCCTTGTATTCGTGTATTCAATCAAAAAGGTCCTCCACAATCAAAATGTTCAGTCACATAATACATTTCACAGCTCTTAGCAGATTTTTAGAGAAAATAAAGCTATTGCAATAAAATCAAAATTTTCAGCTGACTTGAGGTTTTTTTCACTTAAATCCGTGTTGGATACTTTTGAAACGATTCCTGAGGGTTTTCAAAAACTATAATTATATAATTATAGTATACATGGCAATTTATCACTCCGGACGATCACTTGACCAATTATTTTCCAAAAATGTCCATTTTGAGCCAAAATGTGAGTTAGTTGGCCAGAAAATGTCGGAAAATCCCTAAAATAAGGTATTTTTAGTGTATTTCATGATAATACTGTAGGCTTGCTACTTGTGGCGGCTTGTGTCGATGACCACAGAGGTAGCGTCCCGCTTACTCGTGGCGGTTGTGACGATCGTGGCGGTTGTGACGATCGTCACACCAGTCGTAAACGGGATGTTCGTTCGACAGGGTTGAGGTTTCGATCCGCGGTGAAATTGGTAGCGGCCCGAGGTTGTGACGCCACGTGCCGATCCCAATTGTCCCGATTGATACAAAGCCTAACGTGGCGAGCTCAGGTGGGAGGGGGAAGACAAACAAATATCGAAACAATGTGAAATGTGAAATTTACAAGGGTAGCGTGAGGTATTTACCTGTGACGAGGCGGTGAAGCGGCCAGTCGGATTCCTCGGGATGATGCAATCTGAAATGTTTAGCCTTAAGGGCGTCCTACGAAGAAAATGGCGGACACCAAATGTGACGCTGCCGGAGGGGCCTACGACGGTTTCTGAGGGAAACCTCGGAAGATGTGGCGGAGTGTGACGCGTCACCAAGCTCCGGATTTCACACTGAGGAACCAGGTAAATGAGAAAATATCAAATGCAAGATTACAACAATAAAAGGTAATTTTATTAATTAAATGTTGTGGTTTCTGACTAGGCACACTGAAATGTGTGTCGAAAAGAAGCCTGATGGGCGCAACAACAAAGGTAAGTATGGCACAAGTATAAATTATTCAATATGATGAGTTGCAAGTAATAGTTCCATATACAATTTAATAACTCCAATTTGACTTTATGTTTCAGGTTTCCAGAGTAAATCAGTTCAACGTTCCAGGTTTTCAACAAAGGTGAGTATGGTAAGTATAGGTTATCTTTATGCTGCAGGTAAGTATTTAGCTTTAAGTTTACTTCTCCAATTACGACTTTTGTTCAAATGTTTCAGAATTACTTCTACGCACTGTCCTAACTGCATTGGCCAATGGTTTAAAGGTAAGTTATAGTTTTCACTCACACGTGTCAGGGCCCTGAGGTATCCTTCCAGGTGTGATGTGGCGGTTGTGGTGGTTGTGGCGACGGACGTCCGGTGGATTCCAAGGGATCTTCAACCAGATTTGTTCGGCGCAGGACGGCAATTTCGATGGTCAGGGATCTTAGGAAAAGCGTCTTGAAAGTATTTGGGGGCGGTTTGACTCTAACAGGCTCAAGTTCACGGGCTGCGGGGCTCACGGTGACTCTTACTGAATATCTGGGGGGGTCTGCTCGTGGAGGGGGCTGCCCGTTGGTTTTGTTCTGGATGGTCCCCCTCCGCTCCCTCGACGGACGGGCGCCTGCCAGGTGGAGTCTTCTGATTGGCTCCCCCCGCCAAGGGAGGGACGCTCTGGCTGGAGACGGCGTCTTCACGTTGAGGGGGGGGGGTGACGTCACCTTTTGAGCTGACCACGGATCCGAATCTGAACAATACTCGCCGCGGGTGATATGACAAATTCGGATCGGAAGGGAGTTAACGAATTAACCCAGCCTCTTCACTGGAAAGGTTCCCCAGTGAGTGGAGACTCACAATACCTACATACACATGATAATGATATACCAATACCTTAATCGATATCGATACCTATGTCCAAACGCTACAAATTATTACACAATGGTTTATTATTTTTTATTTCTCTATATCGATCACTCGTCTGCAAAGCCACCAACCATCCAACATGAAGAAAAACAGCTTTAATTTGAACGGAGATTAAGCCTCTTTTGCGATTCACAATCGTGTTTCTGATTTATCGTAATTAAAATAAATAAAAATAAAAATTGAATTCTCGTAGGGGGCGAACGGTTTGTCCTACAGAGCTCCGCGTGGTCTCAAAAAATTCTAAAAACTTCGCACTCTGGACGGTGGGTGACGTCCAAGGGACTCCTTTTTTTTTCTCGAAAAAAAATAAGGAGAAAAAGAAAAAAACTCGAAACAATCGGAAATGGCACTTGCGCGATTGAAGGTTGCAATATTAAAAACTTTGGAAAAACAAGGGGTTAAAAAAATTGCTAAGAGTCAAGTTTTGTTGGAAATTACTTGCAGAATCTTTGGATGTGAAAAAGCAAAATATAAAATTCAAATTACGATTTTAAAATTATAATTGTCGACCTGAGAGTTCCCTCAGTTCGTCTCTGAAAAGACAAAGCGGGGGCTTTATTTTCTATTGAAACTTCTGAACGTCGTTAAACAACACTTTGTGGAAGGAGCTACGGCGGAAACTGAGAAACTTTGGCCTGTAGGAAGGAGAATTATTGCGGCGATAAAGTTCATCTGGAACTATATTAGGAAGAGGCAGGAATTCCCGGTCGGCCATCCCTCTTCCGAGATTGCTATCCTTTGAAAGGAATTTTTTCGGCGTAGAACACTTGTTCGTTCGATCCGACGATTTCGCTTCAATTCGTATCTGAGGATGTAGTCGTGATGAATGGGACGATATTTTCCCCGTTTATCTTTACTGTTAGTGTGCGTTGAAGGCGTAAGCTTATATTTGACGTTCTATTCAAGGCCTTAGTCAGGAGAGGATTGGACGACATGAAATGAAAAACGCTGCAAATTATTACACAATGGTTTATTATTTTTCTATATAGATCACTCGTCTACAAAATCACCAACCATCCAATATAAAGAGAAGAAAAAAAAAATAAAAAAAAAAAGTCAAAAAAAAGTTTAAAAAATCAAAAAAAAATAAAATCAAATTCACCAACCATCGATCGCATTTCGGTCAGCTCTAATTTGAACGGAGATTAGGCCTCTTTTGCGATTCACACTCGTGTTTTGATTTATATATATATATATTTCAATATAAACACTTAAATTTTCGTAGGGAGCGAACGGTTAGACCTACAGAGCTCCGCGTGGTCTCAAAAAATTCTAAAAATTCTATAGAATCTTAAATTGAAGGAAAAACAATACCTTTATATCTAAATTTTTTGAGTTAGGGCGTTTTCAAAATTTCAAAATTGATTTTGGAACCCTTAGAAGTGACCTACATCAACCAAAAGCTTCGGGGCACAACTAGACCCCAAATGAAGCCTACAAACCAAATTTCATCAAAATCGGTCAATGCTAAGTGGCAAAAGTGCCGCGTACGGCGTACGGCGGACGGCGGACGGCGTACGGCGGACGGACGGCCAAATTTTTATTCGATTTTTGGATTCTACGTACCTTGAAACGTAAACCATCAAATTTTGAGGGGGTGTTAAAATTTTTTTTTTCTTGGTCGATTCCAAAGGTTCATTACTGAAAATAAAACGCTGCAAATTATTACACAACGGTTTATTATTTTTATATAGATCACTCGTCTACAAAATCACCAACCATCCAATATGAAGAGAGAAAAAAAAAAAAAAAAAAAAAAATCAAAATCACCAACCATTGATCGCATTTCGGCCAGCTCTAATTTGAACGGAGATTAGGCCTCTTTTGCGATTCACACTCGTGTTTTGATTTATATATATATATATTTCAATATAAACCCTTAAATTTTCGTAGGGAGCGAACGGTTTGTCCTACAGAGCTCCGCGTGGTCTCAAAAAATTCTAAAAATTCTATAGAATCTTAATTTGAAGGAAAAACAATACCTTTATATCGAAATTTTTTGAGTTAGGGCGTTTTCAAAATTTCAAAATTGATTTTGGAACCCTTAGGAGTGACCTACATCAACCAAAAGCTTCGGGGCACAACTAGACCCCAAATGGAGCCTACATACCAAATTTCATCAAAATCGGTCAATGCTAAGTGGCAAAAGTGCCGCGTACGGCGTACGGCGTACGGCGGACGGCGGACGGCGTACGGCGGACGGCGGACGGACGGCCAAATTTTTATTCGATTTTTGGATTCTACGTACCTTGAAACGTAAACCATCAAATTTTGAGGGGGTGTTAAAATTTTTTTTTTCTTGGTCGATTCCAAAGGTTCATTATTGAAAATAATAAACCAAAAGCCCAATTGAGCGAATTTTCGAGAGAAAACCTTTGAAGCTATTGACATTTTATCTATACGAAAGCCTTGTGGGTGTCCCACTTGTGGAAGTTGTTCTTGGGTACATCAGAAATTTAGTGCAGAATCCAAATATACCAAATACTACTATGATCATGACGTTTTTTTTTTTTGCCTAATTTTGGAAATTCAGACCCCGTAGGATACTCCAAAATTTCTGATAAACGAACTCGTTATTTCCTTTGTTATTATAAACATTTTGGTAAAAAGTTGAAGTTGTCTAGAAACTTTAGGAATCGTTTTAGAATGTTCCAAAAAGGATTTCAGTGAAAAAAACTTTAAAAAGTCCAAGCTAGAAATTCTGAGTTGATTGCAACAACAATCATTATAAAAATCACCGACGTATCAAAACGTCCAAATTATCCAAATCTCCAAAGTATCAAAATATCCAACGCACCGGAAGATCCAGCACATCAAAATGTCCTACGAATCGAAATTTCCAACGCGCCAAAGTGTCCAACTTGATCAAATTTCCAGCGTATCAAAATGTCAAAAATGATAATTACTGACGAATCAAAACGTCCAACTTATCTAAATCTCCGAAGTATCGAAATGTCCAACGCACCAGAATATCCAGCACATCAACATGTCAAACGAATCAAAATTTCCGTCTTATCAAAACGTCCAAATTAAAGAAATTTCCAAAGTATCAAAATTTCCGACGTACCAAAATGTCCAACGAATCAAAATTTCCGACGTATCAAAACGTCCAACTTGGCCAAATTTCCGAAGTATCAAAATGTCATAATGAAAATTACAGACGATTCAAAACGTCTAACTTGACCAAATTTCCAGAGTATCGAAACGTCCAACTTGAACAATTTTTCAGGGTATCAAAACGTCCACCTTGACCAAATTTCCAAAGTATCAAATGCCTAACGAATCGAAATTTCTGACGTATCAAAACTTCCATATTATCCAAATTTCCGAAGTATCAAAATGTCCAATTTATCCAAATTTCCGACGTACCCAAATGTCCTACGAATCAAAATTTCCGTCGTATCAAAACTTCCATATTTTCCAAATTTCCGAAGTATCAAAATGTCATAATGAAAATTACAGACGATTCAAAACGTCTAACTTGACCAAATTTCCAGAGTATCGAAACGTCCAACTTGAACAATTTTTCAGGGTATCAAAACGTCCACCTTGACCAAATTTCCAAAGTATCAAATGCCTAACGAATCGAAATTTCTGACGTATCAAAACTTCCATATTATCCAAATTTCCGAAGTATCAAAATGTCCAACGAATCCAAATTTCCGTCGTATCAAAATGTCCAATTTATCCAAATTTCCGACGTACCCAAATGTCCAACGAATCAAAATTTCCGACGTATCAAAACGTCCAACTTGGCCAAATTTCCAGCGCAATTAAATGTCCTACGAATCAAAATTTCCGTCGTATCAAAACTTCCATATTTTCCAAATTTCCGAAGTATCAAAATGTCATAATGAAAATTACAGACGATTCAAAACGTCTAACTTGACCAAATTTCCAGAGTATCGAAACGTCCAACTTGAACAATTTTTCAGGGTATCAAAACGTCCACCTTGACCAAATTTCCAAAGTATCAAATGCCTAACGAATCGAAATTTCTGACGTATCAAAACTTCCATATTATCCAAATTTCCGAAGTATCAAAATGTCCAACGAATCCAAATTTCCGTCGTATCAAAATGTCCAATTTATCCAAATTTCCGACGTACCCAAATGTCCAACGAATCAAAATTTCCGACGTATCAAAACGTCCAACTTGGCCAAATTTCCAGCGCAATTAAATGTCCTACGAATCAAAATTTCCTTCGTATCAAAACTTCCATATTTTCCAAATTTCCGAAGTATCAAAATGTCATAATGAAAATTACAGACGATTCAAAACGTCTAACTTGACCAAATTTCCAGAGTATCGAAACGTCCAACTTGAACAATTTTTCAGGGTATCAAAACGTCCACCTTGACCAAATTTCCAAAGTATCAAATGCCTAACGAATCGAAATTTCTGACGTATCAAAACTTCCATTTTATCCAAATTTCCGAAGTATCAAAATGTCCAACGAATCCAAATTTCCGTCGTATCAAAATGTCCAATTTATCCAAATTTCCGACGTACCCAAATGTCCAACGAATCAAAATTTCCGACGTATCAAAACGTCCAACTTGGCCAAATTTCCAGCGCAATTAAATGTCCTACGAATCAAAATTTCCGTCGTATCAAAACTTCCATATTTTCCAAATTTCCGAAGTATCAAAATGTCATAATGAAAATTACAGACGATTCAAAACGTCTAACTTGACCAAATTTCCAGAGTATCGAAACGTCCAACTTGAACAATTTTTCAGAGTATCAAAACGTCCACCTTGACCAAATTTCCAGCGTATCAAATGCCTAACGAATCGAAATTTCTGACGTATCAAAACTTCTATATTATCCAAATTTCCGAAGTATCAAAATGTCCAAAGAATTCAAATTTCCGTCGTATCAAAATGTCCAATTTATCCAAATTTCCGACGTACCAAAATGTCCAACGAATCAAAATTTCCGACGTATCAAAACGTCCAACTTGGCCAAATTTCCAGCGCAATTAAATGTCCTACGAATCAAAATTTCCGTCGTATCAAAACTTCCATATTTTCCAAATTTCCGAAGTATCAAAATGTCATAATGAAAATTACAGACGATTCAAAACGTCTAACTTGACCAAATTTCCAGAGTATCGAAACGTCCACCTTGACCAAATTTCCAAAGTATCAAATGCCTAACGAATCGAAATTTCTGACGTATCAAAACTTCCATATTATCCAAATTTCCGAAGTATTAAAATGTCCAACGAATCCAAATTTCCGTCGTATCAAAATGTCCAATTTATCCAAATTTCCAAAGTATCAAAATGTCCAACGAATCAAAATTTCCGTCGTATCAAAATCTCCAACTTATCCAAATTTCCAAAGTATCAAAATGTCCAACGCACCAGAATATCCAGCTTATAAACATGTCCAACGAATAAAAATTTCCAACGTATCAAAACGTCCAAATTATTAAAATTGCCAAAGTATCAAAATGTCCAACGAATCAAAATTTCCGACGTATCAAAATGTCCAACTTATCCAAATTTCCAGCGTATCAAAACGTCCAACATGAAAATTACAGACGATTCAAAACGTCTAACTTGACTGACTTGACTGATTTTGAATTAAAATTTCCTTCGTATCAAAACGTCCAAATTATCAAAATTTCCAAAGTATCAAAACATCCAAATTATTTGAAATGTCCTACTTATCCAAATTTCTATCAAAATGTCCAATGCACCAGAATATCCAGCATATCAACATGTCCAACGAATCAAATTTTCCAAAGTATCAAAACGTCCAACTTGACCAAATTTCCAGCGTATCAAAATGTCCAAAATCAAAATTACAGACGATTCAAATCGTCGAACTTGACCAAATTTCCAGAGTATCGAAATGTCTAATGCACCAGAATATCCAGCATATCAACATGTGCAACGAATCAAAATTTCCAAAGTATCAAAATGTCCAACTTGATCAAATTTCCATCGTATCAAAATGTCGAAAATCAAAATTACAGAGATTCAAATCGTCCAAATTGACCAAATTTCCAGAGTATCGAAATGTCCAATGCACCAGAATATCCAGAATATCAACATGTGCAACGAATCAAAATTTCCAAAGTATCAAAATGTCCAACTTGATCAAATTTCCATCGTATCAAAATGTCCAAAATCAAAATTACAGACGATTCAAATCGTCCAAATTGACCAAATTTCCAGAGTATCGAAATGTCCAATGCACCAGAATATCCAGAATATCAACATGTGCAACGAATCAAAATTTCCAAAGTATCAAAATGTCCAACTTGATCAAATTTCCATCGTATCAAAATGTCGAAAATCAAAATTACAGACGATTCAAATCGTCCAAATTGACCAAATTTCCAGAGTATCGAAATGTCCAATGCACCAGAATACCAGCATATCAACATGTTCAACGAATCAAAATTTCCAAAGAATGAAAACGTCCAACGTAACAAAAGGAAAATACTGACGAAACGTTGCCTAATCATTCTCACCCCAGTGAACGACATTGAGCCAATTATTACAAAAAATGAACCGTTGTGTAATAATCAGCATCGTTTTCTACGCGCGTTTTTCCGTAGTTCAACCAAAACGTCCCTAAAAATTTTAGTAAAATAAGACTGAGAGAAATTGCTGTAGAAAACGCACGGTGCAGATGGTGACGAAATTCATAAGGGACTGCCTCGAGGCTAATTGTACATAAATTAGCACGATATTAAGTGGAATAAGGTTGTGCCACAAACAGACACGAAACCAAGGTTGTACAAAAAGCTCTGAAATTTTGGTTTCGAACTTGAAAAAAAGTGGGTTAAAATTCCAAAATGGTGGTATTTTCGACCAAAGTTGTGATTTTGCTTGGAGGTGAATCTTGAGAGGGTTATTGAGTGACTCGAGTGTTGGGAACCCTCGAGCAAAGTATTCAGAGAACGTTGTAAATATGTCACCTGTTGACGTATCTGACACTTGAGGAAGGCAAAGTGACACCACTAGAGGTGAAGCGCTGGAGCTGGGAGGGAGCGCTCCAAGTGCGCTTCATAAGAACAGGGTCGAAGAGGGGGGAGGGGGGATTTCCAGAGAAATGAAGGAACACAAGGAGGGGGGGGGGTCGAGTGATACGGTAACCCCGAGATCTTGGGAAAACCTCCCTTTCGACGTAAGGGGTGTTCTAAGCAAGAGGTGTTCTAGGGGCCGGGTTCGCGGGGGGGATGTTCCAGGGGCGCATGCCCCCTGCCCCCCTTTGAGCCGGGACCGGCCCCACAATCAATAGCACAGTTCCAGTAAACACAAGGTCCCCCCCACAGTGTGCGTCGAGTGATCTGCAGTGGCGCCAAAGCAGTTTTTTTCAACGCCAAAATCAGGTCAGTTTCACCATTTTCAGCAACATTTTTTCAATTTTTATAAACAAATTTAAACCACATTTATCCATAAAAAACCACAATGTATAACTCAATTCATCACAACCACAAAACACTATTGACTTCTCACAAAACAACAAACCAACAAATAAACACATTTTGACTCTTACGAGTCGTATTCACAATCACGTTGACCACCATCACCTTAGATTGATACAAACTCGGTGGTTTCAATCAAAATCAACTTCAAAAACCACCCTGAACTTGGTTTTTTGATATTTTGTTTTTCCAAATCTCGATATCCTCAACTCAAAAGTGAACAGGATTGCGTCAGTTTTTCAAGTTGAATCCTAACATAAGCATAGTACGTATAAAGCAGCATAGTAGTAGCATGAATACACCATAAATACAGCATAGCATATATCCATAATTAAGTTATGTTCAAAATAAGACAGCATGAGAACAAAAGTACGTTTTACAGGCAACATTCATACTGAAAATAACTTGTCAGTAATTGCCAATTACCAGTAAGGGAAGACGAAAAAATTCATACATAAACATTTTTTAAACATTGTTGGTTATTTTCTTCAGTTTTTCATACTTTTTCAAGTATAAGTTCCACTTTAAATTGAGTTAAACACCATTTTCACACGAAAACAATAAAAGTATGTCTTGCAAGCCACATAAATACTGAAAATAACTTGTTAGTAATTGCCAATTACCAATAAGGGACGGTGAAATCGATTAATACATAAATTAATGTAAAAACAAGAACAGTTTTGGTTATTTTCTTCAGTTTTTCATACTTTTTAAGTATAAGTTCCACTTTAAATTATCTTCTTGTTTTTATACTTTTGTAATTACATATTTTGCCTCAAGTCGAGATAACAATAATATTTCTTTAAAAAACCACAATTGTACGTCTTGCGAGCAACTTTCATGAAAATAACTATTAACTAACTGGAATAACTGCCTATTACACTAAATAAAATCTCACTAATATTCAAGCAAGAGCATTTTTTAGATATATTTTCAATTTTGTATACTTCTTTACATAAATATATCGTTTTAAATCGGGAAAATTAAACCACTTTCACGTGGAAACGTCAAAAGTATGTCTTGGAAGCAACTTTGGCACTGAAAATAACAGGGTAGTAATTGCCTGTCACACCATTGAGTGAGGAAATTGAAATCAATTCAAACATAACTAGTTGAAACAAGAGCATTTGTGGTTATTTTTTCAGTTCAATATGCTTTCTAAATATATATTTTGCTTTAAATCGAGGTTATAAGACCATTTCCTCTTTACAACAACAACAAGTCTTCCAAGCGACATTCATACTGAAATTAACAAGGCATTACTACTTCATAGGGGAGAACGCAAACAATTTGTACAATGATTGTCAAAACAAGAACATTTTTGGTAATTTTTTTCTCATTTTTGTCAAATGACAAAAAACAAGACAATTCGACGCTTAAGATGCAACCCACTTTCATCGATTTTTCAGGAACGACAAAAAACTGTTTTCTTATTTAACTACCAGTGATCTCACTAAGGTTTGGTTATTTTTCACTCACTCTAACCTTATTACAACTATACAGCCATGATTCAATACTAAAAAAAGGTTATTTCCAAAAACTGCTAGGGTTAGGTGATGTTGTCGTTAGAAATGGTGGGTTGGGTGGTGTTGCCCTACAGTTTTTTTCTTTCAGGTAAACTCAATTTCCTTCCGGAACTGGAGTTTATTTTTCTCCTTGTATTGGTTTTGTAATCCCATGAGGTACTTACTTACCTGTTCTCACCAACTACTAGCATTGATAATCCAAAAAATTATTTTAATTGGTAGCCTGGCAAGAGACGAGGCAAAACAAACTATGAAAAGCACCTACATTAAATTGTTCAAACATCATACAAATTAGCATTCTCTCTATCGGTCTGTAAAACTAATGAAAAGGTAATTATTATTTCTTATTTAATTTTACTGAGGCGGCTCCGCCGTTGTCTTCTTTCGTACGACGTCTGATGATAATGAAGGCTTGGTTTTATTATGCTATTTTGCTTGGTGCTTACAACTTGACTTAGAAAACGTAAATCGTCCTTATGGGCCTAATTATTTTTCAGATCTTCTAATGGATAGCGACAGCGAATATATCCTCAGTGAGGGCAGCGAGGGTTCTGAATACGTGTATCCTATTGCTGGAATACTTGACTGCTTAAATTATTATCTTCTAATGCTTCCATTAGAAGATATAAAAAATAATTAGGCCCATAAGGATGATTCATGTTTCCTAAGTCAAGTTGTAGGCACCAAGCAAAATAGCATAATAAAACCAAGCCTTCATTATCATCAGACGTCGAATGGATTGTAGGCTATGATACTGACTGAAAAATACTTAGTATTCCAGTCGATACTGATCCAAAATGTTTATAATGCATAAATACGTGTAGGTAATATGTAATTTGTAATTTGTTAGCTTATGTAAATAAAAACTCACAAATCTCGTTAATTTCGGGATTAAAGTAGAGAAAGGTGAAGCTGCACTGACAGGACTAGCCAGACGGATTGTAGGCAACGATACTCACTGAAAAACCCTCATTATTTCAGTCGGTATTTTCCCAAAACTTTTATGAAGTATAAAAAACGTGTAGGTAATATATTTTTTCAACTTATGTAAAGAAAAAACTTGAACTTGACTTTTGTTGAAAAACTGGACGAAAGAAGACAACAGCGGAGCCGCGTTACCAAAGACAGGACAAGGGTTGAGCTGTGTTACCCAGCTGATCAAAAAAAAAAACTGATTAGGTGTTGACCTTTTCGCGCATTTTAGCGCTTTTAGAGTGGAATAATCTAAATTCTGAGTACACCATGATATGCAGCGTGAAATTTTCTATAAGATAGTGTTTTAACCCGAAAAAGTGAAAAAAGGGGTTAGGCTGTGTTGCATCTTAAGCGACGAATTGCAACCTTAAAAACACAAACATCGAACCATAACGTGAAATGGACGATTTCAGTTCTTTGTGTTCTTCAATACTTCACGTAATTACGCCATGATTCGTGTAATATATTTTGAAAAAGAGAATTTTTTGACTTATTTTCTTTGTGAACTCACATTTGTACAGAAACCACATCAATATTCACAACATACAATTGAAATTTGATTTATTCCAAGATGCACGTAAACGAACATTTTGAACGAGATTTGAAAACTACAATAGTCTTTCTGTGATTACTTCGAAAATATTTGATTAATTTTTGGAAATTGATGTTCAACCTTAATACATTTTCTTGCATGGTGTAGAGTGTTTCGTTGATCTTGTTTTCGACTCCATTTCAACCTCTAGGTCCTGTGGTATGCATTTCAACCTCTAGGTATGTGGTATTGTGTGTTGAATTTTAACTATTGAATTGAATTTCAATGCTGAATGACCCGAGGTTTTAGTGAGATTCTGAGGTAAGAGATGGCAGCACCTGACGTGCCTAAATTCGTTCACTCCTCATTTGAGATCGGCTCGATATTTCATGTAATTCCACAAACGTTTCTTCGAGATTAACATTTTTTTTCTAATTTCAGAAAACCAACATGCACCACATGAATATTACGTGTTGTGTGTCTCACAGTAACAGAAATTTAAACAAAATAAATTAATTAGCATTAAGAGAACACATAAAGTTCCTCTCGAATGTCCAGTTCTTCCAAAAACACTATAAAACGTCTAAGTGGCTTCAGGTAGAATTGTGTAATAGAAAAGACTTTTTGAAAAAAAAAACTTTTTTAAAAACAAGCTTTTATCATTTATTAATGAAATGAACTAAAAAGTTAAAAATCAATAAACACTTATAACAGAAATATAACACTTTATAAAGATAACACTCCATCACGGTCCCAATGTCATAAATAGAAGCGTGTTACATTTAGCATTTTCTTTTGGTTTATTATTTTCAATAATGAACCTTTGGAATCGACCAAGAAAAATAATTTTTTAACCCCCCCCCCCCTCAAAATTTGTTGGTTTACTGTAATTTACTAGTGATGATGCAAACACAAGAAAAACTACATCAAATTTGAAAGTAACCACATCAAACCCTTAATAGTGAGTTGAGGTATGCTTATCGTTTTCATAAGAAACAGGTGTGATGATCAAAATTCTTGGACCTTCACCACTTGAAATGAGTTTTAAAGGTTTGTATAAAGCTTCAATGTAACCTTCAACATCCCACTGCGTTCTAGAATACCCATTTAAAATGAGGAAAACAATCGAAATATTCCAAGAGGGACCTGAGTGGTAAAAAAAATAATTTGAACAACTAGGTGGCCAATTACTGGGGGGGGGGGGGTGGCCAATGATTGGTGCCTTTACCCTATATAGGCTCCATTTGGGGTCTAGTTGTGCCCAGAAGATTTTGGTTGATGTAGGTCACTTCTAAGGGTTAAAAAATGAATTTTGAAATTTTGAAAACGCCCTAACTCAAAAATTTTCGAGAATTTAAGGATTGGACGTACGATAAATCAGAAACACGAGTGTGAATCGCAAAAGAGGCCTAATCTCCGTTCAAATATTAGCTGACCGAAATGCGATCGGTTTTTCTTCATGTTGGATGGTTGGTGGTAACAATGGCAAAGCCGTGTTCTTTGCAGACGAGTGATCTATATAGAAAAATAACACTAGATTACAAAATTTAGGGGTGGTCTGGCTGCCTCGTTCTTTCATCACTTTTCTTATGGTATTTGGTGCGCTGAATCCGAATCTGACGTCAGTTTTTTTTGTTTACGTCGGATTTTCAAGATATAGCTAGTTTTAAGATTTTTCTACTTCTCACTTTTCTTCATTTTTTAGTGAAAACTCATTTTGCTCAAATCTCCTCAAAAAGTACTCAGACTTATAGGAAATTTCATGTAGAATCCGAATATGTACTTAGTTTTTAAGTAAAACTGTGTTAAACCCCCTATTTTTCACAAAACGTATCAAAAACCACCGGTTCTCAACGTTTTTTCTTCGGGTTTTCCCTTACATTTTGCCACTTGAAAAAAAAATTAAGGCTAAAAAAAATTTTCTCGGGCCTTTACTTTGTAGGAGGGACACCCCAGAGGAGAATGAGACCAATCGCAGCCTCCTAAACCCATTAATATCGAAGGAATGAGCTTTTTCATGGCACTGAGATGAAAATTCACAAAAACCGTTAATTAGTTTTTCGAGATAAGTATGTGCGTTCCTAAATCTGTTTTCCTCAAATGGATTTTCCGTTCTTCTACATTTTTTATGCTTGTCACCTATTAAGAGTAAGATCGAAAATAGGTACTCAAAGGGGGAGTAAATCATAATTGGGAAACTCTTGTTTTGTTAAGTGATTTTAATTCAGTTTTACAAACGAAACACAATAAACTGCAGAAAAGTTGACGGTGTAAATCTGTTTCATGAAGGCTCAGATCAATCAAAAGTTGGTACAATGTTTGGTTATTCCTTCACCTCAGAGGTTTCATCGCCGGCATCTATGTAGAGAAAACTTCGCCGCCTGAGGTAAATCTCTTTTTAAGGTCCAACAATAGTCCGCCATCATGTGAACTTCCCAATACCCTTTGTACCGTTCTTCCATGGTTTTATACCTTGGTGGAACCTCTGAGGTCCAGACCACCCCTAAATTTTGTAATCTAGTGTAATTAACCTTTGTGTACTTAATAATTTGCAGCGTTTTTCCTCTTGCTATCACAATGTGCTTTCATTTATAAAATTGGGACTGTAATAAAGATTTCTTACCAAAAGTAATTTATTTTTAACTTTTTAGTTCATTTTATAGCTTGTTTAAAAAAATGTATTTAATTTAATTTTTGATTTTTTAGTATTTTTTTGATTCGAGATTCACTACGACGTAGTACGTAGCAGTAGGGTAAAATAATGTTTAAATTAGTTATGTAATCACTAGTAAGTGATCTACGACTAAAAATATGATGAGGAGGATTATGTAATGGAGGCTGCCCTTCATGAATTGGAAGATGGTCCCCTACGAATTGAAGGATGCCCTTTATGAATTGGAAGACGGCCTCCTACGAATCGAAGTATGTCCATTATAAAATGAAGGATGGTTCCTTATGAATTGGAAGATGGTCCTTTGAAAGTGAATAATATTGCATTGTCGACCAATTTATTCTTGCGCGCAAAATTTCAGCTCAATCGTAAACCGGGAAGTGGGTAAAATTTAACTTGCAAGATTTGATTACAGACAGACAACGGGACAGGTGAAACTTAAATAAAAGCTTGTAAAAAAAAAACTGCACGCCTTTTAAACCAATTATCCACGATTTTACGTCTCGTTCCGTTTTCAAGTAAGAAATAAACTAAATTTCTTCGTTTTGGTGCTCCCATGTGACAGATTTAACAAATAAACTTGTTGAATTTAGCCTTAATAAATAAAAATAACCAAATCACATTTGTATAAATCTAAAATATCAAAAATTGAGTACCCTTCAGAAAACTCGTTTCAGAGAGGTTGGTAAGTAGAAAACGCTGCAAATTATTACACAAAGGTTTTTTTTTTTTTTTAATATAAATCACTCGTCTGCAAAGAACACGGCTTTGCCATTGTTACCACCAATCAACATGAAGAAAAACATCGATCGCATTTCCGTAAACTAAAATTTGAACGGAGATTAGGCCTCTTTTGCGATTCACACTCGTGTTTCTGATTTATAGTAAGTCCAACCCTTAAGTTCTCGTGGGGAGCGAACGGTTTGTCCTACAGGGCTCTGTGTAGTCTCTAAAAATTCTATACTATCTTAAATTGATGAACCAAAAGGTGATCCAACATCCGAATTTGTTATGAGGGAAGAACTAAAAGAGAAAATCGTCGAAAATAGCGTTGCTGCCGCCGATTTGGAGAAATTTCCCTGCTGATGAACAGAGACAGTTTCCCTGCCAAAACTGGTTCGATCACAGTATTCACCATATTTGAGCCATGTTTTGGCAGACTACATGTTGTAATTTAACTAGATAAACATCAGAAATTTGGCTTCCGGCCTTTTTGGCAAACCTATGCGACAAAATTATGTACTTAGCGGGACCTCGTAGATTTCTTTGTCCGCAATTTTCGAACAAAACGCACTGGTGAAGACAGGAAAGATGTATTTAAGTTGGATCGAATCCAAGAGCCCCGTCTGGAACCGAAGAACAGCTAGTCAGAACAGGGTGTTCCGAAAAGAGGAAGACCAGTGCTTTTGGAGTCAGGCCAGAGCAAAATGAAGGAAATAGCGAGTTCATCTGTGCAATTGAATCTGTCATTGCAATAATGATAATAACAATAATAATATTATTGTTGAGTAAAAAAGTGTCTTCTCGTTGCTCCATATTATGGAGCAACGAGAAGACACTTTTTTACTCAATTCAAAACAAAGTGGGTCCTCCAAAATGAAAATTTTATAAAACATCTTTCACTCTTATAGGCTCAAAATATTTGGCATAGCCTTTTTTGAAATTGTTCTTCATTTAAACCCGTTTTGAATCATTCTAAAACAATTCCTGATGTTTTTCCAAAAATCATCGATTTTATAAAGAATTTCCAACAATAAAAGTATTAGCGCTTTTGTTTTAACCCCTAGTTTTTCGAATTTTTTTCAATTTTAATATTCACATTAACTCCCGTTATTTGCCGAGTAAATTCAAATTTGAGGATGTAATTGGAAAGAACATTTTCCTTTCAGTTCATCACGCAATCAAAATTTTTTGCGGAGGTGAGTACGTGGAAAATTACGACAAAAATTCGCGGAGTTGAACTTTAAGTATTACTTTACAGTATTTTAAAATAATATTTTCACTCATTCTCATACGTTCCTCTCTTCGGATAAAACATCTACAATTTAGCAACTTTCCAACGGCGTAATAATAAAAAAATTTACAATCGAATTGAGGGTTGAAATTTGTTTTTGAACACTGAAAAACAAAAATTTTTTAAAGAATTCAAAAAAATACTGAGTTTTAAAAAGTTAAATTTTACAATTTTTATCACTTTGTTCTGTTATAAGGAGTTGTTTATTTCAGTTATAGCAGTTTTAATGACCTAGGGTCAAAAACACACAAAAAATCGTAAAATTGGAAAGAAAAACTTGGAAAAAAGTGGAAATATCTTGTATTATCGATTCCTGAAGTTTACATCATTAGTTCCGGGAGACCCTGTAAATGGATCTCTCCAGACTTGGGGTAATAATTTTGGCAAAACTGTCAATTTTTTCCAAAATGTTCATAATAACAAACAAAAAGATGTGATCGTTAGCCAGGAATTTTGGTCAATTCTAAGGGGTCAAACTTCAAATTATATGTCAAAAAACGTGTTTGTAGGTTTTTTGCTTCCGGGTCTACCAACGTAGCGGAAGCTTTGTTTTCACTTTTCAAGCTTGAAAAAAAAAATCGAAATTTCCACTCGCGTTTTACGTTTCAGACCTTCTTGAACCATTTTCGTTCCGTGTCTGTCTGTGTGTCTGTCATGAAATCCTTGCCACAGCCATAACTTCTACAATTCTCACTCGATTTCGATGAAATTTTCAGGGATTGTGTGGGTTGGCGTGTAGACAGTCCCCTATGAAAATAATCACCTCCAGACTGATAGTAGCCGCTGCGCATGCGGAAACGTGAATTCCTTGTAACATCCGTAACTTCCACATTTTCTACTCGATTTCGATGAAATTTTCAGGGATTATGCGGATTAGGTTGCAGATGGTCCCCAATGAAAATCAAGGCCTTAAAATTGACAGTAGCCTCTGCGCATGCGCTATCGTAAAATCCTTGTAACAGCCGTAATACTTACATTTTTATCCGAATTTGACGAAATTTTCCAGGACTGTTTAGATTGGCGTGTTGATGGTCCTCTATGAAAATACTCTCCCCCAGACTAATAGTAAAAGTAAAGTAAGTAAAGTAAAGTAAACAACCATTTCCTAAGGGAAGATCAGAATTTTTTCTGATGATTTAGCTCATTTAGCTCACTAGGTTGGGACGAGGGGGAACTGCGACAGGCTTACCCGAAAATATGCTCCCGAGGCAAGCCTAGAACTCACGGCTCCGCAACTGGTCCGAGTCTCGTCTTCAGAGACACATGCTGGAACTCGCTCGGCCACAACTGAACCCACCCCCCCAGACTAATACTGCCCTCCTTAGTAAAAACGTCCTATGTCCATTTTTCAAGTTTCGAGAAAATCGCGTTTTAGTTTCGGCTTCTGCGCCACCCAAACCATTGAAGCTTGAGATTTCGTTTTGGTCAGCTTGAGGTGATGGTCAAAAAACGAAATCTCAAGCTTCAATGGTTTGGGTGGCGCAGAAGCCGAAACTAAAACGCGATTTTCTCGAAACTTGAAAAATGGACATAGGACGTTTTTACTAAGGAGGGCAGAATAGTAGTGGCTGCGCATGCGCAGCCGTGAAATCCTTGTAACAGCCATGACTTCTATATTTTCCATTGTTCAGATTAGCGTGTAGATGGTCCCCTATGAGGGTAGTGGAAGTTACTTAGAGATTGATGTTCTGAGATTAACTACTAAGCATCGGATCATATAATATATTAGCAATATATAATCGGATATATAATATATTATACAATCTTGTTATAGATACGAGGAAGCTATGTGACACACCCACTTGGCAGACTTTTTTTTATATTACCATAATAACTATAGTAACGTATGGTACGATTCGGTATAGAGATCGTATATTCGGATTCTGAACAAAAATTTTTAATATAAGTACAGTTTTAAAAAGTAAAAATTGTCCAAAAATGGTAGGTTCAGGTAAATGTATACAATTTATATTCATGTATAATGAAAACCTGCTTATATTCGTTGTACCCAAAAATGCAATAGCCGAATGGGTACTCTATGTGTTATGAGTTCGGGGAGACGAATAGAACATGAATGTGGACTAACAACTTCAACAGTACAGTATGTTGGTATGGTATACGGAAAATTGTAGAAAAATAAAATGTACATGTGGGTACTCTATGAGTTTGAGGTGGCCAGAAGAGCTTTTTTTGAGGTTTGTTAACATTTTAATCAAGGGGTTGATAGTATCATTTTAACGATTCGTGCTAAGTGCTACATCTACAAGGCTGAGTAATTTACCATTCAGCTAATATTTCGAACTTCTTAACTATAGCTTCGAGAATTTCTTTGAAAATTCGCTTAAAACTCATATTTATGAATGGAGGATGTAAAACGTCAAGAAAATTATACCAAACATCTTCGACGTCATGTATAGATTACTCTCTACATGTTTCTAAAGCCGTCTACCTGACCTGTCTACTGACCTCGTGAGTGATTAATCAAGAGTTGCGTGTAACGAGAAAACTGATCGCGAAATACTATCATCTCGATATTGCGTTTCCTGGTGAGTGAATTATGTTGAAGCCCGGAAACGGGCGTTTATGCCAGGGCGTGGCTGAGTGCCCTCTGACCTTTCGCAATTCTGCTCCAAACATTGACAGTATGCAGACAGTGTAATCACAGCTGCAGTTGAGGTCGATAGGACCGCCGTCTCTCGGTCATTGGAGGGACTTCATTAACCGTGAAACGCCAGCTGGTTCGTGAATAAAAAACTTCCGCCAAGTGGGTGTGGCACATAGCTTCCTCGTATCCATAACCCGATTGTATAGATGATCCGATGCATAGTAGTTAAGGGGGTCTCAGTCGGTCGCCGTTCGTTCTTAGGATTTCTTGAAATTGAAGGGGCAAAAAACTTGAAATTTTTGAAAACTTGAAAAACTTTCAAATTAAAATTTGAAATTTTATTGGATTTTAGAAATTCATTAGTGCATGGCCCTAGGACTGAACTGAAATATTGCCACCGAAATCATAAAAATCGAACAATAGTTGCCTGAGAAAAATGGGAAAAACTACTGAATAAACGGTTTTTCCCATATTTCTATGGCAGTTATTGTTCGATTTTGATGATTGCAGCGGCAATCTTTCAGTTTTTCAATTCCCAAGGCCCTTGCACTAATGAATTTCTAAAAAATGTTAAGTTTAGCTACATTTTATGTGAAAAACATAACTGAATTAACGGTCTTTCCGTTTTTCTGTGGCAATTATTGTTCGATTTAGATTATTACAATGGCAATATTTCAATTATTCAATTCCCTAGAGCCGTGCACTAATGAATTAAAATCCTTTAAAATTTTCAATTTAAGTACAACTTTACAAGTTTTTTTTCCCTTCGATTTGGCCAAATACTGACCCGGAACGAGGAACGAACCTCGACCGACTGAGTCCCCCTTAATCTAAGAACATCAATCTCTGAGTACCTAGCACTACCCTCATAGGGTACACGGCAACCCGCACAATCTCTGAATATTGTTGGAAAATGTAGAAGTTACAAGGATTTCACGTTTGCGCATGCGCACGAATCACTTTCAATTTAGGGGGCCATGATTTTCATCGGGGACCATCTCCACCCCAACTGGCATAATTCCTGAAAATTTCATCGAAATCAGATGGGAAATGTAGAAGTAATGGCTGTAACAAGGAAATACACGTTTGCGCATGCGCAGCGGCTACTATCAGTCCGGAGGGGACGATTTTCATAGGGAACCAATACCGGGTGTCCCAGAAGTTATGGTCCACCCTTTTTATCTCCGTTGTTTTGAGAGGTAGACAAAAACTTCAAGCGATAACCCCCCTTAATTTTTTACGAGGAATTCAACTATCACACTTTCACGCATTGCGCACCTGCGCAATCGTGCGCATCGCACACCAACTTTGTTATTTCAAATGGGAACCCCTATTTTTTATTGCAGATTCGGATTCTACGCAAAATTTAATGAATTTTGGACCCCTCAACCGAGTTTTTTGGTTGCGCACAACCTGTCCAGTGAGCGCGCAAACATGCGCAACCCCTGGATTGCGCCAAAATTGAGATGGAGGTAGACCCCAAGTGTGATACATGTTTTTTCATTAATTTTCGACGCTGAATCACGTAGTGGTATCCATTTTCGGATTTTACTCAAATTTCTCGAAACGGCGGCCGAAAAATAGGTAGTTGAGCCTGTTTTATCGTCAGAATCTGACTGGCGGAGGGATGACAAGTCGATACAAGCTTCAAAGTATCTCAAACAAGAAATCAAGGAATAAACCCCTGAATGCCTGGTTGCTCTCAAATGATTCAAGTCGCGATTTCTTTGAGTAACCATTTTCAATTACTAATTATTTTAAAATTATTACTCGATCCACATTGAGAGTTAAATGACCGATAAATGGTGAGTTTTGATTAGAAAAATTGATTATTCCGGCAATAGTCGCCATAAAATCAAGTTGAATGATAAAACGGATATCATGCCCTGATTCGGGGTTGAAAAATAGCGCTGAAGCATGTTGCGCGCGATGAAAAAATTCGTTCAAGGGGTGAATTGTTTATGAAATTTGACGCAGAATCCGAATTTGCAACAAAAAATGTGGTTCCCATTTGAAATAACAAAGTTAGTGTGCGTTGTGCACAAATTTGCGGACACCCTGTATTAAAAACTACTAATTTTTCGGCCGCCGTTTCGAGAAATTTGAGTAAAATCCGAAAATGGATACCACCACGTGATTCAGCGTCGAAAATTAATGAAAAAACATGTATCACACTTGGGGTCTACCTCCATCTCAATTTTGGCGCAATCCAGGGGTTGCGCATGTTTGCGCGCTCACTGGACAGGTTGTGCGCAACCAAAAAACTCGGTTGAGGGGTCTAAAATTCATTAAATTTTGCGTAGAATCCGAATCTGCAATAAAAAATAGGGGTTCCCATTTGAAATAACAAAGTTGGTGTGCGATGCGCACGATTGCGCAGGTGCGCAATGCGTGAAAGTGTGATAGTTGAATTCCTCGTAAAAAATTAAGGGGGGTTATCGCTTGAAGTTTTTGTCTACCCCTGAAAACAACGGAGATAAAAAGGGTGGACCATAACTTCTGGGACACCCTGTATACACGCCTACCCACACAATCCCTGAAAATTTCATCGAAATCGGATGATAAACGTGGAAGTTAGGGCTATGGCAAGGATTTCATGACAGGCCGATAAACACACCGGCAGACAGACAAACACGGAAACAAAATTGTTCAGGAACGTTGAAACTTGAAACGTAAAACGCGAGTGGAAATTTGGATTTTGGAGAACTTTTTTTTTTCAACCTTGAAAAATGAAAACAAAGCTTCCTACCTTGGTAGACTCGGAAGCAAAATCGTTTATTCAGAGACAAAAAAACTTGGTTTTCAAGGCATTTTCAAAACGCCCAAGCTGGGAAACTTTTGATATGATGGTGGGTTTTGGTTTATTATTTTCCACAATAATATTATGTAATAATATAATACTTTGGCAATCGTTTTAGAATCTTCCAAAACGGATTCAAAAACGCTGCAAATTATTACACAATGGTTTATTATTTTTCTATATAGATCACTCGTCTACAAAATCACCAACCATCCAATATGAAGAGAAAAAAAAAAAAAAAAAAAAAAATCAAAATCACCAACCATCGATCGCATTTCGGTCAGCTCTAATTTGAACGGAGATTAGGCCTCTTTTGCGATTCACACTCGTGTTTTGATTTATATATATATATAAATTTTAATATAAACCCTTACATTTTCGTAGGTAGCGAACGGTTAGTCCTACAGAGCTCCGCGTGGTCTCAAAAAATTCTAAAAATTCTATAGAATCTTAAATTGAAGGAAAAACAATACCTTTATTTCAAATTTTTTTGAGTTAGGGCGTTTTCAAATTTTCAAAATTGATTTTGGAACCCTTAGAAGTGACCTACATCAACCAAAAGCTTCGGGGCACAACTAGACCCCAAATGGAGCCTACATACCAAATTTCATCAAAATCGGTCAATGCTAAGTGGCAAAAGTGCCGCGTACGGCGGACGGCGGACGGACGGCCAAATTTTTATTCGATTTTTGGATTCTAAGTACCTTGAAACGTGAACCATCAAATTTTGAGGGGGTGTTAAATTTTTTTTTTTTCTTGGTCGATTCCAAAGGTTCATTATTGAAAATAATAAACCAAAATCTGTGAGAACCACAATGTCGAATTTATATTTGAATATGCCAGTGGTTAAAATCAACAAAATGCTAAAACCCCACTTTTCAGGAGAAGCAAAAAACTGTTTGGATTAATAAAAGCGCGTGATTTTGACCCAGTTTTTTGATTTTCATTATTTGCAATGATGAACCTTCAGAATCGACAAAAAAAATTAACCCCCTCCCCCCCCTCTAAAAATTTGTTGGTTTACGTTTCAAGATTACAATATGCAAAAATTGAGTAAAAAAATGTCCTTCCGTACGCGACCCGTTTCCTTAGTTACTATGGACAGATTTTGATGAAATTTGGTTTATGGGCTCTATTTGGGGTCTAGTTGTGCCCCGAAGCTTTTGGTTGATGCCAGTCACTTCTAGGAAAATAAGGGCTAACATTTTCAAAACGTCCTAGCTCAAAAATTCTTGATACAACGGTAAAGTTTTTCAATAGCATTGCATTTTTAAAATCGAATGAGACCACCCAGAGCATGTCACTTCTTGTAAAACACACGTTTTCTTGCATGCAAACTTAATTTACTCTTCCAATTTCAATTAAAAAACGCTGCAAATCATTGCTCAAAGGTTTATTATTTTCTGTACAGACCACCCTTCTGTATAGATCACTGGTTCTCCATCAATAGCACCTACCACCACCTTCTCCCTTGACCTTCCCTCTAAAATTTCAGCTTCCTGCGTTCAACAGGAGAGAAAATGGCCTTGGAGCTCACTCAGCCGATCAGTGACCACTCATGCGCCTTCAGCATTCTCCATTGACCCGCCCTCTCAAATTTCAGGTTCCTGCGTTCAACAGGAGAGGAAATGGCCTTGGAGCTCACTCAGCTGATCAGTGACCACTCAGGCGCCTTCAGCATTCTCCCTTGACCTTCCCTCTCAAATTTCAGGTTCCTGCGTTCAACAGGGGAGGAAATGGCCTTGGAGCTCACTCAGCTGATCAGTGACCACTCAGGCACCTTCTGCATTCTCCATTGACCCGCCCTCTAAAATTTCAGCTTCCTGCGTTCAACAGGAGAGGAAATGGCCTTGGAGCTCACTCAGCTGATCAGCGACCACTCAGGCGCCTTCAGCATTCTCTATTGACCCGCCCTCTCAAAATTCAGGTTCCTGCGTTCAACAGGAGAGAAAATGGCCGTGGAGCTCACTCAGCTGATCAGTGACCACTCAGGCGCCTTCAGCATTCTCCTTTGACCCGCCCTCTCAAATTTCAGGTTCCTGCGTTCAACAGGAGAGAAAATGGCCTTGGAGCTCACTCAGCTGATCAGTGACCACTCAGGTGCCTTCAGCATTCTCCTTTGACCCGCCCTCTCAAATTTCAGGTTCCTGCGTTCAACAGGAGAGGAAATGACCTTGGAGCTCACTCAGCCGATCAGTGACCACTCAGGCGCCTTCAGCATTCTCAATTGACCAGCCCTCTCAAATTTCAGGTTCCTGCGTTCAACAGGAGAGGAAATGGCCTTGGAGCTCACTCAGCTGATCAGTGACCACTCAGGCGCCTTCAGCATTCTCCTTTGACCCGCCCTCTCAAATTTCAGGTTCCTGCGTTCAACAGGAGAGAAAATGGCCTTGGAGCTCACTCAGCTGATCAGTGACCACTCAGGCGCCTTCAGTATTCTCCATTGACTTTTGATTATGGAAATTTGATTACTGGTTACGCAGAAGGCAAAACTGTATACAAATCGAAGAAATGAACAGCGATCGCATTTTAGTCAGAAAAAATTTCAACGGAGATTAGACCTCTTTTGCGATTCACACTCATGATTCTGTTTTATCGAAGGAAAACCTTCAAGTACTCGTAGGGACCGAACGGTTTGCCCTACAGAGCTCCGGGTGGTCTCAAAAATTTTTAAAAATTCAGTACTATTTAAAATTAGTGAAAAAACGATACCTTTATTTCGAGAGTTTTCGAGCTAGGGCACTCTTGAAAATTTCAACCCTTAATTTCCACCCCTTAGAAGTGACCTACATCAACCAAAAGCTTCGCGGCACAACTAGACCCCAAATGGGGCCCATATACCAAATTTCATCGAAATCGGTCCATGGTAACTAAGAAAAGTGCCGCGTACGGCGTACGGCGTACGGCGTACGGCGTACGGCGTACGGCGTACGGCGGACGGACGGAAATTTTTTTATTCGATTTTCGTATTCTACGTACCTTGAAACGTAAAACATCAAATTTTGAGGGGGGGTTAAAATTTTTTTTTTCTTGCTCGATTCCAAAGGCTTATTATTGAAAATAATAAACCAAAAAAAAATTGATAGACCGTTAGAAAGCTGACATTTTAGGCATGTTTTTTCCGAAGAACATCCATCGAAATGGGCAGGCGTTCAAATTGAAAACTTCGATAAGAAAAAATCAAATTTCGGGAAAAAATTTATAATTTGCTTTTTAACTTGATTTTACAGAAATGCTTCATAGCTAAAAGATTTTGGTTTTACACTAGATAGCTTGGAAATTTAACGCACTTTCCAACGATATCCTTACATTTGAATTTACTTGGTAGGTAAATAACAGGAGTTATGACAACTTTTATGACGTAAGGTCGAAAACGCGAAAAAAAACTTTGAAGTGAAAAAAAAAGGATTTTGAGTGGATTAAGAAAAAGTTGCTATGAGACATTTTTTGTTGGAAATATTGTGTAGAATCGAACCCTGAAGTTATGCCCATCTTAAGTACTCTGTATACCAGAACACCTAATGATGTTTTTGTACACGGTGATTCGATATTAATGTAATATTTTCCATGAAAAGTAAAATATATATATATATACCTATGTGTATTGTACTTCAATGTCTTTAAAAATTCACTCATTCACTGATTCAACAGCACGTATGGGATTTTATGGATTAGGCTTGAAAAAAATCTTTTTTAGCGTCTGTTTGTCTGATTACTCGGTTATCGGGTCACCCATCGGTAATAACCCAGTAGAGGGCGGCTAATGGGCTAAACGGGGTCACGGCTGCAGGGAGGTCCTCCCCCACAACAAGCGGAATGTCGGTTCGAGAGGTCGGCGGTTTGCGGGGAGGGGGTAGGGGGCTTGAAACGGGAAGTTTTTGTTCGATTAGCCGCCGTCGCTTAAGTTTTTCTTCGGACACCCCTCCACTTTTGGACCGCACAAAGTACACTCCTTTCCTCCCTCCGCCGAACAGTTTCCTCCCTCCGCCGAACAGTTTCCTCCCTCCACCAAACAGAGTTCGCTAATGTTGTTAGCTGATGAGCTTCCCGAGATTGAGTGTAAGAAATACCGGAGTGAATCCCTGTTTTTAGCCTCTTCATCCCTCGTAAGTTTTTCTGTCCCTCAAGGAACTCATAATAATAAGAAGGAACATCATCTTTAAAAAAACGTATAATTGTACTCATGAATTTAATTGACATAAACTAGCCTGTTACCCGTGCGTTGCAAGGCCCATGAAGGGTCCACTGGGATGCCCTTGGGATAAACTTGTTATACTGAAGGGTAAAATCGACCGAAAAACGAAAATTCGAACTTTTCACGGCCGATTAATCGACTTTGTCAACAATCAAAAATCGATTGTTGACGAAAAACGCTGCAAATTATTACACAACGGTTTATTATTCTTCTGTATAGATCACTCGCCTGAAAAGAACTCAGCTGTGCCATTGCGCCACTACCTATCAATATTTTCGCTTTGCAATCGAGTTTAATTTGATGAAATAAAGAGTTGTGGGTGCCTTTATTAGGAAATTTGATTACGGGTTGCTGAGGACGCAAAAGGAATACAAGTCGAAAACGCTGCAAATCATTGCTCAAAGGTTTATTATTTTATGTATAGATCATCCTTCTGTTTAGATCAATGGTTCTCCATCAATAGCACCTACCACCATCTGTATTCTCCCTTGACCTTCCCTCTCAAATTTCAGCTCCTGCGTTCAATAGGATTGAAAATGGCTTCGGAGCTCACTCAGCTGATCAGTGATCAGAAGAGTGAAGAAGATCTCCTCGAATGCTGGAGACGCCTGGAAGAGCACTTCCATTCAATAGGATTGAAAATGGCTTTCGAGCTCACTCAGCTGATCAGTGATGTGAGGAGTGAAGAAGATCTCCTCGAATGCTGGAGACGCCTGGAAGAGCACTTCCATGCAATAGCATTGAAAATGGCTTCGGAGCTCACTCAGCTGATCAGTGATCTGATCAGTGAGCAATGATTTGCAGCGTTTTGGTTTATTATTTTCAATAATAAGCCTTTGGAATCGAGCAAGAAAAAAAAAATTTTAACCCCCCCTCAAAATTTGATGTTTTACGTTTCAAGGTACGTAGAATACGAAAATCGAATAAAAAAATTTCCGTCCGTCCGCCGTACGCCGTACGCCGTACGCGGCACTTTTCTTAGCAACACTGGACCGATTTGGTTCAAATTTGGTATATGGGCTCCATTTGGGGTCTAGTTGTGCCGCGAAGCTTTTGGTTGATGTAGGTCACTTCTAAGGGGTGAAAATTAAGGGTTGAAATTTTCAAGAGTGCCCTAGCTCGAAAACTCTCGAAATAAAGGTATCGTTTTTTCACCAATTTTAAATAGTATTGAATTTTTAAAAATTTTTGAGACCACCCGGAGCTCTGTAGGACAAACCGTTCGGTCCCTACGAGTACTTGAAGGTTTTCCTTCGATAAAACAGAATCATGAGTGTGAATCGCAAAAGAGGTCTAATCTCCATTCAAATTTTATCGGACTAAAATGCGATCGCTGTTCATTTCTTCGATTTGTATACAGTTTTGCCTTCTGCGTAACCAGTAATCAAATTTCAATATGAAGCTTTCTATTTTTCCAATCGAGTGTGAAGCGTTTAGTTCTTTCTAATAAACTTGATTGTGAAGGTGTGAAGCCAGTATGGTGTGGTAGGTAGTACCTAGCTGGTAGGTAAAAAAAAGTTAGTAGGTAAAAAAAATGTTGGTGGGTAAAAAACGCTGCAAATCATTGCTCAAAGGCTTCTTCACTCTTAAGATCACTGATCAGCTGAGTGAGCTCCGAAGCCATTTTCAATCCTATTGAATGGAAGTGCTCTTTCAGGCGTCTCCAGCATTCGAGGAGATCTTCTTCACTCCTCAGATCACTGATCAGCTGAGTGAGCTCCAAAGCCATTTTTAATCCTATTGAATGGAAGTGCTCTTCCAGGCGTCTCCAGCATTCGAGGAGATCTTCTTCACTCTTCAGGTCACTGATCAGCTGAGTGAGCTCCGAAGCCATTTTCAATCCTATTGAACGCAGGGAGCTGAAATTTGAGAGGGAAGGTCAAGGGAGAATACAGATGGTGGTAGGTGCTATTGATGGAGAACCAGTGATCTATACAGAAGGGTGATTTATACAGAAAATAATAAACCTTTGAGCAATGATTTGCAGCGTTTTTTACCTACAAACATTGTTTTACCAACCAATTTTTTTTTACCTACCAACTATTGGTAGGTACTACCTACCACACTATAATGGCTTCACACCTTCACAATCAAGTTTATTAGAAAGAACTAAACGCTTCACACTCGATTCGAAAAATAGAAAGCTTGATATGGAAATTTGATTACTGGTTACGCAGAAGGCAAAACTGAATACAACTCGAAGAAATGAACAGCGATCGCATTTTAGTCAGATAAAATTTGAACGGCGATTAGACCTCTTTTGCGATTCACACTCATGATTCTGTTTTATCGAAGGAAAACCTTCAAATACTCGTAGGGACCGAACGGTTTGTCCTACAGAGCTCCGGGTGGTCTCAAAAATTTTTAAAAATTCTGTACTATTTAAAATTGGTGAAAAAACGATACCTTTATTTCGAGAGTTTTCGAGCTAGGGCACTCTTGAAAATTTCAACCCTTAATTTTCACCCCTTAGAAGTGACCTACATCAACCAAAAGCTTCGCGGCACAACTAGACCCCAAATGGAGCCCATATACCAAATTTGAACCAAATCGGTCCAGTGTTGCTAAGAAAAGTGCCGCGTACGGCGTACGGCGGACGGACGGAAATTTTTTTATTCGATTTTCGGATTCTACGTACCTTGAAACGTAAAACATCAAATTTTGAGGGGGGGTTAAAATTTTTTTTTTCTTGCTCGATTCCAAAGGCTTATTATTGAAAATAATAAACCAAAAAACGAATAACTCGCATTTTGGTAAGCTAAAATTTAAACGGAGATGGAGCCTTTGAGATTCACACTCGTGTTTCTGATTTATCGTAGTCCAACCCCTAAGTTCTCGTAGGGAGTTAAGGGTTTGTCCTACAGAGCTCCGTGTGATCTCTAAAAATTCTATAACATCCTAAATTGATAGAAAAACAATACCTTTTGTAATGTCATACATCTATATTCAGTAGTTCTCCAATAAAGTGACGTGTAGGAAAACCCAGAGCAGGCATGAGTCATCACCAACACAGGCGAGGTGAGGAAGGGAAAGAACACGTCATTCGACGTCACCTTTTTTCCACTCTCCCCTCACCATACTAATTTGAGTATATAAGCCGCACTCAAGGGTCTTCCTACAGACATTCGTACCTCGTCTATCCGACTTATCATTTCTTGTCTTACCTAAAGCCCAGTTCTTCGGAGGGAATGGTTTGCCCCATAAAGGCGCCGAACCTCTAGCTCCCCTTAGGGACCTATTCAGAACAGTAGGCCTCACTAGGTAAATGTTCCGCCTCCCGCCGGTGAGTCTGTTATCAGACGTCGAGGTTGACAGATAGATTCTGCAAGTACTTATCTGTACGGTCGGCCGCGAGGCGCCGCAGATGGAGTGCTAAAGCTCTAGGCTTTAGGGATCGATCTCTCCGTTGAGTAGGATTCAGGCTAGGAACAATTCAGCGCATCGAGAGGACCATCGCCCTCACTCGATAACACGCAGAACACAACACCTTTATATCAAAATTTTTTGAGTTAGGGCGTTTTCAAAATTTCAAACCTTATTTTTCAACCCTTAGAAGTGACCTACATCAACAAAAATCTTCGAGGCACTAGATGGAACCTACATACCAATTTTCTATAATATTTTAATACTACCGAATAATACTATTTTAAATAAGTGAAAAAACGATATCTTTATTTCGAGAGTTTTCGAGCTAGGGCACTTTTGAAAATTTCTACCCTTAATTTTCACCCCTTAGAACTGACTGACACCAACCACCAGCTTCGGGGCTCAACTAGACCCCAAATGAAGCCCATAAACCATGGGAACTTTGAAAAGTGACGGACGGAAAATTTTTATTCGATTTTCGTATTCTAAGTACCTTGAAACGTGAACCAACAAATTTTAAGGGGGGGGGGGTAAAAAAAATGTTTCTTGGTCGATTCCATTACTGAAAATAATAAACCAAAATTCATGTTCCACGCTAAAAAGCGAGAAACAAGCATTTTTATCGATTTTTCCCGGCCAGCTTCATATGAATTGATTTGGTTCAACCTCAATCGTTTGTTACGATCCAATCGGGGGTATTGACAACGAATTCCGATTCATCCATTGCATTTTCGAGGTTCTGCGGTCGCTGCATTCTCCATCGCACGACTGCAGTTGAGGTCGGAGGAAAATTGTGAAGGGTGGATGGCGAATAGGCTGACAAGGCGAGAGAATGTGGCGTAGCCCAGAAATTGGATCACTATGTGGAACGAGGATGTGGAAAGGGGCCGTAAAGAGGTATGAGAGGGTCATTTCAGGCGGTGTTCGATTTCCACAGGCGACAATAATCGGTGTTTATCGCGGATTCGGTTCACAGTATTCCCGAGGAAAACACAGCTCTCAGAAAAGCAGATGATGGCCCCGAAAAGGACGCTGTAAATATTACACAAAGGTTTATTATTTACCCAGTAAATTCAAATGTGAAGATATCGTTAGAAAGTGAGTTAAATTTCCAAGCTACCAAGTGCAAAACCAAAATCTTTTATTCAATTTGTTTTTTTTTTTTTTTTTTAAATCGAAGTTTTCACTCTGAATCCCTGGCTATTTCGATGGGTTCTCTTCGGAAAAGACATGCTCAAATTGATAGCGTTCCAACGGTCTATCATTTTTTCTTTTTAAAATTCAAATTGGAAGAGTAAATCAAGTTTGAATGCCGAAAAACGTGTGTTTTATAAGAAAATCGAGTGTCTTACGCGGTTTATGGTCACCCTCGATCTCAAGATGACTTGACGATTTTGGTATCATTTCCTATGCAATTGTTCTCGCTGAATCCAATGGTGATACTTTCGAATAATTTTGGCTACAAGAAAGTGGATTTTTCGAAGAAAAATGTAGGTGTAGACACCCTGTATAGAGGGTTAAGCCCACTTTACTCCTACCTTTTTTTGGGGGGTCAAGTTGGCTGCCATCAATGTTCGGATCTTTCATTCGTTAGGTATATATACCGACGGAGTTTTCGCATTAGGTGTGTATAAATGGACTTTTCGTAGATATTAACTCTTTAGGTACGATCGTACAGAAGTATAAGGTGTAATATACGTTCAGACCATTCTTCCATATTAGTCGTGAAGAAGAGGATGTATCAACGGACGTATTAGGTAACGCTTTTCAGTACCCCTATCAAGTTCGAGCCTCCGCAATTTTCAGTACTCCTACCATATCATAAATATCAATACCTGATGGCCTTATAGAATCAAAGAACATGCTATTACCTACCACAAACTGCATCAAAATAGCCTGAAGGTCTCAATAATTGACTTCAGTATCCCATTAAAAAGCAATTTTGTTATTTAAAAAGGTTTTTTTTTTTGGAATCTGAACGAAATTTCCTATAAAAACGCTGCTAATTATTTCACAAAGGTTTATTATTTTTGTGTATCGATCACTCGCCTGCAAAGAACTCAGCTGTGCCATTGCAACTGCCCACCAATTATATTTTCGCTTCACAATCAAGTTTATTATGAAGAAATAAACGCTTCACTCTCAATTCGAAGAAATCAAGAGATGTGGGTCCCTTCATTAGGAAATTTGATTACTGGTTCCAAAGGACGCACAACTGAGAACAGCTCAAAGAAACGAACAACGATCGCATTTTGGTCAGATAAAATTTAAACGGTCGTTAGGCCTCTTTAGCGATTGACACTCGTGTTTCTGATTCATCGCAAGTCCTACACTTAAGTTCTTATAGGAATAGCTCTGGGTGGTCACAATCGATTCTAAAATTGCAACACTATTTTAAATTGGTGAAAAAACAATACCATTATTCCGAGAGTTTTGGAGCTAGGCGCTTTTAAAACTACAACCCCTATTTTTCTCGAAAGTCTACTTCACACAGGCAGCATTAGTTCATGTATATCTGCTAGGGATAGTAACGCATTTTTTCCTTTAATCAGACGTGATAAGCTCATTTACCTATTTTGATAAAACTCGAGATAATGCAAAGCAGCTGATTCAAGGGAAAAACGCTTTACTATCCCTAGCTGAGGATAGATGAACTAATGCTGCCGATGTGGTTTAAACATTTGTATATTTTTCAACCCTTAGGAGTGACTGACATCAACCAAAAGCTTTGGGACACAACTAAACCACAAATTTATACCAAATTTCATCAAAATCCGTCCTTTGTAACTAAGAAATGTGTCGCATACGGCGTACCTACAGCCGACGGACGGATTTTTTAAATATCGATTTTCGGATTTTACATAAATATTATATCTTGAAACATAAACCATCGAATTTTTAGAGGGGGGGGGGTAAATAACAATTTTGTTACTTCCTCGATTCCAAAGGTTTATTATCCAAAATAATAAATCAAAAGGATGTATTTAGACGGAAGTATGTGTTTCAGGAAACCGAAAAAACTCATATATTTTGCTTGCTATGGATCGTTTGCTTGCTATGGATACAAGGCCGCAAAACGATGTCTTAAACGTTGTCCATAACAAGTTGCTCAACTTGGAATTAAAAATTTCCAGTGACTCGAACAGAAAAGATGAACACAGCACTAGATTCCTATTTTTGACATTTTCATGTCTTTGCCCTGGCACATTGCACAAAAAACTGTCACGAAATTGCGTAACGAAATTGTGTTACAGTGCCTTTATAATGATTTCCGCTTACAACGACCCCGTTGTTAGGTTTGTTCCTTTTCTACACTTTTTAACCCACAAAAATCGTTCACCACTCGTTGGAAAGCTCTCGATTTAACGAACATTTTCATGTTCTCCATAACATATTGACTATACGAATAGCGGAGCTATGGGCATAACTGTTCTCATATTTTGTTTACAAACTAATGATCGTAAGTGTAGAAGATAATTAATCCGGAATCGTCTATTTTATTGAAATTAGGTACCTACCTCTTAATATTATTAATTGTGTCAATTTGTAACATAATATATCTACACTCTTTCGTAGTACCTACCTCTTTACATGGTACCTACCTCTCCTATTAACTGTTGGTAGTTGACATAGGTAAAGACATGAAAATGTCCCAATGCGTTGCAGACTCGTATGCAAGCGTTTTTTTTTTAAAGTAAATCTTCCGATACGTAAATCTTCCGATAAGTAAATCTTCGTACTTTTTAGATGGTTTCGAACAATTCATCGGTGCCAGTAGGTAGTAATCGCAGGTCTCAAAACTCACGAGAGATCAAGAATACCGAAAAACACGACTCAAAAGTGGATGACCTTTGATTTAAAAAATTAAGTCAAAAAGTAGTTTTTATATCACATGTTGTCTCTTAGCTATCGATTTGCTTCAAACATCGATTTATTGAAATCTCAATTTTAAATCCCCCTATTCTGAACAAATTTGAAGAGTGGTTAAAAGTTGGCTCCAATAATATTATGGTCGCTAAGATGAATTTTTTCAGAGTATTACAGACCAACTCCAATGACCAGTTCCAGGACTCCAATGTTTCAGAGTTTTCGAACACAGCGAGGACCCATAAATTGTATCGCAGACAACAAATAGTTGGCATCTACGAGCCGGCCTGCCCATTTCGATATGAGACGATGATATCGGATATCCGATCCCCATCAAAAGGGCCTGAGCGTCCGTGTGTTAGTGTGTAGTCACATGAAGTGATCGTTTTTCCCCCATTTATTGCCCTCTCGCTCTTCGATCCCGTTTTTTCCCGACCCTCGACGTCATCGGGGCGGTACATCACTCGACCGGGTTCTGTCATATGACATTTTTATACGCCCTCCCGATGTCACATAATGGCTTCTGCGGAGTACAGCCCATAGGCAGGATGTCCAATTTGGAGGATTGTTGAGAAGCTGGCCATAAATTGGTCCTTTTCAGCCTCAAAACACAAATTTCTCCCCTAAATTCGAAAGTAAAAATTTTGTTATTAAACCGTTGGAAAACTCACGTTTTGAGGAAGTTTTCCCTCGCCGGAGAGTTTAGAATGAGGCTATCGTAAACCACGACGGATTAAAAAAGTAGCGATTTCAATTAATCAGACAATTTTAATTTTTAGGATTACTTTTGACCCTTGATTCTACTTTAAAAGTTTTGACGTTAGAGAGATTGGAAATTTAATGCTGTTTTCCATGGTGTAATTATTTTTGAGTTTTTTGAAAATTGAGAAAGTTATGGCTATTTTAGTGCCGCAAGGTCGAAAACAGAAAAAAATCGTAAGATTGAAAACGCTTGGAAAAACAAGGGTTTAAATCAAAATTGCTAGGAGACTTTTTTGTTGGAAATTCCTTGTAGAATCGATCCCTGAAGTTTGGCGAGTCGAGCCTGATACACACCGTATATGTATCGGCAGAGTCGACGATTATCCCGACATATTCAAATATACAGGTACTCCATCAGAAAAAAAAAAAAAAAAAAACGGGATGTCTGATGGGTAGACAAATATGGGGGGAAAAAGTCTCTCGAGATGCGGGTTTAGGTCAGGCTGTTACTGACGTTTGTTGAATGGGGTGTGCGCGAGTGTAGGTGTGTCGAGTGAGAGTCGAGGAGGTTGATGAGGTCACGTTATCTCGTCATGACGTCGAAATGGTAGACCCTTTTAGAACGGATGCCAGTCGCAGATCCGTCGAACATCCCCTCAACATCTCGTTGCTATTTTATCCCACCCCTGTAACTTCATTTCTCCCCTTCTCTGCCGAGTATGCTAGAGCGTGCCCTATTTACTATTCTTATGAACATGTAATAACTTCGAATCAATCGTCTAGTATCATGAACAAAGCAGGATCTTTTTGGTTTACTATTTTTAATAATAAATACCATAATATGTACCTACTACTGGGCCGAAAATGCCATCTTTAGGTAGGTACTAATATCTAGAATCGAATGAGACCATCCACAGCTCTGTAGGATAAACCGTTCACCCCCCATGATAAACATGGCTATGCAGGGTGTCAGAAAACGTCGAGAGTCGATCCTACAACCAAATTAAGTAAGAAAATCTCAATTAAGAAAAGTAAGAAAATCTCATAGCAATTTTGTTCTAACCTCTCGTTTTTCCAATTTTTTTCAATTTTGAGATTTTTTCGTGTTTTCGACTACATGTCACTAAAATTCCCATAAATACCTTATTCTACCGTAAACATTTAAAATAAGGGCTCCGTTGGGAAGGGCTTCCAATTTCCCATCTTCCAAATGCCTACAAAAAACTATTTTCGGGGTCCTAATGTGATAAATCAACTCGTAAAGTAATTTTGGTCCATTTGTCAAAATTTCCTATTTCTTCTTTTGGTTGTTAAGGATTTACTTCCGCATGATATTTTACGTACCTCAACACTAAAAACTGCGCAAAGATATCGTATTATCAAAAAAAATTTTACAATCAAATTTAGGGGAAAAATTTGTGTTTGAACGAGGAAAATCGTGTTTTTTTTTTTTTTCAACGAAATCGAAGGTTTGACGGGAGGAATCCAGGGTCTACACCTAGTCCCTCCGTCAAAACGTCGATTTCAGTATTTTATGGCAGTTTTAGTAGCAATAAGTCGAACATACGAAAAAAAATCTCAAAATGGGAAAAATTGGTAAAGCAAAAGGTTAAAACAGAATTGCCTAGTAGTTGTTTCCATTGTCAACTCCAAAGCTCTACCGTACTACGCCTACCTCACTACCTCGGCAACATTCTAGTTGACCGAAATCACCATTAGATTCACTGACGTCAGAATGAAGTCAGATGACGTCAATCGCAGCGTCAAATCATCAATAAAATTAACTTAGGTTCTGAAATAGTGTGATTCATGTGAAAATTATACGGAGCTAAAAATACGAGCGTAATGGGTCCTCGGGAATGGAAAATTCTTTTCTAGAAGGATCCCATTAAAACGACGCTCGACCATCCACTTTACATTGGGGGCGACTACATTCGATTTTTTATTGGCAATCACTACTTTCCAACCTCAATTCTCTGTTATGCTCCTGATACCTCCTCATAAATTTAAAAATATACTATTTTTTTAGGAGTACGTTACGTGAAACATCAATCGTCAAGTGGCTGTGTTAATGCGTTGTCAATCTTTCACTTTACCAAATTCAAGCTATAACTTCCTCCTCCAAGTAACCACCATGCTTGTCCATTCACCTGCTCTGAAGCACTCCCAACCCCACGAAATCACAAACCAATTTTCTGAATCGTTGGCCAGTGAAGTTAGGCAGTTTCACTCAATCTCAACTCCAAGATTTGCCAAGAATTCAGCTAATTTTACTGCTCATCCATTTTCAAAGACAGAAAAATAATTCAGGATTATCTCATCCAATCTCTTGATGCCATCTGGAGGATGCCTACCGATGATTTTCTTTGTCTAGGTATGCCCTCGTTTCTCATTTTTAAAAATTAACACTAAAAATCAGTTTTTAAGTATCACGTTCTATGTAGTTGAGATACCTGCAGATATTGACTCAGATGCCTCCTCAAACAGCTGATTGACTCAGCTGCAACCATGGACGTAAAGAGAACAACATACCTACAGAAGACAGCAATAGCAAACGTCAGCAAAAGTTTCAACTTTTTGCTCTGAGATTGTGATTTGTGGAAGTTCAATAATTCAGCTCACACGTATTCCTGGTGTGCATCATATCTTCTCGGTTTTCAAGAACTACTTGAAGCATTGCCACAGACTTCACTTGGCGTTTTGTGATGCAATTGCAATGAAACAAATCGCGATAAGTTGTGTTTGTGCATATTTATGTGTGATTGCATCCGTGGACTCTCATAGAAGAATCAAAAGAATAATCGGCGGACGCGATTTGCCGGATCACAAATTATACAATACACAGTTCGTGATTTCGATTCAACAAACTTTTAAATGCACCTCGGATCAATTTGACCACAGGCTGGCCGATTGTATAAATAAGAATGTCTGCGGCGGATCGCTCATTAGTGCGGACTTCGTTTTGACAGCCTGTCACTGTCTGGCTCATGAACTCTGGTACGCCAAACCTCCGCCGCACAGGAAAGACCTCACTCCCGGAGATTTCCCCCCTTACTTAGACGACAGGTATTTTCAATGAAAATCATCATTTTATGTATATAATTTTATAGTTTAATTGTATAGTTTAATTCTGTTTCAATGCTTTCTTCTAAGGGTAAGCGATCATTGATGAAGAGGCAGATGTTTCAGGACAATAGTTGCTTCGGGGCAAACTCAACTAATTTCACAGTTTAATATAAACATAACATATATTTGACATCAGTTCAATAACCAGAACATTCTGTTCATTTCTTCTGGTCGCATAACGTGTGCTCAAAGAATGCTGAGCCTTTTTAGTCCTAGTGACTGCGTCTTAGTTACTGGATATTATTTACAGAATTATGTTCTAAATCGTGCTCCGGGCTCACGACTGCGGCTCTCAACATCCTCGCCCTCAGTACAGTGGAAGGTACCTGTAGCACCTCCAACCTTTTGCACGTTCTATTTTCTAAACATCAGGAGTTTTTCTTGGACGTGAGGATTTGCTGACTCAAACAAATTCTCCTACCATTTTCCAGTATCCAGGAAGCTTCCTGCTGATCGTAAATGTTCCCGTGGGAACTTTTCTCTGCAGAGACTGTTGAGCCATTTCAGTACTACTCACTGAGATAACTGTTATACCTCTGCGAATTAACCCACCTAGGCTGGGAGTCACTGTCCTCATCATCTCTATTACTGACACAGGCTGAAAACAGCTGTACGTCTACTTCATGACTACCTACCTTATTCAGATTGTACGTGAGGCTCCACCTCTTAACTGAGTAAAAAGTTTTAACCCTGCAGCTTCCCTACTTGGCTCGGCCACATAAACACATGCTCTAAAAAAATGCATAGAATGCATTAGAAGGGCCAAAATTTGGAGACTAGGTTTATTCAACCAGTTATTCAATATCGTGTTTCAACATAATTGAGAATATTAGCTCATAAACGTTTGAATTCACATTTGGTTTGTATAACTTCAGGATAAATCACAGACCAAGAGATAAAGGCGACCCCCTGGTTTTTCGGAATTCAGTCAGAGTAGAGCACCCAATTCACAACACTTTGACTCTGTTCGCTGGCCACCCTGACAAACGGCTAGCTCCTCAGAGGCGACATGCAGCCAAGTTCTTCGTTCACAATCTCTGCGCAGCTAGTGAGACGAAGAAACAACCTAACCTTTGGGCAGGCACTTATTATGAACTGGATGTTGGTCTCATAAAAACTTGTTTCCCCTTTAACCTGAATTCAGTAAGACATAGAAATGAGTTACCTAGATTATGGATGTGTATGTAGTCTAATTAGTCTGCAGGGTTTTACCATTCAGGGTTTGAGGTTTGTAAAAACTATAACTGTCGTTAATTTCGTTCAAGGAAGTGAAGGTGGCACCTATTCTTCCGTTACATTCACTGGAAGCCCAACTACACCGACTGGTGGATATATCGTACACGTGTCTGATCGTTGGGTGGGGCTTGTCTCTGAAGCCAATTCTTGAATGGACCACGAAAGATATAATCCAGGGGTTTGGTACTGTCGTACCCAATGTTCTCCAACACATGTTCAGGTGACTAGAGCAATTCATTCACGTTATTTATTATATTCACATATTTGGAGGGACTCCTTCAAGGATTGTAGAGACCTAACTTCCTTGCAACTTTTAATAATATGTACAGGGAGGAGTTTGCTCTAACGCTCTCTCACCAGATCAGATTTCTTCCGAATCCCATGTGGTTATGTACCAAATTTTTGGGCGCTCAATCGCCCACTCAACTTCCTCGACTTCCAATGACTTCCAGCACTAGAATGAACAGTGGAGAAATGAGCTCTATCTGACTTCTCTTAATTACTAACAATCACTTCCACTGGACCAGATTTTAGCACTTGATAATGAACGGGGAAGGAGTGAGATTATCGCTCACTCAGCTGAACAAACCACCTTCTCAAAAGATTCTTCATTGTCAACCAACGTAACTAGGCTTATTCCAGTTGTTTTGTATGGATCTGAGGGAGATTTCCCCCACTTAGAATAAGGAACTGACAAAAGGAAGTGTCCAAAAATGGTGGCTGATCGGATTGGTCCACTTTTCTTCGGTCTACTGGACCAACTTCCAGAAACTTTGTCCGAGTTGCCCTATTTTTGGGCCTCTCTACCTACTCATCTCCGTTAATATCTTGAGGTGTACAAATGGACGCAATAGAGTGTCTGTCAGGAGTCCTCTAGCAACCAGAAATTGATAAATGAAAAATGAAGAGATATTGTGTCATAATCTCTTGAAAAACGGGAATCACGTTGATTTGTAGGTACATCCAATGTAACAGAGACTGCACCTTTGATACGCACGCTTGCCTAATATGCAGCAGACACCACGGTGCTAAGCTAGCAGCCACAAGAATAGGAGACTCAGGGAGTCCGCTGATCTGCGACGGCTACTTCCTGGCCGTCCATGCACGAGGACTCGATGTCAACGGCTGGATTGAAAGGAACTACACGATCGGCATGCACGTTCCGGTGGCTTGCGTGAGACATTACATCGGCCAAGACCATTTGTCGTATTTGAGATCACTCACTCACAGACCGTTCCATTATATCAATGGAGAACCAGTACCAGGACAGTAGTAACCACTTTTAAATCTTCGATAATTGTATATATTTACTAAATTCTTCAATAAATAGATCATTCCCTAATTTTAAAACTGCATTTACTCTTCTTCTTTAAAACTGGAGAACATTTTTTGCTTCCAGACAACAGAATGTGGCAAAGCTTTGCATTTTTGAAGCACGTAGAGTTTACACCTGGCAAGTAGATACCTGACGTGTTGATTTATGAGCTGCCTGCGTTAATTTGGAACAAAAACCCGTGAGAGATCTAAGTATTAATCATTTATTGATCTGAAACTGATTATGAGATTTATAAAATGAGTAAAAAACTATGTTTTTGGGTACTTTTTTGAAAAAAAAAAGTAAGTAAGAAAATGTCTCATAGCAATTTTCAAACACTTGTTTTTCCAAGTTTTTAAAATTTTAAGTTTTTTCGTGTTTTCGACCTCAAGTCACTAAAATGACTGTAATATAACTACGGAGGTGTGAGTATCGTTACCACAAAGCCAAAATCACCTAAGTGCATTTTTCAAGTTTTGAGAAAAACCCATTTGAAGTTTTGATGCTTCAGTGTAAATCGACAAATGAATTCGAAGCTGCCATTCATTTATTATTACAACGTTAGCTATCACCTGTAATACACCACATGTCAAATAACTATTTCGTATCAATAGGGGAGGGGGTAGGGCACATAGGCGGTTTTGGCCTTGTGCATTTTGGTTAAAATTGCACTTTTGTGCTAGAAGTTCCCGTCGATAATGAATTATGTTCAACATACGTTGAACTTCGAAAACACTAAAATTGATTTTGGATGTCATTACTCGTTGAGAGAATCATGACGCCTAACTCTAAGGAAGAAAACTCATGGAAAAAGTCCCTGAAAATAAAAATAATGCAGTTTATTATTCATAGAAAAGGACAATAGGTACCAAATTACTGATGAAAGTTATTAATTAAAAAATATAAAATAATGTTAGGTGAACAATTATTTTTCAAAATCACTCATAATCACTATCTGAATTTTCGCTCAAATGTCGCTCTCGCAATTTGTCGCGCACTTGCTCCGATGGTTTTAGCGACGAGAAGAATGAGTGGTACTCCTTTGGTATGGTTAAGTCATTGCACATCTTCATAAGATCCTTGAACTTGGCTGCAGAAATTTGGAGTGGCTGCTTGTACGCTCGAGAAGGGTTTTCCGCAATTTGCTTTCCTCTTGTACGCTTTTCCTTCGCTAATACGAATTCCCCAGCATAATCTATTTTGTACTTTACTTATCTATTTTGTACCTTTCCCCGTTCATCCTTTGTGACTTGGTAGCTGCAGACTTTTCTCCAAGGTATTTCGAATCGAGAACAAGGGAATTGCAGAAAATCGTCGAAAGTGAGGTTGTGGACCCGATAAGGAGATGGATGTGCTCGGGCACCTCTAATGATCTGAGCCCAGCCTTCGGGTACATAAACAGGGACTTTTTTGCTCTTTTTTTCTATTTTTGAATGGATCGAATCACACTCCATTTCAGTGTGTCCTACTTCAAAAAAGCTGTGTCTAACTATTTTTAAGGTTGGCGTCTTTTTCAGAAGATGGATGCACATCGCCAACACGAATGAATTCTTGTTTTGTCCAAAACACGAGTCGGACATCATGTGGATGATGGAAACTTGGGGAGTGCACTTATTTCTGAGGTACATTAAGAGGCATGATGCTATCTCATTTGCCCCCCGTCTCCCCTAGCTTTCGTCCCACAAATAACAATCCCCGTCATGAGAATTCAGGTTAAACACGGTGAAATTGTAAACCGCCAGTTTCCGTAGATAAAAGATCTGACCAGCCTCTCCTTTCGGGACGTTAAGGACATCCTCTAAATCGAAATTGATGCACAAATAGGACGAATCATTTGAGTAAACTAGAACCAGTAATAACTACTGATGAGGCTGAGAAGGAATAGAACCAATTATAACTACTGATGAGGTTGCGAAGGAATAGACAATAAACTGTAATGGTCAAGGTTACACATAGGCGAAATTGTGCCCAGCCAATACTCGCAATGCCAAAATCGCTTATGTGGCACTCGAGCGCACATACGCGATTTTGTCTTAGTGAGATTTTTCATTTCTGGAGATAGGTGTTGCTAACCTCCTACATTGTAGCTAACCTGTTTGGAATAGGGGGTTGTGGCACTAGCGTAGTGTAGAATATCATAAACTGACTCCAAAAATGAATTTAGGTGAAATCAGCCAAAATGGCACTTAGGCGGTTTTGGCTTTGTGGTACGTAGATATTATCTACCTTAATGTACTTAAAAATGTTGAAATTAGGGCACCTATGGAAAGAGGGTTAAATTTCCCATCTTTCTAGTGTGTTTAATAACTTATTTCAGCGTCCTGATGAGTGAAAAATCAACTCGTAAAGTAATTTTGGTCAAATTGTCAAAATTTCCTATTTCTTCTTTTGGTTGTTAGGGTTGTACTTCCGCATGGTTTTTTACGTACCTCAACACTAAAAACTGCGCAAAGATATCGTTTTATCAAAAATTATTTTACAATCAAATTTTGGGGAGAAATTTGTGTTCGAACGCGGCAAAACGTGTTTTTTTTTTTCTCCAACGAAATCGACGGTTTGATGGGAGGAATCCAGGTTCTACACCTAGTCCCTCCGTCAAAACGTCGTTTTTAGTATTTTATGGCACTTTTAGTAGAAATAAGTCGAACACACGAAAAAAATTTCGAAATGAGAAAAACTTGGAGAAACAAGAGGTTAAAATTGAATTGCGAAGAGTAGCATTTTCTAGTAGTTGTTTCCATTGTCAGCTCCAAATCTGTACCGTAGTACGCCTACCTCACTACCTCGGCAACCTTCTAGTTGACTGCGATCCTCATTCGTTTCAAAGACGTCAGAATGAAGACAGATGACGCCAATCGCAGCGTCAAATCATCAATAAAATTAACTTAGGTTCTGAAATAGTGTGATTCATGTGAAAATTATACAGAGCTAAAAATACGAGCGTAATGGGTCCTCGGGAGTGGAAAATTCTTTTCTAGAAGAATCCCATTAAAACGACGCTCGACCATCCACTTTACATTTGGGGCGACTACATTCGATTTTTTATCGGCAATCACTACTTTTCAACCTCAATTTTCTGTTGTGCCCCTGATACCTCCTCCTGAATTTAAAAAATATAGGTACTATTTTTTTAGGAGTACGTTACGTGAAACATCAATTATCAAGTGGCTGTGTTAATGCGTTGTCATTCTTTCACTTTACCAAATTTAAGCTATAACTTCCTCACCCAAGTAACCACCATGCTTGTCCATTCACCTGCTCAGAAGCATTCCCAACCCCAGGAAATTACAAACCAATTTTCTGAATCGTTGGCTAATGAAGTTAGGCAGTTTCACTCAATCTCAACTCCAAGATTTGCCAAGAATTCAGCCAATTTTACTGCTCATCCATTTATTTCAATCTCAGATCCATTTCAGTTACAGAATTATCCATTTATTCAGGGTTATCTCATCTAATCTCTTGATGCCGTCTTTAGGATGCCTACCATTGTCTAGGTATGTCCTCGTTTCTCATTTTTAAAACACTAAACATCAGTTTTTACGTGTCACATTTCGTTCGTATGCAGCTGAGATACCTGCAGATATTGACGCCTCCTAAAACAGCTGGTTGACTCAGCTGCAACCATGGACGTAAAGAGAACAACATACTTACAGAAGACAGCAAAAGCAAACGTCAACAAAAGTTTAAACTTTCTGTTGAATTGACGGAGTCATCAGCCCACACGTATTCCTGGTGTGTATCATCAAGGTGTCCATCAATAACTACTTGAAGCATTACCATAGACTTCACTTGGCGTTTTGTGATGCAATTGCAATGAAACCAATAACGATAAGTTGTGTTTGTGCATATTTGTGCGTGATTGCATCCGTGGACGCGCACAGAAGAATCAAAAGAATAATCGGCGGAAGCGATTTGCCGGATCACAAATTATACAATACACAGTTCGTGATTTCGATTCAACAAACTTTTAGATGCGTCTCGGATCAATTCGACCACAGGCTGGCCGATTGTACAAATAACAATGTCTGCGGCGGATCGCTCATTAGTGCGGACTTCGTTTTGACAGCCTGTCACTGTCTGGCTCATGAACTCTGGTACGCCAAACCTCCGCCACACAGGAAAGACCTCACTCCCGGAGATTTCCCCCCTTACTTAGACGACAGGTATTTTCAATGAAAATCATCATTTTATGTATATAATTTTATAGTTTAATTCTGTTTCAATGCTTTCTTCTAAGGGTAAGCGATCATTGATGAAGAGGCAGATGTTTCAGGACAATAGTTGCTTCGGGGCAAACTCAACTAATTTCACAGTTTAATATAAACATAACATATATTTGACATCAGTTCAATAACCAGAACATTCTGTTCATTTCTTCTGGTCGCATAACGTGTGCTCAAATAATGCTGAGCCGTTTTAGTCCTAGTGACTGCGTCTTATTTACTGGAAATTATTTACAGAATTATGTTCTAAATCGTGCTCCGGGCTCAGGACTGCGGCTCTCAACATCCTCGCCCTCAGTACGGTGGAAGGTACCTGTAGCATCTCCAACCTTTTGCACGTTCTATTTTCTAATCATCAGGAGTTTTTCTTGGACGAGAGAATTTGCTGACTCAAACAAATTCTCCTACCATTTTCCAGTATCGACGAAGCTTCCTGCTGATCGCAAAAGTTCCCATGGGAACTTTTCTCTGCAGAGAATGTTGAGCCATTTCAGTACTACTCACTGAGATAACTGTTATACCTCTGCGAATTAACCCACCTGGGCTGGGAGTATTTGTCCTCATCAGCTACTGAATTGGCATTTTAATTATGTGCTCTATTACTGACACAGGCTACACGTCTACTTCCTGACTACCTTATTCAGATTGTACGTGAGGCTCCACCTCTTAACTAAGTAAAAAGTTTTAACCCTGCAGCTTCCCTACTTGGCTCGGCCACATAAACACATACTTTAAAAAAATTCATAGAATGCATTAGAAGGGCCAAAATTGGTAGACTAGGTTTATTCAACCAGTTATTCAATATCGTGTTTCAACATAATTGAAAATATTAGCTCATAAACGTTTGAATTCACATTTAGTTTGCATAACTTCAGGACAAATCACAGACCAAGAGATAAAGGCGACCCCCTGGTTTTTCGGAATTCAGTCAGAGTAGAGCACCCACTGCACAACACTTTGACTCTGTTCGCTGGCCACCCAGACAAACGGCTAGCTCCTCAGAGGCGACATGCAGCCAAGTTCTTCGTTCACAATCTCTGCGCAGCTAGTGAGACGAAGAAACAACCTGAGCTTTGGGCAGGCACTTATTATGAACTGGATGTCGGTCTCATAAAAACTTGTTTCCCCTTTAACCTGAATTCAGTAAGACATAGAAATGAGTTACCTAGATTATGGATGTGTATGTAGTCTAATTAGTCTGAAGGGTTTTCCCATTCAGGGTTTGAGGTTTGTAAAAACTATAACTGTAGTTAATTTCGTTCAAGGAAGTGAAGGTGGCACCTATTTTTCCGTTACATGCACTGGAAGCCCAACTACACCGAATGGTGGATCAATCGTACACGTGTCTGATCGTTGGGTGGGGCTTGTCTCTGAAGCCAATTCTTGAATGGACCACGAAAGATATAATCCAGGGGTTTGGTACTGTCGTACCCAATGTTCTCCAACACATGTTCAGGTGACTAGAGCAATTCATTCACGTTATTTATTATATTCACATATTCGGAGGGACTCCTTCAAGGATTGTAGAGACCTGACTTTGCTGGGAGGAGTTTGCTCTAACGCTCTCTCGCCAGTTCAGACTTATTCCGAATCACTTCCAAGGGTTCCCATGTGTTTATGTACCAAATTTTTGGCGCTGAATCGCCCACTCAACTTCCTCGACTTCCAATGACTTCCAGCACTAGAATGAACAGTGGAGAAATGAGCTCTATCTGACTTCTCTCAATTACTAACTATCACTTCCACTGGACCAGATTTTAGCACTTGATAATGAACGGGGAAGGAGTGAGATTATCGCTCACTCAGCTGAACAAACCACCTTCTCAAAAGATTCTTCATTGTCAACCAACGTAACTAGGCTTATTCCAGTTGTTTTGTATCGATCTGAGGGAGATTTCCCCCTCTTAGAATAAGGAACTGACAGAAGGAAGAGTCCAAAAATGGTGGCTGATCGGATTGGTCTACTTTTCTTCGGTCTACTGGACCAACTTCCAGAAACTTTGTCCGAGTACCCCTATTTTTGGGCCTCTCTACCTACTCCTCTTCGTCAATATCTTGAGGTGTACAAATGGACACAATAGAGTGTCTGTCAGGAGTCCTCTAGCAACCAGAAATTGATAAATTAAAAATGAAGAGATATTGTGTCATAATCTCTTGAAAAACGGGAATCACGTTGATTTGTAGGTACATCCAATGTAACAGAGACTGCACCTTTGATACGCACGCCTGCCTAATATGCAGCAGACACCACGGTGCTAAGCTAGCAGCCACAAGAATAGGCGACTCAGGGAGTCCGCTGATCTGCGAAGGCTACTTCCTGGCCGTCCATGCACGAGGACTCGATGTCGACGGCTGGATTGAAAGGAACTACACGATCGGCATGCACGTTCCGGTGGCTTGCGTGAGACATTACATCGGCCAAGACCATTTGTCGTATTTGAGATCACTCACTCACAGACCGTTCCATTATATCAATGGAGTACCAGTACCAGGACAGTAGTAACCATTTTTAAATCTTCGACAATTGTATATATTTACTAAATTCTTCAATAAATAGATCATTCCCTAATTTTAAAACTGCATTTACTCTTCTTCTTTAAAACTGGGGAACATTTTTTGCTTCCAGACAACAGAACGTGGCAAAGCTTTGCATTTTTGAAGCACGTAGATTTTACACCTGGCAAGTTTTGATTTATGAGCTGCCTGTCAATCGTATAATCAAAAAATATTTTACAATCAAATTTAGGGGAGAAATTTGTGTTTGAACGAGGAAAAACGTGGATTTTTTCAAAGAAATTGACGTTTTGACAGGAGGAATTCAGGCCCTCCTCCCACCCTCTATCGAAGCAATGAGTCCCCCCGTCAAAACGTAGTTTTTTTATGAACAAAATTTTCCTAAGATGAGAAATTTGACGCACTCTCCAACACTGCCCTCATTTTTACATTTTACAGTAAATGAAAATCGAAAATACGAAAAAAATTTGAAACTGAAAAAACTTGGAAAAAACAAGGGGTTAAAATAAAATTACTAAGAGACATTTTCTTACTTATATTAGTTGTAGAATCGAATCCCGAAGTTTTCCAGTCCTTTACATGAGACATCCTATAATATTACCAATGGATTCATCTGGGTTCATCATCAATTTTTCTTAAAAGTAAAAAACTTTTGAATTTTTGTTCTAAGTTGCGAATTGAGACGTTTTTGAATTTTTTAAGTAAAAAACTTTTGAATTTTTGTTTCAAGTTGCGAATTGAGACGTTTTTGAATTGCTGGCTCCCGTATTTTTCGTCAATCAAGCTGTGACGTTTAGAATTCGAAATACCTACTTATGTTTGCCCGATATAAACCTGGCTGAAATAATAATTAGTTGTATTTAAACTCCCAGCGCTTAGGGAAGCTAAAAGCAGGTTGGTATAGTTCAATGACACCGCAGAGGTTTTCCTATCCTTCTGTAAGCTGCCCCTAGCCCTGAAGGGGTTAGGAAATAACGTTGTGCTGAAATAATGTGAAAAGGGACAAGAAAGAGCAATAATTGTGCAACTTAAAGTTAGGTAGAAAAATATACTTAACTGGAAGTGCAACAGTTGCGGCGGTCGAGGTAGGCAATCTGCGATGTTCAACCTGAAAATGAGCAATTTCCCTGAAGGGGCTTCACCACAATGCTCGGCAAAAGGAAGAGAAAAGGAATGCCATGCGTCGTTGCGCTATTTAACTAAAATTGTCCTACAACGTTCCTAATGGTGAAGTTACTTGTATGTATTGTTTTACTCTGAATTTACTTGACCACTTTGAGGAATTTCAGGTGTTGCTGTAATGAGAACTCACGAAAATTGCAATTCAGTGTGTGTAATGGTAGCTTTAAGCAATGCAACGAAAATGTACAATTGTAAAAGTTGTGAAACAATAAAATGAATGAACGATAACGATTGAATAGTCCTTTCAATATAACCTTGTGCAACGTTATGGTAAGTATGAGTAGCATATAAGTTGTAGGAACAATGGTACTACTAGAAATGAATAGGGTTATCTTTACAAGACGAAAATCAAGTTGCTTAACGGCAATTTGAGCAATGGTATAAAATAGGTAACAACGATTTGTCTCTGTCCCAAACCTAGCAATGATTATTGGCCAATAATACAAGTGTTAGCACTCACAGTTCACTAGTTCGGGCGTGGTCCTCCTCGTTGTGGTCGCGTTGTTCCGTCGTTCCAGTGGTAGTCAAGGGATAAGCAAGGGTCGGTTGATCGCGGGGCTTTAGGACACTTCTAATCATCAACTTATTTTCGAAGTGTTGAATTGTACCGCAACTATTGCGCAACGAGAATTTAAGGGAAAAGTTGCAAAATCGATGTCTATGGGAGTCTTACGATTGGCAAACTTTGGGGGTAGTAGCAGAGAGCAGTCAGGAAGTGAAGAGGGGCGGCTGAGCTCAACCTTATATATGACCCCCTCCCTGCTTGGTGGTCCGTTGGGCGTCCACTGGTGGGAGGGCCCCGCCCGGCGCTCTCCTGCTGTGATGTGTATGACTCTCGAATGTAGTAAGTGTGATTATCGTTCCTTCAACTTTCCTCATTTGCTCATTGGGATCTCGAAATCGGGAAAAGGCTTTCTGTGAGCTGCGGCTCACACTTCAATACCTAAAGGTCTTGCGAGTTTTGCCTAATCAAACGACGCGTAATCGGGAACGCGAGTGATGTCTAGGGACACTGGAGCCAACCGGAGATATTCAGATTGGTCGCTCGCTAATTCAATTAGGTGGAAGCAAATCTCCTATTGATACCCTCAGGGTAATCGTATTCAAATCAGCTTCCCATACATCGGATGATGAGAGAGAGCTCATACGGAACACTGATACCTGGTTTCAATACGATAGTGCACGCATTATGTGCGTGGTATTAAGGATACTTGAGAGTCCTCGGGTTCGATGGTTCCGATCGGTAGTTCTCACATCTTTCGTCCTCTCTGGAACTTCGGTCGGTAGGGTAGCAATTTCTGTCGTTGCGGCGATCGTCTTCGGGATGAGCTTTAGCATTGTCGGGATCGCGACACGGACATTTGGCCGTAAAATGCTCGACACTTCCGCATTTGTAGCACCTTCGATCGTTAACGGCGGCCAACTCCCATCTCTCTTCAACGTCTTCAGTGTTGTCGAGAGTCTCTTCTATTTCCTCGGCCCTTTTCAGCGCCGACCGCAAGGTAATCGGTCGATTCGCCACCAAGAACGAACTTATTCGCCCGCCAACCCCCCGAATGAACGCGCTCAACGTCTTCCGATCCACCCATGTGTTTTCGTCATGAGTATCCATGTTGACGCCCTCCTCGATGATCGCGCAACGCGCGAGACCCCGCACGCGGTCCGCAAACTGCCTAAGCGTTTCCGACGGATTCCGCTTAACCGTCCACAGCAGGGTGGCGGCGTGCTGAGGATTCTCCCTTCTGAACCAAATCAGCATTTCATCACGGGCCATCCGATACGCCTGTTCATTGTCGAGGTTATCTTGTCGATCAATCAGAAACTGTTTCGCCGTTCCACGCGCCTTGGCTCGTAACAACCTCATCTTCTGGGTCGCGGAAAGACTAGCGGCCACCGCGTCAAAATTCGCGAAGAATGATGCAACGTTCAACGCCCCCGGCGTGTCCGGATCCCACGAATCGACTTCGAGAAACAAGGACCTAGGGATGTCATTTTTATCCTCCCCTCGAGTTGCCTGGTTGTATTTTTTGAGTAGGGTCGTCATTTCGTGCATGGTCTGCGTCATAGATTCAATGGAATCGGCCCCCACTGTCAACGGCGAAGTGCGTCGATCGTCGTCAGAATCGTCCTTGCCGGCGCCCATCATTTTTTAAGATTGATGTGCGTCACACAGATCGAAAGAGTCAGTCAGTCTTGGTACGGTCGTTGCACAACGGTGCAGTATGAGACGAAAGAAGATTCTAACCGTATTGCACAACGGTGCGGCTTGTAGATTACGAATTACTCGCACAACGGTGCGTTAAACAAACAAAATGGCACAACGGTGCAACACAAAAATTTTCGCACAACGGTGCGGTATGAAATCAAACAAACAAATTTATATGGTCGCAATTGGCGACAAGGACACACTTTTCCTCGGCGTACAGTTTTTAAATATGGGATGCGCCCTACCTAACTACAGTCAATCACCTGCTCAAAAGTGGTCGTTTACAAGTGTCAGGTAGAAAATGCCGCTAGGTATGTACCTGACCTTAAGTTGCTTTGTTCGCTAGGGGAAAGGAGTTTACTTTGCGTCGCAGGTACAACGGAAGTACGTTGTAATGCGATCGGACAACGTTATTTGAAATGAGAAAATTTATTAAAAAATTTGCGTTGCGGCTGCAACGGACAACGTTGTGGTACAACGTATGATGTTGTTGTGAAGTTAGATGAAATTAAAATTTGCGTTGCGGGTGCAACGGACGACGTTGTGGTGCAACGGACAACGTGATGGTGCAACGGATGATGTTATAATTTAATTACGAAAATTTTAAAAATTGCGTTGCAGGTGCAACGGACAACGTTGTGGTGACGTATTTGACGTTGTAGATGACAACGGACAACGTTATTGAATTTAAAATGAAAGTTATCGAAAGTTGCTGAAGGCAGTTGCGCAACGTTGTTGTTGATAAATGCAGTTGCTGAAGGCAGTTGCACAACGTTATGGCGCTACATAGAATTTTAATGGGTTCGTTACGAAGCTTGCTTCGTAAAAAATCCGGTTCGCTGCCACCACTTTGTAAGCTGGCTGCACAAGGAATAACGTTGTTGTGGTTAAAATAAGTTGCTGGAGGCAATTGCACAACGTTATGGCACTACATAGAAATTTTATTGGGTTCGTTACGAAGCTTGCTTCGTAAAAAATCCGATTCGCTGCCACCACTTTGTAAGGTGGCTGCACAAGAAATAACGTTGTTGTGGTTAAAATAAGTTGCTGGAGGCAATTGCACAACGTTATGGCGCTACATAGAATTTTAATGGGTTCGTTACGAAGCTTGCTTCGTAAAAAATCCCACCGCTGCCACCACTTTGTAAGCTGCCCCTAGCCCTGAAGGGGTTAGGAAATAACGTTGTGCTGAAATAATGTGAAAAGGGACAAGAAAGAGCAATAATTGTGCAACTTAAAGTTAGGTAGAAAAATATACTTAACTGGAAGTGCAACAGTTGCGGCGGTCGAGGTAGGCAATCTGCGATGTTCAACCTGAAAATGAGCAATTTCCCTGAAGGGGCTTCACCACAATGCTCGGCAAAAGGAAGAGAAAAGGAATGCCATGCGTCGTTGCGCTATTTAACTAAAATTGTCCTACAACGTTCCTAATGGTGAAGTTACTTGTATGTATTGTTTTACTCTGAATTTACTTGACCACTTTGAGGAATTTCAGGTGTTGCTGTAATGAGAACTCACGAAAATTGCAATTCAGTGTGTGTAATGGTAGCTTTAAGCAATGCAACGAAAATGTACAATTGTAAAAGTTGTGAAACAATAAAATGAATGAACGATAACGATTGAATAGTCCTTTCAATATAACCTTGTGCAACGTTATGGTAAGTATGAGTAGCATATAAGTTGTAGGAACAATGGTACTACTAGAAATGAATAGGGTTATCTTTACAAGACGAAAATCAAGTTGCTTAACGGCAATTTGAGCAATGGTATAAAATAGGTAACAACGATTTGTCTCTGTCCCAAACCTAGCAATGATTATTGGCCAATAATACAAGTGTTAGCACTCACAGTTCACTAGTTCGGGCGTGGTCCTCCTCGTTGTGGTCGCGTTGTTCCGTCGTTCCAGTGGTAGTCAAGGGATAAGCAAGGGTCGGTTGATCGCGGGGCTTTAGGACACTTCTAATCATCAACTTATTTTCGAAGTGTTGAATTGTACCGCAACTATTGCGCAACGAGAATTTAAGGGAAAAGTTGCAAAATCGATGTCTATGGGAGTCTTACGATTGGCAAACTTTGGGGGTAGTAGCAGAGAGCAGTCAGGAAGTGAAGAGGGGCGGCTGAGCTCAACCTTATATATGACCCCCTCCCTGCTTGGTGGTCCGTTGGGCGTCCACTGGTGGGAGGGCCCCGCCCGGCGCTCTCCTGCTGTGATGTGTATGACTCTCGAATGTAGTAAGTGTGATTATCGTTCCTTCAACTTTCCTCATTTGCTCATTGGGATCTCGAAATCGGGAAAAGGCTTTCTGTGAGCTGCGGCTCACACTCCCCGCCTTCCCGGAAGCCAGCATTGTCATCGACAATGCTGGTATGGGTGGTGGTGTCGACGGGTAGGTTTTTTGGAGTGCCATCTTGTATGTGTCAATGGCATCCGGCGCATATGTCAGGCCTACGATCCCGGTGTTATAGACTTGCTCTCCATGCAGTAGGTGGACTTGGCGCCAGTGATGTTGCTGATGTGGCCCGCTGCACCGCCAGGCTCCGATCAGGTGGCTGTGAGTCACTAGACACCATGCTCTCTGCTCGCCTTGGCTTGGTTAGAAGACCAGCTCGGGTGGACAGTGAGGAAACAGCAGTCCTCGCCACAGGTGGCTCTGCAGTCTCCAATCCCTTTGTCGCCTTCATCTCCTGGATCTCCTTCCAAGCGGTTGTTCTCTCCAATTGCCATTGAGCCATCCTGCTAACCTATAAAGAATTGCACAAGCATCCCTGCCCTAGGAAAAGTGAGTGCCAATGATTTTACAGGTGGCCATTTCCGACGGCGGTTTGAGCCAGAGAGTGTGAAATTAGTGACCGGATGGGTCCAAGTGTTATGGGTGTCTTGAAGAGACCTGGATAAAATTGATGACTTGAAGAGTCCAAAACTATGACCTGAGGGGTCCTTGCCAGTCAATCGTTATTGATACGTCTCCTATTCGGTTAGTTTGTCAGTCGTAATCTGTGTGACCATTCCCATGCGTAGTTTTTCGATAATCAACCGGTTCTCGCTGCCATAATTTGTATGGGGTGTGTGGCGCTGCCTCTGTCCTTTTATTCCAGGGTCCTGGGTCGAATGGTCCCACAGTCGCCTGGGTTGGCTCAAGCCAATGGGTCACCCCGAGGCGGCAGCCCTCCTCTGAGGGTGGTCGGGAAAGCTCTCGGAACTGTTGCAACATCTCCCAAGTTGGCACAAGATCCTTTTCCTTGAGATGGTTCAATTTCTCTGCCACTACCTCATCGAACTCAGGGCCCGGTTCAGTCCACCGATCAGTGGGAATGAGGTTCTCCGTTCGTGGTTGCAACTGTTCCCATTCCTCGAACTCCCTCCTTTCTTTGAAGCAGTCATTCTCTGGGGTTTCATCGGTGTTGGGTTGGTTAACCTCCTTGTTCCCGGTGATCTTCAAATGAGCAATGGTATTTTCCCATGTCTCTGGTGTCGTTGTTGGGTGAAACATTGCCGGTGTTGCTGGAGTGGCGGACTCTGCCTGGTAACGTTCCAGTGTCATGGGTACATGTTCGGCCGATGGCATTGCAGTCTGCGTTGCTGGGAGCAACGTTGCAGTCATTGCTGGAGTTGCGACCTCTGCAATGCTTTGTTCCCACTGCATAGTCACATCGTCAGCCACAGGAGTTGCGGTCAGTGTTGCTGGGAGCAACGTTGCAGTCGTTGCTGGAGTTGCAGGCTCCTCCATGGTGTGTTCCAAGTCAGTTGTCCCGGTTTCAGTCAGGGTTGCGGGAGTTTCAGTCGGCGTTGCTGGGAGCAACGTTGCAGTCGGAGTTGCGGGAGCTGATGAGACATCGGTCTCTTCTCGGGCTATGGTTCGAGTACAGTTGTCCTCGTTTACAGCACTTAGCAGTGATGGGGCAATGGTGACATCCAGAGAGGTGCTGGGAAACGTTGTGTGGGTTGCGCTGGTGCAACTATAGTCATTAGTCACAACATGTTTCCTCCTCTCGGACGCCATAACCATTCCCACAGTGCATGGTTCGCCCAGGTCCTCCTGTTCCGACGTCGTTGCGCCACATGGTCCGCCGTGCTGGTACTTCATGCGTGGTCCCATAGTTAAGGTAATAGGAATTTTCCGAAGAATATCCAACCCCAACAAATCCAATGAAGCATCTCGTCTCGCCAAAACCGCGAACGTGTGCATAAATTTATGTGACCCGATTTGAGTGAGCACTCGCTGCTCTCCTGCAAATGGTAGTGCATATCCATCGGCACCCCATGCCACAGTCTCTGTAGGTAGAAGAGGAACACCCTTTATTGGACTTGAAAGTACCGAAAATGCTGCCCCCGTGTCAATGGTCATATTGCGGGTCTCAGGGCCGAGTCCGACCCTCATTCGAATTGTTCTGACCATGGGTTGCTCTACCGCAGGAATGTAATTTTCATTTTTCGGTGGGTTATAACGGGCGATTTCCCCGGACCCACTCGGTACTTCCTCTCGACGGGCCGGTGGATGCGACACTGGCAGCAACCTCCGCTTCCGGAAACAATCCTCTTCGAGGTGCTCTCGAACGCCGCAAAAATCGCAATAGATTGTACGTTGCGGGCTCTCCGGACACTCGACCGGAAAGTGCTGGCGGCTAGCGCAAAACATGCATGGGAAACGGGGTTTTGGCGGGTTGAGAGTCCTCGGGTTCGATGGTTCCGATCGGTAGTTCTCACATCTTTCGTCCTCTCTGGAACTTCGGTCGGTAGGGTAGCAATTTCTGTCGTTGCGGCGATCGTCTTCGGGATGAGCTTTAGCATTGTCGGGATCGCGACACGGACATTTGGCCGTAAAATGCTCGACACTTCCGCATTTGTAGCACCTTCGATCGTTAACGGCGGCCAACTCCCATCTCTCTTCAACGTCTTCAGTGTTGTCGAGAGTCTCTTCTATTTCCTCGGCCCTTTTCAGCGCCGACCGCAAGGTAATCGGTCGATTCGCCACCAAGAACGAACTTATTCGCCCGCCAACCCCCCGAATGAACGCGCTCAACGTCTTCCGATCCACCCATGTGTTTTCGTCATGAGTATCCATGTTGACGCCCTCCTCGATGATCGCGCAACGCGCGAGACCCCGCACGCGGTCCGCAAACTGCCTAAGCGTTTCCGACGGATTCCGCTTAACCGTCCACAGCAGGGTGGCGGCGTGCTGAGGATTCTCCCTTCTGAACCAAATCAGCATTTCATCACGGGCCATCCGATACGCCTGTTCATTGTCGAGGTTATCTTGTCGATCAATCAGAAACTGTTTCGCCGTTCCACGCGCCTTGGCTCGTAACAACCTCATCTTCTGGGTCGCGGAAAGACTAGCGGCCACCGCGTCAAAATTCGCGAAGAATGATGCAACGTTCAACGCCCCCGGCGTGTCCGGATCCCACGAATCGACTTCGAGAAACAAGGACCTAGGGATGTCATTTTTATCCTCCCCTCGAGTTGCCTGGTTGTATTTTTTGAGTAGGGTCGTCATTTCGTGCATGGTCTGCGTCATAGATTCAATGGAATCGGCCCCCACTGTCAACGGCGAAGTGCGTCGATCGTCGTCAGAATCGTCCTTGCCGGCGCCCATCATTTTTTAAGATTGATGTGCGTCACACAGATCGAAAGAGTCAGTCAGTCTTGGTACGGTCGTTGCACAACGGTGCAGTATGAGACGAAAGAAGATTCTAGCCGTATTGCACAACGGTGCGGCTTGTAGATTACGAATTACTCGCACAACGGTGCGTTAAACAAACAAAATGGCACAACGGTGCAACACAAAAATTTTCGCACAACGGTGCGGTATGAAATCAAACAAACAAATTTATATGGTCGCAATTGGCGACAAGGACACACTTTTCCTCGGCGTACAGTTTTTAAATATGGGATGCGCCCTACCTAACTACAGTCAATCACCTGCTCAAAAGTGGTCGTTTACAAGTGTCAGGTAGAAAATGCCGCTAGGTATGTACCTGACCTTAAGTTGCTTTGTTCGCTAGGGGAAAGGAGTTTACTTTGCGTCGCAGGTACAACGGAAGTACGTTGTAATGCGATCGGACAACGTTATTTGAAATGAGAAAATTTATTAAAAAATTTGCGTTGCGGCTGCAACGGACAACGTTGTGGTACAACGTATGATGTTGTTGTGAAGTTAGATGAAATTAAAATTTGCGTTGCGGGTGCAACGGACGACGTTGTGGTGCAACGGACAACGTGATGGTGCAACGGATGATGTTATAATTTAATTACGAAAATTTTAAAAATTGCGTTGCAGGTGCAACGGACAACGTTGTGGTGACGTATTTGACGTTGTAGATGACAACGGACAACGTTATTGAATTTAAAATGAAAGTTATCGAAAGTTGCTGAAGGCAGTTGCGCAACGTTGTTGTTGATAAATGCAGTTGCTGAAGGCAGTTGCACAACGTTATGGCGCTACATAGAATTTTAATGGGTTCGTTACGAAGCTTGCTTCGTAAAAAATCCGGTTCGCTGCCACCACTTTGTAAGCTGGCTGCACAAGGAATAACGTTGTTGTGGTTAAAATAAGTTGCTGGAGGCAATTGCACAACGTTATGGCACTACATAGAAATTTTATTGGGTTCGTTACGAAGCTTGCTTCGTAAAAAATCCGATTCGCTGCCACCACTTTGTAAGGTGGCTGCACAAGAAATAACGTTGTTGTGGTTAAAATAAGTTGCTGGAGGCAATTGCACAACGTTATGGCGCTACATAGAATTTTAATGGGTTCGTTACGAAGCTTGCTTCGTAAAAAATCCCACCGCTGCCACCACTTTGTAAGCTGCCCCTAGCCCTGAAGGGGTTAGGAAATAACGTTGTGCTGAAATAATGTGAAAAGGGACAAGAAAGAGCAATAATTGTGCAACTTAAAGTTAGGTAGAAAAATATACTTAACTGGAAGTGCAACAGTTGCGGCGGTCGAGGTAGGCAATCTGCGATGTTCAACCTGAAAATGAGCAATTTCCCTGAAGGGGCTTCACCACAATGCTCGGCAAAAGGAAGAGAAAAGGAATGCCATGCGTCGTTGCGCTATTTAACTAAAATTGTCCTACAACGTTCCTAATGGTGAAGTTACTTGTATGTATTGTTTTACTCTGAATTTACTTGACCACTTTGAGGAATTTCAGGTGTTGCTGTAATGAGAACTCACGAAAATTGCAATTCAGTGTGTGTAATGGTAGCTTTAAGCAATGCAACGAAAATGTACAATTGTAAAAGTTGTGAAACAATAAAATGAATGAACGATAACGATTGAATAGTCCTTTCAATATAACCTTGTGCAACGTTATGGTAAGTATGAGTAGCATATAAGTTGTAGGAACAATGGTACTACTAGAAATGAATAGGGTTATCTTTACAAGACGAAAATCAAGTTGCTTAACGGCAATTTGAGCAATGGTATAAAATAGGTAACAACGATTTGTCTCTGTCCCAAACCTAGCAATGATTATTGGCCAATAATACAAGTGTTAGCACTCACAGTTCACTAGTTCGGGCGTGGTCCTCCTCGTTGTGGTCGCGTTGTTCCGTCGTTCCAGTGGTAGTCAAGGGATAAGCAAGGGTCGGTTGATCGCGGGGCTTTAGGACACTTCTAATCATCAACTTATTTTCGAAGTGTTGAATTGTACCGCAACTATTGCGCAACGAGAATTTAAGGGAAAAGTTGCAAAATCGATGTCTATGGGAGTCTTACGATTGGCAAACTTTGGGGGTAGTAGCAGAGAGCAGTCAGGAAGTGAAGAGGGGCGGCTGAGCTCAACCTTATATATGACCCCCTCCCTGCTTGGTGGTCCGTTGGGCGTCCACTGGTGGGAGGGCCCCGCCCGGCGCTCTCCTGCTGTGATGTGTATGACTCTCGAATGTAGTAAGTGTGATTATCGTTCCTTCAACTTTCCTCATTTGCTCATTGGGATCTCGAAATCGGGAAAAGGCTTTCTGTGAGCTGCGGCTCACACTTCAATACCTAAAGGTCTTGCGAGTTTTGCCTAATCAAACGACGCGTAATCGGGAACGCGAGTGATGTCTAGGGACACTGGAGCCAACCGGAGATATTCAGATTGGTCGCTCGCTAATTCAATTAGGTGGAAGCAAATCTCCTATTGATACCCTCAGGGTAATCGTATTCAAATCAGCTTCCCATACATCGGATGATGAGAGAGAGCTCATACGGAACACTGATACCTGGTTTCAATACGATAGTGCACGCATTATGTGCGTGGTATTAAGGATACCCTCTCTCAGAAGCAGAAAATAATGCGAGTCAACTATTTCAGGCTCTCCATTTTCTGTTTTCAAGATTGAAATCTGACTGTAACCACAATTCCGCATATTGCGTAATCCTACTGGCTATTCATACTGAAGTTCATGTGATTATTCTGTTGGGTATTACCACAATGGATCAACGGATACCTTTCTAGGAGTTAAATGCACAACAAAGTAATTCCAAACTAAATGCTGCGAAATCTTCAAACCCTTCTGAAATAATCTCAATTCTTAATTTTTTCTCCGTATTTTCATTTGAACTGTATATTATACAGTTATCAAATGAAAATACGGAGAAAAAATTAAGAATTTAATTAAATAATAAAATTATTTATAATTACACTATCCTATTATATGTGCAAAGAAAAGGCAATGGATGGAGTATTTATCTATCCTCAGCATAGAGCCCTCTCTGGACATTGTGGGCGTTCTAAAATGTACAAAGGGTTGAAATGAACCACGAGGTTGAAATGGAGTCAAATAAGGAACACGTAAAGAACCATATTTCTAAATCTATAGGTCATGGATGTGATGTATGAAATAAGTGTTTACCTGTACGTGACTTGTACGCTGTTTAGATCTCCTCCGAGTAAGGCATCTTCTCCTTTTGAATGTGAAGTCTTCAGCTACTTTCCGCCAGGAATACCAACTTCACTTGAAGAGCGGATCCTACAAAAAGCAGAAATAACCCAATAATGTGAAGTCAGGGTTGTATTCCACCACGCCCCAGCAACCTTAAAAGGCCAAAGGTGAGAGACTCTTTTATATTATTTAACGTTTACCTTCCAATTTTATCGCTCTACCCTATTTCGATTAACTCTTTTTCTTCTCGTTCTTTCTATTCACGCAAAGGCGATAAACTACAATTTTTTACAGCCTTTGTAAAACGCGGCATTTCACGCTGCGTAGATAGGCACTACAATAAAAGCTGCTTCGAGCAATTGCGAAGTCACAAACTCCATTTTTCTGTTTTTAGATAAATACACATTCACGGCTTGTCACACACATACATTTTAACACACAACACATAGTAAGGGATTGCCAAACTCGTTCGATATCTACGTATGTTCAACATATTTCCCACAAGAAGAATCAATTTTCCAAAACAGTTTCTCAAAATGGTTGCCCCTTAATTTTTGTGTAAATTTGTGTTACCCTACAGAAGCTATTTTTTGTTATTCGGATTTCACGTAATTTTTATTTTATAATTAGGCCACAAAAAAGTATGCAAATGGAATCAAAATTTTAGTCTAACAGAAATTAGGTATTTTACCAAATTATAGGTTTTACTGGGTTTTAAATATGGTTTTCTGTACTGAATGCTAATTGAATGTGCTAATTAAAAATGCTAATTAAAAATTATGAATGCTAATTTTTGCTTCTTACCTACTATAGTTAGGTAGTTGAGTTTTATAAACACAAGCTTACAAATCAATGGGTCCTAAAAAATTAAAATTTCAGAGCATTTTGAACAAGTTTTTGATGAATCGCTTGTTCATTCACCTATAACATGAAATGGGGGCTCGATTTTGATGACATTTTCAGGGATCGTCTGAGTTAGGCCCTTGATAACTACCCTATCAAAGCAAGAACATACACGGTTTTCAATCACCTATTTCTAACGATCCGACTGTCCAATTTTGGTCAAATTTAGATGGTAATATATTAGATGTAATCGATTCACCATGAAAACTCAAGTGAAAAACGAGTCGAATTGCAAAATAAGTGATGTAAGATATAAATTCCTGAAGTTTTTTGCACGTAACCAAACACACTTTATTCAAAAAGCCAGACACAAATATCAACGTTGTAGACTCGTGCGAGTTTATTTCCTCAGTATATTAAATAATCTTTCAATCGATTTGGCATTCTCTCCGTATTTTCAGCGGTTCGAACCGGATTTATTCCACCCCAAACACTAATAGTATGTTCTCGAATATCCACCATTTTACAACCCTACGCCTAAATATTGGGTATACTCACCACCAATCTCTCAACGAATCGATTTTTAACCGGTTTCACTGTTTATGTTCACTTTTTGTCTGCTTCTCAACTCACGCGATCGCTTCACTTTTCGAACTTTAATGATAATTGAAGAAACCATAGCAACGAGCCGAGCAAATACGAGTTCGAAACGAAATTTTTTGAAGTTGGCTCGTTGTTGCTGCAGGGTCTTCAATTGTCAACCCCACGCATTCATCTCATTCCGTCATGTTATTCGTCCTGACAGGATAACAATCGAGAAGAAATTGTATACAATTTAACCGTGGACATTTGGAATGATCACACTAAATTATTTTGATTCTTCAAACCAGTTTTCGTTACATAAATTCCTCAAATTTTAGAAACTTGTTAAAGTAAAACAAAAATTATTTCATATTCAATATCCTATGGAAGGGTCCTAATTATATTATTTTAGAATTATTACATCTATTTACAATAATACCAACGGAAGAACATAATCAAAGAAAACACATTCCATAAACCACAGAACTCAGGAGCTAAAACGCAAAATCTTCTCCGCCACCTTTAATTAATTTCACCCATAAAACAATAACCTATTATTGCATCTGAAATTTTGTCTGATTCCAAGGAAATCCTCCGATGGAAGTTAGTATTCACCATAAAACCTGCTTCATCAAGAGTCGTTGATTCAAACTTCGAACTGTTTTTAAATAAAACAGAAAAAATTGTAAATTAATTTTTATCTTCCACTGTTGAACACAACTTTTATAAGACTTTAATTTGAGTTTAATCATCAAAATTTTATATTAGTTTTCGATATTAAAAAAACCCTCTGGTTTTAGCTCCTTGTACCTATTTACTCTACAGAAACATTCCTAATTACAGAAACACGAGTCACACCATCAAAAATATTACTGTCAAACTGTGGTTTATATAGAACCCAACAATTATTTGAAACGCAGCTGTACATAAATTTGAAATAAACTTTCTTTTGTAAAAAAAAAACTCTATACTGTTAGTTTTGCCTGAAGCAGCATCTTAATTATTGTATTAATCTTCGTAGTTCTCTCAAATATGTAACGTAGGTACTTCTAATAGAGTCTATTTACTGTAGTTTTCTTCGCTATTTGAAACTCTATTCTGAATTATTTTAGTGTAGGTTTTGAATACGATAAAGCTGTCAAAATGCGTTTAGGAGCTCCTAGATGTAAATTTTTGAAAGTCTAGTTTGGAGTGTTCAGATTCATCAGGATTAACCTAATATTTAGGGTTAGTTCGATGTAGCCATCGCTACCCATAGAAACCAAGGCCATAGTTTCAATCGACTTCAGATAATAGGAAACTCATTGTAAACCCCTCTGCAAGTGGAGATTGAGCCGTTTCCGACGTGCTGAGGTCGATCACTTGAAAGACGTCATCATTATTGTCTTGCCATTAGCAAATGCTACGTGTTCATTGCCTCTGCAGCTTCGACCTCTCAAGCACGAATCAGACATTTGACCTTTAACGTCACACTTCGACCGATCGTTGGAAATCTGTTTTGTGCTTAAACGGTGGTGTGTGGGCCGAACAACAAGCTTTAGTCTCAAAAAAGCGACCTTTCTGCAATTTTGGAAATGTCTCCAAATTCCATGTAGAGCTAATTAGAAACCTAATTAGGCATTGTTCCATTCAGCTTCTTTCCAGCACCCTCTCTCTTCCTGAACTCACATTTTCTCCACAAAAAGAGTGAAATGTTGAACTGAGCAAACTAAACAGTTACTAGGCCGAAATTTACCAAAGACCGAAAAACATCCAAACAAGAGGTTGAATGAAAGTTGAAACCCTACGAAAATTTCCATGCAGCGAAAAATCACCAGGAAAGTTTATTGTTACTAGAAAAACACACCTTCAGCTCTCAGCCGTGTATTTTTTAACGGACCCGCTACAAAAGATTCATTTCCCGTGGATATCTGGGCGAGTGCGTCTTTTTTCTAGCGATGTTTATTTTTTCCTCCCACAGGTACCTACTCTTTTGAAGAAAAAAAATAAACTTGAAGAGGTATGGAAGATAAATGCTGGGGTGGCCATTCATAGTATGAATAGGGCTCGAATGGGGCCATCGAGCGGGAGGCGGTGACCGGGAAAAATTGCGTTTCGAGTTGAATAGGTAGGTACTATTCTTATACGTTCTTATGGGTGGGTTTTCAAAAAGAGCTTTCCTTTTTCTACCGTGGATTTGGTGGAACACCTGTAGAACCTTAAAGTTAGTATAACCAAAGTTTCAAACAAATTGTGCGAAGTTCAGCATGTTTGAGAATCTAAAACTTCAGGATTGATAAATTTAGCCCAACTTACCACATTGCTCTAGCAATAATGGTTAAACTTACGATCTTGGTTCAGACAAAACCTCAGAATTGAAAAAAAAAATTGGAGAGAAAAATACTTTCCAATAAGAAAAACGTGTTTTCGCTTTTGAAAATGGAGGTTTTTTGGTTTTTGAGGTCCAAGGAATTCTAAGTCACTTTCAACGCTGATTCAAATGGACCCATCATCATCCATCACCCAACACCCATGGACCCATCACACGTGATAGCCTATAATTGGATTTTGATGGTACCGAATCTTCCAAAATTCACCTCTTGTCAATTAGAATGGTCGTTTGCATCTGTCTGACATATTAAAATAACTTCATTTTCCGCAACAACCCCACTAACATTTTTTATAAACGAAATGTTCTCTAGATCGGGTAAAAAAGAAGTAACAGATGCATACATGAGTCTGGAACTTACCTCATCTTAGTCATAGATCGTTGATAGTAACGTACTACTAAATATCCTGTGTACTAGGATTCAACACTTCAGCAAATTGAAGCATTTTCGTTTTCTACTCATTAATTACATTTTTATAGTCGACCGTAACGTATTGGTAAAAACTTAGGGCACTCCGAAGGTTCTACGTGGTTGGGTCTGCGAAATTTGAGAAGTCAGTATTCCTACTCTATGAAATTAGAGATTAATTATGTTTTCGTAGGTGAAAAAGGAGAAGGGTGGTAGAGAAAATCCAAAGACTCGTTTTTATTATTAATAATTTTTAAATATTCAATTCGATTTATAATAATTTTTCAAGTGTACATTACAAATATGTTACGAGTATTTTACGTGAATTCCTTCTCCATGGACCCCACCTCAGCCATCTTCATGGAGCGTTGAACAGTAACAGTTACTGTTATAGTTACTAATTATAGTAACTGTTATAGTTACTGTTATTAGTAACTAATAATAATTAAAAATTAATTAATGAGAATTAAGACAATTACTGTTATAGTTACTGTTATTAGTTACTAATAAGAATTGGAGGGATAAAAGATACGATAAAAGGTACCCACCTCCTCTTAGGTTGAAGTAAGGCATTTCTACTGTATGTTATAACCTCATTATGGATTATAGTAGACCACAGGGGTCAACCTTTGGTTTAATGGATCATTCCTCTTGTGCGTTCTTCGTTTTTTCTCCCCTTATTTCTCAAAAGTCCACTCTCTTCAAAAGCATTGGTCTTCAATGGAAATAAAAGGGGTGAGACAGGTTACCACATTACCGTAGTCAATTGAGCGAACCAACAAATTTCCTGTTGACTCCGTTTGGTGTCGTCCTGATGAATCTGAACACAACCCACAGCTTCTTACGAGTTTTAAATTTAGTTTCTTCCATTTCCCTTCATTATATTTTTCCTTCCTTTAGCCAAACTCGCCGTGACAAGTAAAATAGCACTATGTAAGTAACAAAAAATAAACTGGTATAGCATTTAGCCAGCTGCACTTTAGCTGATAGAGCTTCTGAGGGCCAGGCAGTGGTCATTAACGCATGATTTCTGAATGACGAATGCTTATTTCCTATCCTACTCTATATAAGTAACTATTAATCATCGTCAAGATCTCTTAGACGTCTGTTTGAATTAATTATGTTATTCAACATTCGTATTCCTTTCATCTACAATTGTTATCAATTTATTGTAAGTGTGGTTAAGTTTCGAGTTCGATTGAGACTAATTCACAAGTCTAGACATTTAAGAGTAGGTGCGTTTAAATCAAAATTTGTAAAAGGAGACGTTGAGGAAGCATGACGTTTAACGAAATTAATTGTTTGGACAAACTCAATTCCAGATGAACAATATTCAGACAAGTTAGATACTTTCCAAAATAATGACTACCGATAAAGAGTTTAAAAAAATTTGATAGTCAAAATGGAGCTTTAGGTGTAAAATGTTCAACAATTAATATTTTAACAAGCCCCCTTAACCATTACCCAACCGTTTTAATAAAGTCTATCGCCCCGGTAAAAAAAGGAGCTGCACAGTTACTCTGCTGATCTGACTTCTTCCCGCTCACTTTTGTGCTTCTAAATGAAATAGGATAGCATAGAATGGAGTTAGCTTTCTCGCTCACACAGCTGATCTGTCGTCCTTACTATCATTTTTGTGAATTTCCCAAGAGCATATACATCAGGCAATGTCTCACGTAGCTGATGTGTTCTTCTCCCTATCTATTTCAGAGGTCTCCAAGAGAAACACGCGAATCAATCACGCGATTGACTTCTTTCCAATAACTGTCTGTTCCCCCAAAGGCTGAGTACTTCATTCCAGCGCTCCAGACTAACAGGGGAGAGAAGTTTGCTTATAGCTCACACAGCTGAACTGGCTTCCTCCCAATCACATTCAGTGGTTTGCACGCTAGTTTACATCATGTTGATTTTCGCAAACTCTGAGTGGTGTTCCGCGGTTTCTTATGAGTGAGAAAACATTTTAAGTTCGTTCACCTGAACTTACCATAAACCACCTTACTTACCTGATGACGGTTTGACTATACTTCGAAACGACTGAAAATAAATCTTCTTTTTACCTAACGAACTCAAAAAAAAAATCTATAATTTACTGTCGATCTTAAATAAATTTCAAACCATCATATTAAATAAATTAGTGGACCCTTTTCCGTCAAAAATGCGTTCAACATTGCCAAACTGGGATAACGAAGTCAGTGCTTTCTTAACTAAACTTGATTTCCATTTTAATACCTTCCTTTTTCCTAAAACCACCGTAGTGGCTCTCGTGTTACCTCTGACACTTTCTACTTCGTTCTCGTGAGAGAGAAAAGAATGTAAATGAATGTAAGAAAAAAATCGATTAGCTTTGAGGCTTTCAAGTTGCTGCCCCCTACCTGGACCCCACAGAAGAATTTAGTGCTTTTTTGTAACTCACCAGACGTTCGCTGTGGGTAGAAAGATTCAGGAATGTTTCACAACATTCAGCAAACACTTCTGGCAGTAAAGTATTTTTTTCGTTTATAGCACCGCCGCCACTTCAAAGCTTATTTTTCTAAACCATTTCAAATGCGTAATTGAGGTCTCTCATAACAGAGGACAGTGTTTGTCGCTAAGGTTTTATCCAAATCTGTCATTTTACAAATCGCAGGCTCTTTGTCAAGGAACTTAACAATTTACCAAGTCCTCCAGGATATGTACTACAATTAGCCTGGAAAGTGTCAACTTCTTTACAATTACTATGCGGGAGATGTAACCCTCTTGTAATCTTCGTAACCCGTAATAATCTTGACATTGGGGCGTTCTGTACATTTTTGTCAAAAAAAGAAGCGACATTCATCGTCATTCATTTTGCTAATGTCACGCCTTTTCTGCACTGCGTTTCATCTATGTTTATCTATTCATTCTTTGTAAAGGTACCTCGAACTATATCTTGAATTTTGGAATATTCAATTTGTCTAGAAAAATCTGAAAAACTAGGAAAAGATGAATTCGGGGTAACAACCCACACTATTTGGTAAATAAGCGAATGAATTGAAACTTCTTGTATTCTGACCTTCAAAAGATACGGCTCCGTTTCCTTTGCATCACAAGATTGTTTGGTAACCGAAAATTGGAAGACAATTTTGTTTAAAAGCGCCTTTATGTATGACCCCTTACACATGCTATATTCATCATGTTACCTAGGTGATTAGTAAAAACATTATAGTTTTATAGCCAACTCAATTCATTCATGAGTCATAAACAATTCAGCTTATTCATATTTTCCCTTGATTGACTGGTGTTATAAGTTTCAAAGGAAATACCAAGCCATGAACCAGGGTTCATAAAACCGTGAAAAATTATTTCGTGTAGCTTAAAATTATTGAAGTAGATTTTTGCTCTACTCAAACTTTGGAAAAAATGGGTTAAAAACAACTGAAGAAATTGGTTGTACCAAGCAAAAATGTTGAGATCAAGTCGTTACCTTAAAGCATAAAGGCGCTATGTCCATCCATCTTCCAAATTTTTTATTTTTTTTTTAATTTCAGAAAAACTCAAATTCAAAAAAACTATTATTGACCTTCTTGACGATTATAGCTTGACAATTTCTTGAAGAATTGAAGCGTTTAGTGTGATAATCCATTATTTTAGGAATTAGTGAAAACTTCTTTTGCGTTTTTCTGAAAACTCCGTTTTTGGACATAGCACCTTTGTGCTCGAAGTTATAGTGCTTTGTGGTATCGAAGTCATGGTTACCATAGGTTTATTTACATGCGTTGAATGTTTTTTATTGAAGAAGAATCGATGTTTCAGGATGCACTCAATGGGACTCCACTCGGCGCTTGCCATCAAGCGGCAGCGCAAGAGGCGGGAGGAGCAGAAGAAAGCTCGCGAGAGAAGATTCAGCTCGCAGTCTACAGAGTCAGGCCTGGGAGAATCCAGGAGTTCTTTGGCCAGTCCCAGGAACAGCACTGGAAGCCTAGATAGGAGACGGCGGTTCCGCAGGCCGAAGGCCGTGGAATCGGACAAGGTGGTGTCTTCAGTGGGGATGCTCCACATCGGAGTGGTCTTTCTCGTCTTAGGTCTGTTCCTGCTCGGATCCGGTCTGATACCGGAAGATGACGAGACATGGTCCAATTACAGGTGGTTCAACGAGTTGTTCGTGTCGGGTATTGCTTGCATCGTCGTGGGCATTTTCTTCATCATCCTCAACAAAATCATCACGAAAAAGGAAGAGGATGATTTGACCGAATACGTGCAGAGACAACTGACGCGGTCCAAGTCCGGGCACCGCCTGGTCAGAGACGTTGAGACCGGTGGAATGACTTCGGATAAGCCTTCAAGGTCGGCATCGAAGCCAGACCGGCTTCTAGAATCTGACCTTGACATGGTTACTCCTGTACATGGGCACTTTTCGCCAACGTTGAAGTCCCCTCCTGCTTTATCAGTATCTACTCCTCGATCAGACCTGGAGAGAATTCTAGAGGAAGAGATATCTGAGAAAGGAGACATCCCACCTGCTATAGACCGCTATCATCAAACCCACCGTGACCCTGTCATGAGCTGCTCCCCTAGCCCTGAAGGTCGCGAGCTTATAACTGCACGTTACTACGACAATCTAGAGTTCTGTGACAGAAAATAAACTGCCACCAGTGGCAAAGGCACTTGGATCTCAACATGCGAACACCGCTGATTCCTCTCACCCATGACCCATTTCAATCCCACACCCGACAAGTGGCAAATCACTTTTGACTTGACATCTTACCTCTGGTCCGAGCGCACTCACGGCCTCCCCTCACTGGAAGATTTGGATTTTGGGACGAAGACAGTCCAGCAACATTCAGCCAACGAAAATTGTGGAAGTGATCGAATTTCGACTCAAACATAAGAACATCCTCTCCTTTAGGCAGCCTCTAATCGGTATACTTCAGCTCTTTTTTCAATCCTAAAATTAAACGACATATTTTCTATCCATTTTTCTGTCTTACTGTAATTTTTATGGAACATCTTGTGGACATACTTGACTCAGCCAGTTCATGTCAATTTTTCTCAAAATGTGACAGAAAATTCAAAAGTAAAAATATGAAAAATATGGTTGAAGCAACTCTTTGCCTGAACAATAAGGTTGGAAGTCACAAATAATTTGCAGCAGAGAAGGAACCAATGTGGATCATACAAAGATGTTCACGTTCAATTCAAGTTTATTCCCTTACGTAAGACATCCGTGCTGCGAGGTGGAATTATGCTTTATTTTCGAAAATGTTAGCTCAAATTAGTAACATTACAGAGGCATATTTGTATGAAAGTATGTTTCACCCCAAATTCTGAGGTAAGGACCAATTTTGCTTCTGAATTTTACCGAAAAATGCAGTTTTTTCGTTCGTTTTGGCCTGCAAGTATGTCCATGTGATTTTACGACTCATCATAAAACATATTTTTCCATAATAGTTATGCTATTGAAAACTCACTAGAGCTTTTTTTAAAATTTTGAATGGCAGTTCATTCAAATTATGATCTTCCTACCGCAGTTTGTTAAGTTTTGTTGAGCTGAAATTTTTATTGGTCAGTAAAAACCTATACTTCAACGATAATACCATCTAATGAAATTCCGTGTTTAGCCGTCGCAAAAATCAGAACTAGTTTTAGAAAAAAGGCTTCAAAATGTGAATAATAAAACTGTGAATGACCATCTCTTCAAAGAGTAATTGAATAAGTTGAGGTCAATTCGATCGAAACATTAGTTTAAAATATTTTAAACCTCACGACCCTTTCTGTATTCAATATTGCTCTAGGTACCTGAGGAAATGGAGGAATTGTTCAAGAAAATCGCGGATAAATTCCAAAACTGAGGACTTTTTTACTTGATATGCTCTTTGCAAGTCGTGTTTTCAAATTTTATTAAAATTTTTTATAAAATTAAATAGATAATATGCATACATGTGAGTATCTATTATAATATTTATTATTATCATAGTATGAATATTATGGTTCTTCATATTCAAAGATCGAACACACAGCTTTAGCTTATAGTTTATCGGTCGAAAAAAGATTGTTATTTTTATATCAGCACTAGTTAGATTTTATCAGCTTTAGGGGCAAAAAAAAATTAAAATAAAGATGGAAATAAACCAAAAAGATTCCTTATAACGAGGTGGGCCTAAACCGCGTTAACAGTTTACTAGCTTGAAATAGAACGGAGAAGGAAAACTACAACAGGAAACTACCTATATTCAATGCAAAAAAGTACGAATATATTGAGGTGAAATCGCTTTAATGTTATGATGATAACGTAGCCCTCCGAATTGTGTTAAACAAAAAACTTTCGCTTAATAACATATCATACTATGAACTGTCCATTTAAAAAAGAATTAAATCGGTAATTAATACAATCCGCTAAGTTTGAATTCAAAATGAAAATAAATTCCACTCACAGAAGAAAGTGAATTTGTTGAATCTTTGTTCCTCAAATTATGTTGAAAATTTGGTGCTTTGATTTGTGTTTTCAACCAATATTATTACTCACCATGCTATTTATCGGTTTGACAATAATTTCCAACCGTTGTACACTTGACATAATTTTTTTCGAATTCTCTTATCATGAACCTACCTTGTAGATGGATTTTCTTAGGGAAAATAGGTAGGGAGTTTGACTCTAGTAACTTAATTTAGCGAAACTATCGAAACCCTTCAAAAAGTGAAAGATAGTAGATGATAAAATTTTGCTATGTCTTGTTGAGTGCGCCTATATGGAGACATTTGATTTGATAATGGTTCATGATGAAATACCGAAAATCTCGGGAAAACGTCATTAACACGCTTCTTTCATTGATAATCAAGGGCGCTTTTTTCGGTTTCTTAACTTAGTATCTATATTTTAAAACTTAGTAACTGTATATTTTCAACCACGATGAAGAAGGGCATGCAGCTTGACTCAAGCTTACTGCGGCAATTTTTCAATTGTACAAGTGAATTCGAATGTTTTGGTAGAATTATTACGAATCTATCGCACGCACAAGAATAAACATTTAGCTTTATTTGTTAAGGTTGTCTCTAAAATGTTTTGCGGTTCAGCTATCGCATAATTACAAGTGTAGGCGAACATCATGCTCAATATGAAAGGGAAGTGAACAATTCTGAGGGTAACATTATATATTTAATTCAGTAACCTACTAATAAATAATCAATATATTTCATAATTTTATCTCTCAGTCAAAAAATTTCATAACGGTGTACTAATCAATTTACTATATAAATTTTTCCATTTGTCTTGAACGGTATATATAAGAGCGCAAAAAAGTCAATTATACATCAAAATCATGGGGGGAAATATCAACCGCCTATTTTTTTAAAAATCGTTTTTTTGACTTGGAATTTGAATTTATAAGATCACATTTCAGTTTGAATTAGAAAATTGCAAGAGTAGTCTTCAAAGGGAAATGGTCCGCTGATTATATTGTATTGTTTTTTATACTATTTTTGTTTTTTATTAACCAATTGGAAGCCAAACTTCGAACGGACGTTTTCCCAAAATCAGAATAGACCGACGAATCCAAGTTCATACAAGCATTCTATTTAACCGTTCTTACTGGTAATTACGTTTGGAAAAGTGGACCGTATAATATTATCTACATTAAAATTATTTAAATTGAAGAAGAATATTTGAGCCATCGTGGTATACTGTAAGTAAATTATACCTCAAGCCTTTTATTGTACATAATACTAGGTAAACGAAAAATTATGCCTTTTTAAATAAAATCAACTTTATTGTACATAAATGTTTGCCTTTTCGTACCTGTTAACAATCACTTTACTCGATTTCTCTAGCCTTTTTACGGTTATAAAAATAGGTACCAATTCAGGCTATTGTATAGAAAAGAACTCATATTTGATTGAAATAATCATCTTGAAATATTTTCAGAATCTTTCCTTTTTGGTGTGTCACATTTATTTCATTGTAATGACAGGATTTTTATTATTATTATTCATTCAACCTGATTATTTTGAATTAAATTTTTAAAAATTAGTCTAAATATCAACTTCCTGCATGTTTTTTGACCGCTCATGAAAATTTTTACTATAAAAGGAGTAATAAAATTTTAAATGTATTGTCATAAATTCATGAAATCACAAGAAAAATCAAAAAATTCAAATACAAAGCGTATTTGTAAAAAAAAAATAGTTCTTATGAGTTTAAATAATTTAACTCGGTTTTTTTCATTTTACGAATGTTTGAGCAAAAAGCACTATGCCCACAATTGTGTTGATAGATATCAAAATATAAAGCCATCAGGAGACGTTTAAATCAAATAAAAGTCTATTTAATGAAGAGAAGTATCCCTTTTTGGCAGGAGAAAGTTCCTACAGGTGTGTTGTGTTATTCGTATGCAGATGTTAAAAAATTATCATTATTCCTTATCATTATCCAATATTTTTGTTGAGTACGTAATTCAAATTTACGACCGCTTTTAACGTAGGTGTATCACTGTTTTTCTCGCAGTAGCTTTAGCAATATTAAAATTTAACAAAAACCAACGCCACCAAAAAAAATGTATAATTGAATTTAAATCGCTTCGCGAGAGGATATAATCAATTTTTAAAATACTCTTTCTCTTAGATGGACTTATAAAGAGAAATAATTCAATTCATAAAATCCCAAAGTTGATGTATTTAAGTTGATACTTTGTTACATAATTTTGCCATGTGATTGATGATGATTTGGTATGTGATAATATGAATATTTGTATGTATTACCTATGCTTCACGCTCCAACCCCGCTTACCCGTTTCAAAGACTGAATTTTGTCTCAATGTTAAAATATATGTAATTAAACTTCGGTATTTTCTATTGTTACGTTGATTCGTTTCGTTGTGATCGTTTATCTTTGTTATTGGATTCGTTTTGTCGTCTTGTTTATTTTCGTTTCCTTGAGGGAGTCTATCCAGTCGCGATTTATAGCAAGGTTCAATTTGTGAGGGAATTTCGAAATGAAAATTTTGAATGTAATCTTCATTGCTGAGGGAAAATGTCGAGAAAAAAATTCCAGAAGAAGGAACATTTAAGTGCTGCCTACAAACGTTTCAAAACAAGTGTTGCAAAAATACAAAACTGAACTTTGTTAATAACATCAACGCACCAAAATAAGGTTTAGTTTAGATTTTTACATTTTTTCAAAATGTTGTGTGCACATTAGCTAAAATTTTATACATCTTTTTATAATAAATTCTCAAAAAAAAGAAACTATTTACTAGGAATTGTTTTGTTAATTTGCAATGCTGTGTTGATGGCTCTATGAGATCTTTTGAGTATAAATGTTTAATGGAATATTCGACCGTTTTGGAAAACGAAAAATATTTTTTTGTGCTACTTTATTCTGTTTTTTCATGTAAACAGCTTGAATGAAATGCGAAATACATAATATTTCACTCTGAATGTTGATTTTGATTTAACCTGTCGTCTCTATAGAAGCCCTTGGGATTTGGTAGGGAGAAATTCACGATAATTATTGAATTGAATAATTATTTGTATTTTACCCATACGTAGTGTTTTCATACAACTCCCGAGCATCCAAGTATTTGGCTCCCGTTGATTTGTCCTGTGGAGACTTGATACCTGCACGACTGATCCTGAAACGAAAAGGTTCTGTAAATAATTGAATGTAAACATCACAGGATTGTCATCACAAAATTATTACAAATTCACGATCCATTTAACCAGTATCGAGGCAAGGAAAGGTCGTCGAATCTCCCCAAATATTTTGGTTTATTATTTTCAATAATAAACCTTTGGAATCGACCAAGAAAAATTTTTTTTCAACACCCCCTCAAAATTTGGTGATTTACATTTCAAGGTACGTAGAATCCAAAAATCTAATAAGAACGCTGCAAATTATTACACAATGGTGTATTATTTGTCTATATAGATAACTCGTCTGCGAAGCCACCAACCATCCAACATGAAGAAAAACATCGATCGTATTTCGGTCAGCTATAATTTGAACGGAGATTAGGCCTCTTTTGCGATTCACACTCGTGTTTCTGATTTATCGTACGTCCAACCCTTAAAGTCTCGTGGGGAGCGAACGGTTTGTTCTACAGGGCTCTGCGTGGTCTCAAAAAATTCTATACTATCTTAAATTGAAGGAAAAACAATACCTTTATATCAAAATTTTTTGAGTTAAGGGCGTTTTCAAATGTTCAAAATTCATTTTTCAACCCTTAGAAGTGACTTACATCAACCAAAATCTTCGGGGCACAACTAGACCCCAAATGGAGCCTACATACCAAATTTCATCACAATCGGTCAATGCTAAGAGGGGAAAGTGCCGCTGACGCCAGACGGACGGCCAAATTTTTATTCAATTTTTGGATTCTACGTACCTTGAAACGTAAACTATCAGCTGTGATATTTGAGAAAAAAAATTAACTGATAACCTACCTGTAATACGTCGATTTGACCCACCATCCGTGTCACCTATTCAAGTTGCGAAAAAATTCGATAGTGAATTTCGTCAAACGTTCTTGCGGTTTATTTCTTGTAGAACTAAGTTGCTACTATCAAAAGCAAATTAAATATAAAATCCCATTCAAAAATAGAAAATGGCGTGTCCTTAAAGACCTAACTCACAGATGAGGGTTAATTATCTTCCCTTTTTTCCCTTTTTAAAAAAATCGTTTCTGTGAAGTCGAACCTGTGATACTGGAAGGATAGTGTTTTATTTATTTTCGTGGTCAGAGTATACTTCCATAATCTTCAAAATTGCATTTCTGATAAGTAATTTCTGTAATTCCGAATTCCTTACCGGTTCCTTATTGTGGACGATAACGCAGCCATCGAGAGAAACTTCATTGTCGATCTTAGTGCAGTTGGTTTCCCGTAAAGTCATTTCAAGACGCTCGTAAATCCACACATCGGTGTCTATCTGAGTAGTGCAGTAAACACAGAACAATAATATCATTCGCGAACATTTGAGCAGTTAGATATTTTTCAATTTTAAATAGTAGTGTAAAAACAAACCCGTTTGACTGTGGTCTTGATGAGAACAACGTCGTACAGATTGCCTTCCTTAACGTTGCCGATTTTATTGAACGTATCGACTGCCAAGTTGATCGCACCTCGAAGGTATTTGTCGAACTTGACCTGCTGAGTCTGAGAATAAATAGAAGTTAGTAGATGAGATCGAGTGCTTAACACAAAAATGACATATATTTAGTACAAACACCAATCGGTCTAGATGGGTACCAAAGACAAAGACTATTGGTTTATTATTTTCAATGATGAACCTTTGGAATCGACCAAGAAGAAAAAAAGTTTAACCCCCCCTCAAAATTTGTTGGTTTACATTTTAAGGTACGTAGAATCCAAAAATCGAATAAAAATTTGGCCGTTTGTCCGCCGTCCGCCGTACGCGGCACTTTCCCCACTTAGCACTGACCGATTTTGATGACATTTTGTACGTAGGCTCTATTTTGGGTCTAGTTGTGCCCCGAAGATTTTGGTTGATGTAGGTCACTTCTAAGGGTTGAAAAATGAATTTAGCAGCCTCGCATGTGCTCCGGATTTGCTCAGCCGTGGTGAGACCCAGGTGTGCCCGTCACAATTCTGCCCTGAACCTACTAGATGCCTATGCTCGCCGTAAAGGTTGGGCAGTATTTTTAGAGCCACACTTTAACCTGGAACAGCGAGATTATCGTCCGGACCTCTTGGTGGTAACACCTATTGGTGGTAATTCAGCTTTCAGGAGCTTTCATTATTGATGTCTCAGTGGTCTGGCTCCTGCCAAAATTCAAAAATATGAAGTTGACGCATTACTAGAAGCTGCAGCAGCACTTGCAAACATTCAGCGAAACCAACTAAAGGTGATTGGAGCAACTATCACCTGGAGAGGGATATGGCATGGCAAGTCACCCAAGGATCTGATTCTGGCTGGTTTCCCACTGTTTATCCTGGAGTGGATGACCACCCGAGTCCTAACAGGAGGATCATTCATCTGGTCTAAATTCAGGGCTACAGCCATACGACGGCCTGCCACGGCTCGAGCAAATGGGCCCCGTGGGACTTGTAGCTGAACGCGAACCCCATGGGGAGGAGAAGCGTCGACTGATGGCATAGCCGGAAGAGGCACAATCCTCCCTCCATCATTTGTGGGATAAGGTGAATCAACCTTGTCCCTCACCCCAATGTCCGAGGTCGGATCTCGGACCCTGATACCAAGCAGCCAGATGGACATGACTGCTGAGTGCTGAAAGTGCTGATACAATACTGTGATGTAAATATTTATGTACGATACCATCAATTGTAGTGGTGAAGTATTTTTTCCAAATATAAATTGTTAATGGTATGTAGGCTCTATTTGGGGTCTAGCTGTGCCCCGAAGATTTTGGTTGATGTAGGTTACTTCTAAGGGTTCAAAGATGAATTTTAAAATTTTGAAAACGCCCTAACTCGAAACATTTTATATAAAGGTACTGTTTGTCCATCAATTTAAGATAGTGTAGAATTTTTAGAATTTTTTGAGACCTCGCGGAGCCCTGTAGGGCAAACCGTTCGCTCCCTACGAGAATTTAAGAGTTGGACTTACGATAAATCAGAAACACGAGTGTGAATCGCAAAAGAGGCCTAATCTCCGTTCAAATGTTAGCTGACCGAAATACGATCGATGTTTTTCTTCAAGTTGGCTGGTGGTAACAAATGCAAAGCCCTGTTCTTTGCAGACGACTGATCTATAAGAAAAATAATAAACCTTTGTGTAATAATTTGCAGCGTTTTTTGTGTGACATACCTATATAAGTGTGTTCCTAGGATTTATTAAATACTGTAGTTTCTCGGCCGAGATTCTTTAGTCACAGAATAAGTAAAACATATGCAAAACTACCTTAATTACATAACATGATTTATCGTTAAACATTTTGAAATCAATCAGGAGCTTCACCTTTGTAAAACTTGAGCCAAAATGTGGTTGTTTATTGAGAGGTTTAGAGCGGTCTGTCGACTCAGTGCAATCATTCTGAAATCAAAATTGAGGTTTTTCGTATTTACTGAATTACATGTATTAAATTAGGCTCCTCGCGGATATCCATTCATTATAATATAATGGATATTATCCATTGGATAATTATTTCGATATGGATTGGATATCGAAATAATTATTTATAGTTTAGTTAGACTATAAATAATTATTTCGATATCCAAAATTGTAAGTTTACTGCCGTGCTAAGCTAGAAAGTCGTATCTTGACTTCACCCAACTTTCGGGAAAACGACCTAATAGGTTTTGTGGCGAAATAACTCTTTTACCACAAGTAAAGGTTTTTCTTAAAGGAAATTAGTAGCCAAATCGATTTCTGGAGTCAAAACTAAACATTTTTGAGTGTAAATTGTCAAAAAACGATGATACGAGTTTATGCTCTCGTGAACCCGAAGTTACGACTATTCTGTTCTGAATACGCAACCATGAGACTTTGGAATGCTAAGCACATTTTAATTCCAGAAACTCTATTTCTTTAAATCAAGAAACCATTCCACCTTAATTAGGCCTTAATTCCACCTTAATTCCACCTTAAAATCAAGAAACCATTCCACCTATTTTGTCATCCTTCTTGGCTCAAAGTCAATCTGCTGAATCAACAAAAAACGTCTGCCAAGTGGGTGTGGCACATAGCTTCCTCGTATCCATAACCCGATTATATAGATGACCAGATGCATAGTAGTTAATCTCAAAACACCAATCTCAAAGTACCTTCCACTACCCTCATAGGGGACCATCTACACGCTAATCTGGACAATCCTAGAAAATTTCATCAAATTCGGATGAAAAATTAAGTGAGTAGATGTATGTGATTGGATCAAAAAAATACTTAGCCACGGCTGGGATTCGAACCCGCGACCCCTGGGGGACAGTTGAAGTTACGGCTGCTACAAGTAATTCACGTTTGCGCATGCGCAGTCGCTTCTATCAGTCCGGGGATGATGATTTTCATAGGGGACCATCTAAATACTAGTCTGTAACATCCCTGAAAATTTCATTGAAATCGGATGGAAATGTAGAAGTTATGGCCGTTACAAGGAATTCACGTTTGCGCATGCGCAGTCGCTTCTATCAGTCCGAAGGTGATGATTTTCATATGGGACCATCTAAATACTAGTCTGTAACATCCCTGAAAATTTCATTGAAATCGGATGGAAAATGTAGAAGTTATGGCCGTTACAAGGAATTCACGTTTGCGCATGCGCAGTCGCTTCTATCAGTCCGGGGATGATGATTTTTATAGGGGACCGTCTACACACCAACCCGCACAAACCCTGAAAATTTCATGGAAATCGGACAATAACTTCGTATAGTTATGCGCGTTACAAGGAATTCATGACAGACACACAGACAGACACACAGACAGACAGACACGGAACCAAAATTGTTCAGAAAGGTCTAAAACGCAAAACGCGAGTGGAAATTTTGATTTTGGAGAACTTTTTTTTTTCGTCCTTGAAAAGTGAAAACAAAGCTTCCGCTACCTTGGTAGACTCGGAAGCAATAAACGTTTATTCACGTAAACTACGAGTATAAACGTAAAGTCACCACTAAATTCCGATTTTTCAGAGGCAAAAAGTCGTATCATGCCGATTCAGAATGCAAGAAGTCGTATCGTCGAAATACTAAGCCCGTTTCCCGTATCAGTGTCAAGATACGAGTTTTCTTCTTCTGAATCGCTCTGATACGACTAGTTTCTTAGCAGAATCAAGTCCTTAACGCAAAAATCGGGAGGCTTGTTTGAAGCATTTCTAGTAGAAATACGACTCTAAAACTCCGAAATTCGATAGAAATCGGCCCCCAAAACCCCCGAATACCAATAACTCAATTTGGTCAAATTTTCACGTTACGACTCTCTGGCTTAGCACGGCAGTATACAAATAATGTTTAATAACGGAAAATAATTTTGGCTTATGAAATAAGAAGGTATTTACAGGATCAGTTGCAACGACGCAGTCTTCCAGTTTAGTTACGTTCTTTTTGGTGCAGTTAGTTTCCCGTAGAACCATGTCAAGTCGATCGTAAACCCATTGAGAAAGATTCATCTGAAAGCGACAATTCTTTGATGAAAGTAATCAAAGATTAAAGTGAGATACCTTTTAACTTGAAAATATAAATTGTACTGTTAATTCACTATTCTAGGCGAAAATTCGCCTCTGAGCAAGCTCAAACGATAAATATCTAATGAATATCATCGTTCTCGGATCAAAAGTAGCCTCTGCGCAAGTGTAGAATCATTACTGCGAGCGTAACTTTGTCTATTCCCAACGGATTACTACAAGATTATTATGAATTGTGTGGGTTTGGTCATACATGGTGAAAGAACGTGGCAAGATCAAGATATGGAAAAATATATTTCACCGTAAACTACCACGTAACAACGGAGTTACCACCTGTTGGTAATCCACTTGTAGGGGAATCCACTGTAGTTGACGTCACTACATCTTCTCCCCCCTTCCTCATGTGATCAGCATGCATTCTGAGCTCCTGTCCATTTGCTAGTAGCACCGAATATGAAAGAGTCTTCCGTGTCACCTGAGCTCTCTGAAATTCCCTGTCTTCTCTTCTTCGTTTAACCCACACCACTTCTCCCACGACAAACTCTTTATAGTGCTGCTGATCCAACTTCCGATCGATGTGCTCTGCGAGATTAGGCTTCAACAAAGACAACCGAGTTCGTAATTGCCGCCCAAACGTCAATAAAGCCGGCGAAAGTTCAGTAGTACTGTGCACAGAGTTACGGTAAGAACTTAGGTATTGTACTAATCTGGTCTTTAGGTCTTGTCCAGCGTTTTTGGATGCAGCAAATCTTTGTTTGAAAGTCCGGACGGACCTCTCGGCTAGGCCGTTCGTTCTTGGATGGTACGGGGTGGACGTTACATGCTTGATGTTATTTCTCTTGCAGTAGTGTGTTGGGAGACAAACTGCGGTCCATTATCGGACACCAACATTCTGGGCAAGCCGAATCTAGCAAACATTTCTTCCAAAGCTTGAATTGTTTTCTCTGATGTGGTGAGTTTTATAGGCACAATTTCTACCCACTTTGTGCTGGCATCCACAACCACCAGCCAATTATGCCCTTCAAATGCCACTGCAAAGTCAATGTGCAGCCTCGACCAAGGCTCCTCAGGAAAGTTCCAGGAATATACTGGGGACTCGGAATCCCATGGCCGGTGGCGTTGACACGCACTACATTTCTTCAAATATTCCTGTACTTCCTTTTAAATATAATGCACAGCTAATTCCATCTAATTAATATTATGTACGTGAATAATATCCAAACATATTTTCTCACTAGGTATCTAATTGACTAATTTTGCTCAAACTTGAAGGGCACCTAGAAAACGCCACCAGTCACAGCCATACTTAAGACATCAATGACATCACTTTCAGGTTAAATCAACTTCAAGCCTTCTTGGTCATCTAGATTAATTGATTCTATCATTATTCACTCAATAATGAAAAGAGGTGCCAAAAAATCTGATCTTAAAATCATGTTACGGATGCGATGAAGTATGTGTAGTAAGTATGCCTTTTTCATTCAATAATCACATAAATACCATCAAAATCCATCTGCACAATCTCTAAGTAATCATCTCACTCTTTTGACGGTAACTTGAAGTTTGACGACGTCGTAGATTCGATCGTCTTTAGCTTCGTCAATTCTGTTGAACGTGTCGACCGTGAGAGCCACCGCATTTCGGAGGAATGTTTCAAAGGTCACTTCGACATTCTGGAAATTTAACGAGAGAAATAAAGATTTTCACTATTTCAATTTCACACGTATGGATGAAAAAGTTAATCGAAAAAGTTTCATTTGTGCGGCACGAGTTTATAATTTAATTTACCTTCGGTTTTGGAGCATCTTCCGTGATAGCGAGTGTCAGGATGAGCGCCAACACCAAGTACTTTGCCATGAAGCATTCGGGATCCAGCGCCTAAATGACGAATAAATTAGTGATCGCATAAAAAATGGCTCCAATCGTATTTTTAAATCCAATAAAACTGACTGCATCAAACTGAAATTGCATCTCAGGAGGGAAATGAAACTTTAGTGTTTCTTGTTGTCAGTCGCAAATTGAGTATCGAACACATAATTTTACAGGCTGTTAAGTATAAACTAAACGTGGTATTGCGTCACTATTACAGACCTCAATGGATGCAGACCAGATGCACGTTGTTACAAAGTCCAATTAAGAGTCGAAGTGAGTCAAAATGAGTCTTTGAGGGTCTAAATAGGTATTGTAAGAGTTAAAACTAGTCCTGTGAGCAAAACTGTACATGTAAGAGGCAATAGGACCATTGGAAGAGTCAAAAGGGCTTTTTTGAAGGTCAAAACTACTCTAGTGAGAGTAAAAACGACAGTTCTGAAAGACAAAATCACTCCTGTGAGAGTGAAAACTACTATTTTAAGAGTTGTGAGGGTAAAAACGACAGTGAGAGCCAAAACTACTTTTACAACAAGATTGGTAAATTTGGTTGTTTTCGAAATTCATGGCATTAACTAACCATCAATATTTCAGTTTCTTCGCCATGTTCTGTTTAAAAGAACCTTTGAACTCCTTAACTCTCTGACAAGTCAATTGCTTAACGTTGGTATTTACTAGTTATTCTGTGCTCCACGAAGGGGAATCTTTCTAACCCTATAGATTAGGTACTACATTTCTTAAGAAAGATCTTGTTTAATTTTTACTTCTGTCATAATATTCTGAAATACGTCGAATATTGAGAATATGAGCAATGGCTGTGTAATTATTTCTGGTTTCTACTTGATAAATATGAAAGACCCGGAGTTGTAGCATCCAGATTTCAAGGAGATTATCTTCGATTGATGAGCTAGCTTATCTCACAGGAATTCATTAACTAACTACGCCTCAGTGCTGACCTAGTATCCTCCTAACTGGATAATTATTATTGATTATCTTTGCTAATGACTGTTATCTTTTCACTCTTGGGTGGTTTCAGGGTAATTTTTGTTACCAATCCTAACTTCTCGGTGTGTATTTTTCGCCTAAAGTTCCCATACCTCCTAGCTCAACGGCTATTCAAGATACCCGTTTACAAAATACTAAGCTTTAGTAGTAAAATAGCTTTCATTGTTTCCAACCACGTACACATGCTCTTTTCAAAGTTTTTTGAGCTCCAGGTTAATAAATTCAACTCAGGTTATTGTGCTTTCGACTTGGAAAACCTAAGAACTTCTTCCGCTCTTCTCTAACCAAACTTTTCCAAGTTAATTCCGCATGTTCCTGACCTCAACTTCACCACTAAAGAACCCTCAAAATCCTTCCTCCTATCTTCAACACTCAAAATAAATTCAGACATCAAAATTTTCAGCTCCTCCGAAAGCAATCATAGATCCTCATTTTGTATTAAGGCAAAGGAGATACACATAATAGAAATATATATATCGCCAATAAATGGAAGCCTCAATAAGTTATTTAAAAAAATACTGAATCGCTATCAAAAACTTTTTTTTTTGGTCGTCGTAAATTTTGTGAACACAAATTTCAAGTAAGAATGATTCACGATTATACTTAATACACATTTTGAATGATTACAGAATTTAGTCATTAAAAGCACAACCTGAATTTACGGATTATACAAAATACTCCCTTGAAACCAACAAAACTTCAACAAACTTATTTAGTTCGTTAAGTATATGCCAATTGTGCAAGTACCTTCAATCTTTACATTAAACTTTCCCAAATGTTGAAATTGTGGTTCATAACTCGTGTGCACAAGATACATGATAATATATACAGTTAATAGCGTTTGATGGTAACATGCCAACGAAACTGCAATGTAGGTACTTTGTGAAAACCACAAGAAGGTACATAATATCGAATTTGAATCAACATTTAACTGGAATTCTGTTTGTCTAAATGCAGTAGCAACTCAACATAAAAAATGTGATCAAGTTTGATTCCTACCGAGTTTCACTGCCTGGAGCCCTCACACTGCCAAAAATAGTAATGACACTAAATGCGTTCTTATCAAAGAACATTTTAGGGTCTGGATTGGCGAATGAAATTCTCAGCACCTTTCAATGACAATCGACCATTAAAACGTTAATTGCGGAGTTTAATTCATTCGATGATGACGATTAAACGCGGAAACTACGGGCTGAGATAAAATAAAAGCGTTGCGGTGGACAGCTACAGCGTTTAGCTCATTAAGAAGTGATGGTTATCCCTTTTCGGTGCCTGCAGTAGACGTTTCTTTTCCGTGTAGCCCAATGGATTTCAACCCGTCAATTTCAGCCGACCTGTCCTTGAATAATCTAGTAGAAACTGTAAAACGGGGTGACTATGGTACAAATTTTGAGATTTTTCTGGCATTGTTGTAGTTTTTATTATTTCTTATTGCTTTGATCCTATTGAACCTGAAACCAACATATCTCACTTTTATTATTCCTAGCTTTAGAGAAATTTCTCAAGTTTAAAATTGAAAGAATTATTCAGTTAAGTTTCGGTTGATATTGAATTCTCTTAAAAATGTATCAAGATAGCTTTAATACTACCTACCTACTAAACCTAAACTATGTAGTACGAGATACATATACATATCTTCTCCGTGCTTCGCCACTTGATGATAATAACCCTAAACTCATCCCACGATGCCACAATGCCACCATTTTCCTTATGTTGATTAATAACATACCCTTCAACTGGAGAAGTCTCGTGTTCACGTTGCTTGTTAATAATTAAATCTTTTTCAAGTTGCTAGGTACTTACCAATGAAATCATCGTACGCAACCTTCGTACCCGCACACATGTAAGTTGTAACTATACTCTAAATAAATAAATAAACTCCTGATAACATGATAAGAAGAATGAACTAAGTCCAAAAATGTTCAAAAATCAAAAAACCCAATTTCGTGTTGTGGTTTGTTTCGTTCTTCCTCGTAGGTGCTTTTCTTGAAACCTCGATTTCATCAAGAAGGTCAGAAAACATCTGAAAATTATTCCGGAAAAACTACCTGGAAAAATATCTGCTATTTGGCCATTTGATATCTCGCAGATATAATAATATTTGATATCTCGCAGATATATTATATCTGTACATATTATGTACGTTCTACCTATTTATTCTATCTAAGTAGTTACCAACTAATTATGTACTAATGTTAGTGTTTTTTTAAATTATTTTCTTCCATGACCAATAATAATGAAGATGATATTGATATACCAGTGTTTTTAAGGCATAAATGATAGGCATCTTTAATCAATTTAATTTTTCATTGCAGCTGGTCTCTTCCCGTATCTCAGGATTCAATGTCATAATATTTATTTCTTAGACTTTCTGAAGCTCTCAATCGTTTCAAATCAGTTTTAAACGGATTTTCTTGTAGAAAATGTCCAAAATTCTGCCTACTTTGGACAATGCTTTAGCTCTATTTTCTTTGAGCCAACATTAGAGACGTAGTACACATGGGAAAGAAGTTCCAATTTTCCCCTTTTGTGTTTTTGCGAGCATTCTTAATAACTGTATTAAATTTTGTACTGCAGCATTTAACTTTAAACTGACGGGTTTTTTTGTCGAAATTACAGACGAAGCGGCAATGATTGGGGCGATGCCAGCAGTGGCGGTCCGCCACGAGAGACGACGACAGGAGAAGAGGAACAAGCGACCGAGTCTCCTGTACCTCCAGTCGCCACACAGTCGCTCAGCGACGCCGTCGCCCCTCCAGAGCCCTCCGGCCTCTCATCAGTTCCCTCCTGAAATATACGTCTGCGGCAAAGTAAGTGTCTTTCCGAAAGTAAAAACCTTTGTTGTTTCTATCACATCGTTTATTTCCAAATCACTCCGAGAATATTCCAAATCAAATCGAGAACTTTCCAAATCAATTTGAGAACTCAGAATTTTTCAGAAGAGACGAAAAACAAGAGTAATGCAAGATGCAAAAGGATTCATTCATTTTTTCAAGTTCATATTAAAATGATGAAAGGTCATGAACATTAAACAATTTCCCAAGCCAGCTGCTGGAATTCTACGTAGGATTCTACATAGGAAGCTAAAAGTGCAGTTCTTTAATTTTAGTTTCAATTTTTTTTATTTTTTGACATTTTATGTCTTTACTATGGCACATAAATGAAAAATCGTCACGCGGGGAGCGTCACGCGGGGAGCGTTACGCGGGGAGCGTTATGAGAGGAGCGTTACGCGAAGGGGAAATATGAAGGGGAAAGGGGGCGCAAAGACATAAAATGTCTCTCGTGGTTGCGTACTTGTACGAAAACTGTAGCCACCGATCGGGAGGTTTCAGTAGATTTGGAATTATTAAAATTTCTGTTATAAAACACTGCAATACTGCAGCTTCGTCATATTTTTATTTAGGAAATAAAGACTTGAATTCACGCATGTCAATTTCTGGACATTTTCATATTTTTAATATTGAAAAAACTTGAAAAAATGAATGAATCATTTTCCCTCTTTTTTTAATCATCTTTTTCGTCTCGCCTACAAAATATTTCGTGTGTAAAAAATTCAGAGTTCTCAAATTGATTTCTAAACTTCTCAATTTTAATTGGAAAATTCTCAATCTTATTTCGAAAATCCTCAATCAGACTTGGAAAACCTATATATTCAAGGTTAATCGATAGAGAATAAACTCTCTGAAGCATTTCACTGTAATAATGACAAATAGTGAGTGTTTCGACTTTATCCAGGGTTCAAAATAAATAAAAATAAAAATAAATGTGATCATAATTTCCCAAAATTCGGGTTTTTAAGGACATTTTGAAATGGAAAAGCATTAGAAATATACTAGCTTATCTCAAAACATCAATGTTTAAGTACCTATCAGTACGGAACGACTATTTTCATCTACACTCCAATCCACATAATCCCTAAAAATCTGAACGAAATTGGTTAGAAACTGTAGAAGTGGCTATCAGTAGAGGTAACTATTTTCATAGGGGACAATCTGCAACCCAATTCACTCAATTCCCAAATTTTTAACGGAAATGAACGTTCAAATCCTCGAAACTTGTTGGTTCGCTCGAGAGACATGACGACTTCAAAGGATTGTTTTCACCTGCGATTGATTGAAAAAGTCGAATATGAACGTTCAAATCATCGAAACTTGTTGGTTCGCTCGAGAGACATGACGACTTCAAAGGATTGTTTTCACCTGCGATTGATTGAAAATGTCGAATATGAACGTTCAAATCATCGAAACTTGTTGGTTTACTCGAGAGAAACGATTACTTCAAAGGCTTGTTTTCACCATCGATTGTTTGAAAAAGTCGAATATGAACGTTCAAATCATCGAAACTTGTTAGTTCACTCGAGAAAAAACCACCACTGCAAATTCTCGTTTTCATCTTCGATTGAGATATTAACTTGAATTCATGTATTTTAATTTCTGCACTTTTTCATAATTTTAATATTAACTTGAAAAAATGAATGAACCTCTTTCCTGCCTCGTCTTTTTTGTTTTTGTTTTGTTTTTTTGTTTTTTGTTTTGTTTTTTTGTTTTTTTCTCTGACTTTTTTGCCTCGTCTACAAAATACCACCAAGCAAATACCATCTTCTGCGGCTGCTAATGTAGAAATACGAGTAACTATAGATAGATTAATAATTGAGTAGTTATGCTAGCAAAACCCAAGAGAAGGAAAAAGCAGAAGGAGAGTATTTTTAGTTCAATGGTGGCTCAGCTGATGTACGAAGATCATCAGAGATCTAACACTTCGCCCTTGCGTCACTTTTACTTCACTTCTTCTCACCATACGTCCTTACTTTTTGAATTTCCTTGATGAACTGTACGTATAGGAGGTATATGTAGCACATTGAACAACATTGCTGTCTCTACTTTGTTCTGTATGGTATTGAATTACTGTTTTAGCGATGTGAAAAGCTTCTTCCAAGGCCGTCAATTCTTGAAAACTTCGTTCTATGTCGTTCTGAAGGGATCAAAAACAGAAGCCCACCCTCCACAGCGCAGTTCCAATAGAGTTTTCTTTCCCGACAGCGTTCGGAAAAAAGAAATTCCCTCCGCGGGCAGATGGAAAGAAATAGAGTAGACAGCCGAGAAGAAAAAAGCGAGCGGCAATGAGATTACACGAGGGAAACAGGGACAAAAGGGGAAGTCTATGAAGACCCCAGCTCTTTCGAACATGAATTATTCCGAAATACCATGAAAAGTATAAAAGCAAAGGGCACAGACAGTGTTTTATTAAGAAGGGATCGAGACGATTCTTAGTGGATTTGGCTGAGATAAAAATTTGGCGTATTCCCCGGGTGCTGACAATGAAGTTTGAGCATGGAAGCGTGTATATCACGTCTTGGGAGTATAAAATATAGCGTTTGAAGGGAGAGGCGTTTGCGTTTGAATGAGAAACGGTCTCTGTAAGGGTTCCCTATTGACTTAGGAAAAGGAAGAGGAATTTTATAGGGTTGAGAACGGGAATGGAGATATGAAGGAATGGAGCTTCTCCTAGTTTCTCATTGAAATATCCAGTGTGTTCACATAGGAAGATTTTTGTTTGACCAACTTGCAAATATTTTGGTGATCTTCCTACGGAAGATCGAATATAGTGGTGACTTCCTACGGAAGCACAACTATGTCAGTATGGTACATGGAGTAAGTTGGTCACTACACGAATCCTTCCACCCCATGGATGAAAGCTAGTTTGAACCATTCTAAAGAGTCTTCAGCCCAATGAGCAATTTCGCCTTATTTGTTAGGGTACCTAGCTGGTTGGCGTACCTAGAAACAATGATTGATCGGAATAGTTTAAAGTCTTTTGTTAATATTAACCGATAACTTTTCATAATAATTTCGCATTTTTATAATATTTCGCACGTTTCATAATAATTACTCGGTTTTCCTTCTATTGTTCCCCAATAGAAGGAAACCCGGGAAAAACCACCCTGTTCGATTCCGCCATCTCTAGAAATAGAAAACAGGCTGTCTTAAGTTAATAATAATCATCTTTATTCGGAATCCTTTGCAGGCCTCGTACAGTAAAACAATAATAATCGTATAACAGTCGCTAATAGTCGCATAATAACACGTAATAATAATTTTAATGAAGTTAAACCATCATTTTCGAAAAATTTCAATTAATTTTAAAGGGTTTCTCCTGACTTCTTCATTCGGAAGATCGGAAGTAGGTATTATAATTTATGGTAATTGATCTGAAGAATTTATATGTACTTGGTGTTCCAGAACTGATGATCCAAATTTCAGATTTTTTCAGAAATTTAAGATTAATTTGTAACAAATTTTGTGCTATATCATTTTTTTCCGTAACATATACTCACTTCTCCAAATGATTAACTATTACTTCGAGGTGAAGTTTTCCTGCCTTGATTGGCTATGCTCACGTGTCGTCACCTAAAAAATCAATGTTTTACCGATTTCTAACTGCGCAGCTAGGTCACGAACACTCGTTTAACTGCTGCCATAACATCCGACCTTCCTCACACCTTTTCTTTCAAAATCAATGTGAACATTTTGGGAGCAGCATGAAAATAAACACTCAAAATCAGCATGAAAATGAGTGAACTATCCGAGTCCTCTATTTATGAAGGTGTTCAGAATTTGTATTCTATGTTGGATCCAGGGTACGTCAATTCAATAGAGCTGGGCTGAGTCCCTCCTCAGGAAATGACCCGGATAATAGGAATCCTGGGCGGCCAGGATAATTCTAGAAATGTCATGATCTTAAATGCACTTTGCAGTTACAATCCGATTTTTAAGAATTTTGAGGTCTGTGGTCCCCTATGAATTTCATCACCACCAGATGACAGCCTCTCCGCATGTAAATATTTTACACAAATATACTGTCGATCAAATCAAAATTTCTTTCTACTCAATAGTCCGTATTCTCTGAAGCCTTGGGGTTGGATGAAGATTGACAGTCTGACTATAACTATGAAGGCAGGTAATCATGAAATCCTTGTAGCATGTATTGTAAACACATACACCTCTATGAGGGCGTGGGTTCGTATCTCACTTCTGACACCTGTAAAAGTTCATGAGGAGAAGCAATAATTAAAGGCGATGCACTTGGATTCAAGGTACTGGTTTATTAAACACTGGTAGATTGTGGTGACTTCAAAGTAGAATCAGTAGGTAGGCAGCCACTGACATAAATCTATTGATAAATGAACAGCTGAGCAGATTTAACGATTTAGTTCGGGGTGTACTTTTTTCCAATGTTCTTTCTAGGGGTGTGTCGGTCCAGGTATTTCCAACGGTTCCAACGGTTACGGTGACAAAGATGTAACCGTTCCAAATTACCAGTACAGTTCCATTATCGGTACAGGCGATCAAATCCCAATCACACGGCATGGATGAAGCAGGCAGTCAAATCCCTATCGTCCTTCTTCCATGCTTGTGATCTCAACTTGCAATACAATAGCATCATTTTCCTTGACAATTCGCTAAAAGGCAATTTATTATAAATAATAGTTACCAAACAATTCAAGGAAAGAATAATGACGTTGCAGTTTAAGAACTTAACATGACAATAATAAATTAATAATACTGGAGACAACTTCCATGCTAACCAGTCCAGAAGATAACTTCCCGCTCAAGAGCCATTCCATGATTCCATGAACCATTCTCAGTCCATGGAAGGGCGCTTCCAGGTACAACATGAAACGGAACTGAGAACAAGATCCATGCTTACCGGTCCAGAGCCATTGAACCATTCTCTATGATATATTATCGGTCCGGTTCCATCCTCACCAATCAGAATGATCAGATTGATGAGATGATTGATCAGATCATTGTGATTGGTGAGGATGGAACTGGACCGATGGAAAAGATTCTCTTCCCAGTCCAGAGTCATTACAAGATATATCTTATCGACAGACAATTGACTGCAGACAGGTATATCTTATCAGTCCGTGGAACTGGACCGGTATGGGTCGAGTTTTTGTCACTGCGTGGAACTGTTCCAACCTGATACTCGGTTCCACAGTCCCGGTACAGCTGTACCGACACACCTCTAGTTCTTTCATGATTATGAATTTCCTGTATCGAATACCTATGATTCTTTTATTTGACAAAATACAAGTTCAATAAGTAACTTTGAGTATTGAAGTCACAACATAGATTATGAAGTAACAATATGCGAAATGGACAAGATGGTGAACTTATTATTAACTTGGTTCTATGAAACAAAAGAGGGGAGAGCCTATCTCTAGCGCCTATCCGCCCAATTCAGGAACTATTGTTCCGGATCGGACCAACCTACAACATGTATAACTTCTACAGGTGTCATCCAATTTTGATGGTATTATCAGTGTTTGAGTGGTTATTTACATAATTTTCTCATTTTAAGGTGTTATCTGTTCTCCAGGTATCCGTTCTACACATCGTCGTGGTATCACTGCTATTGGGAGCAGTTCTTCTCATAGTTGGGCTCGTCCAACTCAAACCTGGAGCTGACGCTTCCCAACACAGGTACAGTAAAATTATTGATTAAACGTGTTGTTTAGTAATGCATGCATTCCAGGGGACGTCCCATTGGATAAGCATTAGATCAGTTTAAAAAGTTGGTAAGCGATAAAACTGTTTCACTCGATCTAATTTATTTATTACTTTAGGCAAGAAATTGTGACCCCCGCAGAAATAGTGAAATTACAAGATTATGCCGGAAACGCACGTTTTTGAAGCATTAACCCCCCCTTTCCCCTCTTAGGAGGCAAAATTCGAAATTCCGGCGACGTAGTGCACAACTAGATAATTTTCCGCGTCGAACAAAAAAGAACCAGGAAAATCGATTGAGAACTAAGGCCTGTGCAGACGAAACAAGATTTTGTCACACACACACACAGAGCCCGAAGTTATGAGAACAGTTTTACTATCAATTCCATTGTCATAAAGTGAAAAATAGTTTTCATATAAATTCGTATTAAAATTACCTAATGGATTTTGGTTTATTATTTTCAATAATGAACCTTTGGAATCGACCAAGAAAAAAAATTTTAACACCCCCTGAAAATTTGATGGTTTAGGTACGTTTCAAGGTACGTAGAATCAAAAACGCTGCAAATTATTACACAATGGTTTATTATTTTTCTATATAGATCACTCGTCTACAAAATCACCAACCATCCAATATGAAGGGGAAAAAAAAAAATCAAAAAAAATCAAAAAAAATTTTAAAAAAATCAAAATCACCAACTATTGATTACATTTCGATCAGCTCTAATTTGAACGGAGATTAGGCCTCTTTTGCGATTCACACTCGTGTTTTGATTTATATATATATATATATTTCAAAAAAAATACTTAAATTTTCGTAGGGAGCGAACGGTTTGTCCTACAGAGCTCCGCGTGGTCTCAAAAAATTCTAAAAATTCTATAGAATCTTAAATTGAAGGAACAACAATAACTTTATATCAAAATTTTTTGAGTTAGGGCGTTTTCAAAATTTCAAAACATTTTGGAACCCTTAGAAGTGACCTACCTCAACCAAAAGCTTCGGGGCACAACTAGACCCCAAATGGAGCCTACATACCAAATTTCATCAAAATCGGTCAATGCTAAGTGGCAAAAGTGCCGCGTACGGCGGACGGACGGCCAAATTTTTATTCGATTTTTGGATTCTACGTACCTTGAAACGTAAACCATCAAATTTTGAGGAGGTGTTAAAATTTTTTTTTTCCAAAATCAATTTTGAAATTTTGAAAACGCCCTAACTCAAAAAATGTTGATATAAAGATATTGTTTTTCCTTCAATTTAAGATTCTATAGAATTTTTAGAATTTTTTGAGACCAACCGGAGCTCTGTAGGACACACCGTTCGCTCACTACGAGAATTTAAAGTTTGGAAGAATAAATAAATAAATAAAAAAATCAAAATAAATAAATCAGAAACACGAGTGTGAATCGCAAAAGAGGCCTAATCTCCGTTCAAATCAAAGCTGACCGAAATGCGATCGATGTTTTTCTCCATGTTGGATGGTTGGTGGCTTTGCAGACGAGTGATCTATATAGAAAAATAAAAAATAATAAACCATTGTGTAATAATTTGCAGCGTTTTTTATTTATATTGTAATTTAGTGGTTATATTTAGGTGGAATATTTTTGGTTATTTTTTACTGGTTAGTTGATTTTTTTATTATTTTGCTTACGTTTCTACCAAGGCAGCGGAAGCTTTGTTTTCACTTTTCAAGGTTGAAAAAAATGTTCTCCAAAATCAACATTTCCAGTCGCCTTTTACGTTTCAGACCTTTCTGAACAATTTTGGTTCCGTATCTGAAGGGTCACGGGGGAAAAGGATCAGACTCCTCTTTTCCTAATTCCGAGAAAATCGAAAAACAAAGTTTGAAGTCGTCCCAGACAGACGCTATGCATAAAAAAAATGAACTGTTTGGGCCACCTGACCAGGAATTTAATTATGTTCAAGTGACAAGAAAGAAAATTAAGTAGATCGAAGATAATTTCCAGAAATAATTAGAAATGTCAAACAAGGTAAGGACTTTGATCTTTTTTCCCCACAAATATCCGCGTTTCGGTCACCATAATACCTAAAATTATATTGTTTATTTAAAATTATATTGTTAATATTTACAATTATAAATTTATATTGTTTATTCAAATCTCGTAATTCACTTCAGCAAATTTACTAGGGTTTGTAGGTACCTTACTGTCACCTCTAGAAAAATGTTGGGCAAAAATTGGCTTTATTTTCCAAATTAGGTATAGTTTTGTACAAAACATTAATTGCAAAAAGGCAAAAAAAATCAATAAATAAATCAATCATCCAAAGGATCGTCGCAATTTGAAATGGCGTCATCATCTCCTACATTCTCCAACCTGTTGGACAGTGACTCAGAAAATGTTAACACCGGTGTCAAATGTTAAACATCCTTTGATTTTGCTGGTTTTGATGGGTATTGGGCCGTTGTGAAGGTTTTCCAATGTTACAGCTGCTTTTGGTACTGAAGTCTTCTTCTTTGAGGTAGGAGGGGTTGTGAAAACTGTCTGGTATCTTCAAAAGTAGGAGCTTTTGTGCTTGATGAATCTTTGGTGTGATGCCGTACAACTCATGCAAAGGCGAGGGAAGGGGTCTTTAAATTGGACACTGATCTTTCTTCCCTGCGAACGCACGGAATCTGATCCTTTTTCCCCGGAGCCCCGTATTTGTTTTAGCTTTAAAAAGAATGAATGCGATCTTTCTTCCACAAAGTGAAACAACCCTTCGGTTCTACTCCTCCCAAGCTACACGATGGCGTGCCTATCTAAATTCGGCCAAAAAATGGAGTTTGATCCTTTTTTCCCGTGACCCCTTCATCTGTCTGTCTGTCCGTCATGAAACCCCTGCCATTGCCATAACTTCTAGATTTCTCATCCGATTTCGATAAAATTTTCTCTTCTGTTTATGGTCTCAAGGTCGTAGCGCTTCTTGCTTCAACACTTTAGTTTGATAAGTTATAGTAATTCAAATGTTTTCCATTATTTAAATTCTGTTGATGACATCGGTGCAGGTATATGCTGCTGGGAAGTGGCGCCTTCCTAGTCGTCGTCGGCATAGCGCTTGCAGTCGTACGTTGCTGCCTCCTTCCATGGAAAGGAAGACCAGAGCCTGGAGTTCACATACCAGAGGCGCCCAACCCTGGTGCCGCCCCCACGCCTGGCACCGCCAACACACCAGGACGCGAGGGATCCCGGAGAGATTCCCTATCTGCCAAGCGGAATTCCACTAAACGGGGCAGCTCTGTCGAGTTCGACTCTCTTCCGCCGCCGGCCAAAGTCCACGAGACGTGCGAAACGCGGACGTCGTAAGAGCTGAACAGACGACGCTCGACTGCTGACCTCAGCCACGCTGAGAATTCTTTAGGTCTCACTGAGGACTGTTCATGAGTCTCGGGTCGATCCATGCCATCAGGCCAGGTTCTCGTCCTGAATTTGTGGAAAAATTGAAGACCAATATTTTCTTCATACGACCAAGTATATACCTGCATATATGGACATTATTTATACAAGTACGCTATACTATTGTGACTATGTCAGCCAATCTTTTCGGCTAAGTCAGGTCCTGTTATTACAGCTTTTCCACATGGAATTCAATTCCGGGTCGAATAGATTCCCTCATTTTCCTGATTGGATGGTTTCATTCACATACTTCCTAACCGAAAAATCTTCAAAATCGAGTTTGGTAAAACAGGAGTCGTTTTTGTCTACTTGAATTGCTTTGTTAGCTTTTACTGAGTAGGATACTACAAGAAAAGAAGTAAATACCAATACAATACAATAACCAAATAAGCGACATCAGTAAAGGAAATTTAGATAGAGATTAACAGTAGGTACCTATTAATTTTTTTGTAACAGCTGTTGGTTTTGAACTTTTCTGATCCTGATCTCCAATGCCTGAGTAACCAATTGACTTATCTTACTTTTACCTCATTGATGAGCACAAATGATGTTTCTTGGATTTTGGAAGGGGCGTAAATTTTCTTCAAAAGCCGCCATGAGGACATTGACAATGTGAAAACATCCGGAATCAATGCCCTAAAAAGAAACCAAATGAATATATGCTCAAATTAAGTAAAACTGTCTCTTCCAGGAGGTAACCTATTCGCTCAATGGTTTTTCCTATCAAACACTTTTAAATTCCTCCTTTATCAATTGAGCTTACATTTCGCCGGAGTATGTTTTCTTGAATGCAGTGTCCCTTTTTTCAAAAATTTGAATTCGAGCTAAAGAGACTAATTTACTTGGTAGGTACCTACCATTATTTGGTACGCAAATGTAGTTTTAATAACGGCGTTTTTCAACACGGCGTCAATAACACCTTTGCGTTATTTTTCCAGAACTCCGAGTTATGTTTAGTTCTATTTTGAAAACGTTGACTTCTACCAGAAAAATGATGAAATCTATGAGGAAGCTGTTGAAATCAACGTGGAAGAACTAATAAATAGGCCTAAGAAGTTTCAGGCTGATCACGGATATGTACGTAACATTAATCTACCTACTGTATGTACGTTCATGTATTACTATACACTCTTGTGCCATGTATATACATCTATGTACCAACGGGCAAGAAATTAAGCACAGCACCTGGGTACTTAGATTCCAATAACTCATACAAGATACAAGGTTCTTATTGTTTGATTATAATGAATTATTATGCCGATAAGAATCGCAAATTTAATTTCAAAATTTTGGTTGGAATATTGCTCACGAAAAAACTTTTTGTTTAACTAAATTTTATCCAGGGTCAGAAGGAGGTAGAGAGGAAATTTTTGAAAATGTCCTCATACCTACCCCAAAGTTTCGTTTTCTTTCTCACGATTGAGGTATTGAATATTCTACCCCATAAAACAATAGTTTTTGCGACCTTCTTGTATTCGTGATTAACTGAAATTTCTTATCGAACTCCAAATACTTAGTCCGACCGATTAGTGGCTTAGATGTGCATTTGGCCAGGTGTTGTAATAACGATTGGACAAACATTTTCTAATTTTCTGACTTCGTCCAGAATATATGTGAAGAAGACCAGCAAAACCTTAAAATACATTATGAAAAGCTGGTATTGGTTAGTGTATAAATATAAAGGTAATTTTCGTTCGTCAATAGTTTGCGGTGTCACAGAGTCTTTACCGATAAGCTCAAACATGTAAATCCATTACAAAACGTGGGTACATGGAATCTTTTTGATACATTTTTGGTACCCCCTTCACTTATAATCCTGAAATGGTATTTTTAAAGGAAATAAATTCAAGGGATTATCTGAGGGTTGAAGAAATACATTCCACAATCCATGTGCTTATTATTTGTTGTATAACAAGAAAATTGCTTACCTATGTGAACCTGCATTTGAATCGTGTTGTGCAATAACTATATAACCAATACAATTTTTTGGAAACTATGGATTCACTCACTAACTTTAGGGCACTTCTTTATCTCTTGTACTAACTAAGAGTAAAACCTAAACAGTTAAGAGTGTTGCATTCCGAATAAATTAGAACTGATGTTCGCAAAACAATCACACAGTTGACCAATAATACATCTCTTTGTCAATTTGTAAAAGGTTTCAACGTGATCGTAAAAATCGTGATATAAAGGGGAATTTTTCAGTTTTATTACTCCATAAAACTACAATTAATCATTTTTTCTGCAAGCTTTGAGGGTCCTCAAACAGTCCTCCATAACAATCTGCAAAGGTAAACGTTGTTATGATACCTACATATCTTCTTCTTCGTTCCTTCAGCTCCTAGAGGAGCATAGGGCCTGTACGAAAATCCGCCACCTCACTCTATCCTGACTCATCCAGACGACTTCGTTCCACGTTTTTCCTACTTTTTCAATATCCTCCTCGATTGTTCTTCGCCACGTCTCCCTGGGGTCTCTGGGTGCTCTCCGCGCACCTTGAGGATTCCATGTCAGAGCTACTTTTTCGATCGATCCATCTTGCTTTCGTAAGGTGTGGCCAATCCACCTCCACTTTCGCTCTTTGATTTTGAGTTCGATGTGTTTTTGATTTGTTTTTCTCCAAAGGTCGTCGTTTGAGATCGTGGCCGGCCAGAATACCCTAACGATTCTTCTCAAACATCGATTGACAAACGCCTGAAGCTGCGATCCTAGCTTCCTGGTCATCTTCCAAGTCTCACTACCGTATAGCAATACGGATTTAACATTTGTGTTGAAGATGCGAAGCTTCACTCTTTCAGAGACTGTTCGGTTTCTCCAGAGTGGATACAACTGAACAAAGGCGTTGTTCGCTTTTCTGATGCAGGCTCTGACATCCTCATCAGTTCCACCGCGGGTTGAAACAATACTCCCCAGGTAGGTGAAACTGTCAACTTGTTCTACGGGGTTATCTTCGATAGTCAGGGAGTGCTCACTGCTGGTATTTCCTTCGTTTTCGGGCCATTTATCTTCAGACCAGCCTGTCTTCCAGCTTCTATCCATATCACGGAACCTCTGAGCAAGCAGGCACACATCATCTGCGAAGTCAAGATCTTCCAACCTTTCACACAGTCCCCACTGGATCCCTCTTTTCCGTCTACCTATAGCTTTCCGCATGATTCTATCAAGAACAAGCGTAAATAGGGTCGGTGAGAGCAGGCAGCCCTGCTTCACTCCCATATTCACCTTTATAAGGGCATTGAGACTGTTGTTGTGCAAGATCCTGCATTCATATCCCTCGTAAAGGTCCTTGATGATGTTGACTAGTTTTTGTGGCACTCCATACTCTTTCAAAGTTGCCCACAAGAAGTCCTGGCTAATTGAATCGAATGCCTTCTCAAAATCAACAAATCCAGCATACACAGGGCTTTGGAATTCCAAGCTTTGCTCTACAACAATGCGGAGTGTACTTATAAGGTCGATGCAGCTCCGGTTTTTCCGGAAGCCAGCCTGTTCCTTTCTTAGCTTTGTCTCTACACAGTCTGCTATTCTATTGAGGTCCTCAAACAGTCCTCCTTAACAATCTGCAAAGGTAAACGTTGTTATGATGCCTACATATACTTACGCGTATATTCAGGAGAGCATACTACAAAAATGTATACCAAATTTTACACAAAACTGACCTCTACCAGTTCAATGAAGCTCAAAATCTTCAATGGGGTTGCGCCTTGATTTTTTTTTTAGATTTTTAATCGAAAGTAGACCTCATCCTGAGAATTTTGGGACCAACCGCGACCTTCTAGCGTGAGTTGATCTGTTTCTATGAATTTTTAAAGTTTCGACCGTTTATGACGTCACGCGCCCCTCTCGCCTGTGCGGGACCCCCCAGCCAACTGTCGAAACTTTGAAAATTCATAGGAAAAGATTTACACACGCTAGAAGGTCGCGGTTGGTACCAAAATTCTCAGAATGAGGTCTACCTCAGAATAAAAATAACAATAACCAGTTTTTCCTACCCAGGCGCTCACCCTATTGCGATCCTGAAAAATTGAAAAGTGGCTTAAATAATTATTGCACAACTAAGATATTTTTTATCAAAATTTTCGTAAATATCCAAATTACTAAACCCAATGATCGTCCCAACGTATGTACTTACAAAAAAAATTATTTCTCCACGTATCAACATAACTATTAATCGTTTGTAAATATTTATAAGATAAACATTGAAGCGGATATCGTAACCTAATAAGTTAAGATTTTTAAAGACATTTTTTCCATTCTAACTAAAACCATCATGGCTACACGTCCGAGGGCCATCATGCCTTGCTAAAACATTTGATAAATCATAATTTATTACAACAAATTACGTATTTTTGGAGAAAAAAAACTGTAATTATCTTTGACAGTTAAGCTTTTTCAAAATGGCTATTTGTACATGAAAATAAGACGAAAGTGCTAAATAGTTTATACGAACTGTTACAGAACAAACCTATTTAATACTTTGTTCTTGTTTAAATTATATATAATTCGTTTATAAGTACCTACCTACATTCTAAAGTGTTTGTTAAATAAACTATGTGTTTAAAAATGTTACTATATAACACATTATGTGCTTACCTCCTAACGGATTGTCATTTGAGCGTGAAATATTCTTCCGAGCTAACTTGTAAATCGTAAATTTAAATTATGTGACGTGAAAAAATTAAGCGAAAAAGTCCTCCACAAAATGCATTTATGTCCAGTCTGTAAAAAAAAAAATGTTTATGTACTGTTAAAAAGTCATTGTTCTTGTTGATTAGACTGTTTATTGTTTGTTGGTTCTCGGTAATGTTGTCCACATTGTGTAAGATGTTTTTTACGTAATTATTGCAACTTACTTTTTTATTATTGATGGATACTAACTGATCTAGTTTCAGCTCAACTAGAAAAATCGAAGTTTTCGGTAATGATGGATATTCGTTTGGATTAATCACAGTTTGGGATGAAGATTAGCAGTTCTGTTGTGTAAAATTATTATTGTAATGCTAGATGCATTTTCCTAGTTTTTTTTTTTTTTTTTTTTTTTTTTTTTTAATTTTGTTGTAAATTAAATTATTTTTGGTTTTTAAATACTAATACATTTAAAAGGACAGAACCTATATATTTGCTAGTCGAACCCTGAAAGATCAACTTTTTCTTTCATTCTGGGTGGTTCAATTTATACAAATATTAAGAAATTAGAGCAAGTGACGTATTATGTGTTTTACTTAATACGTCACCTAATGAAACGACCCTCCATTATTATCCTACTCTTGAATTCGAAAAGGAACGGAAATGAACTATTTTGATAACTACGAGTACCTTATTTCAAGTAGAAAAATGAGTTCCTTCATATTGTCTTCTACTAAAGAATTCGCAGTATACAAAGAGACTCCTCCCACTCCTTGGACTAAATTCCTTCACACCGCTGTCTTCATTGTTTAAAAAACATCTTGAGCAAAACTACCTACTCCGTTTTAATTACTTATCTTTTGCTTCCGAGCCTACCAAGGTAGCGGAAGCTTTATTTTCATTTTTCAAGATTGAAATTTTTTTTTGAAAGATTGAAAAAAACGTCTGCCAAGTTGGTGTGGCACATAGCTTCCTCGTATCCATAACCCGATTATATAGATGATCCGATGCATAGTAGTTAATCTGAAAACCCCAATCTCTAAGTACCTTTCACTACCCTCTTAGGGGACCATCTACACGCTAATCTGGACAATCCTAGAAAATTTCATCAAATTCGGACGAAAAATGTGAGTGCGGTAGTGATTGGATCAAAAAATTTCTTATCTTATCTAGGAGTCGAACCTAGGACTCCTGGGTAGGAGTCCAGAGCATTGCTATTTGATCTACAAAGGGGTTGGAAGAATGGGGTTTGAGATCCTCAGGTCACACGCGACTGTTACAAGGATTTTACGTTTGCGCATGCGCAAAGGCTACTGTAAATTTTAAGGCCTTGATTTTCATTGGGGACCATCTACAACCTAATCCGTGTAATCCCTGAAAATTTCATCGAAATCGGATGGAAAATGTAGAAGTTATGGCTGTTACAAGCAATTCACGTTCGCGCATGCGCATCGGCTACTATCAATCCGGGGGTGATGATTTTCATAGGGGACCATTTAAACACTAATTTGTAACATCCCTGAAAATTTCATTGATATCGGATGGAAAATGTGGAAGTTACGGCCGTTACAAGGAAATTCACGTTTGCGCATGCGCAGTCGCTTCTATCAGTCCGAGGATGATGATTTTCATAGGAGACCGTCTACACACCAACCCGCACAATCCCTGAAAATTTCATCGAAATCGGACAATAAATTCGTATAGTTATGCGCGTTACAAGGAATTCATGACAGACGGACAGACACACAGACAGACAGACACGGAACCAAAATTGTTCAGAAAGGTCTAAAACGCAATACGCGAGTGAAAATTTTGATTTTGAAGAACTTTTTTTTTCGTCCTTGAAAAGTGAAAACAAAGCTTCCGCTACCTTGGTAGACTCGGAAGCAAAAAGTTAACTTGGGAGAAGAAGAAGAAAAAGTTCTCCAAAATCAAAATTTCCACTCGCGTTTTACGTTTTAGACCGTTCTGAACAATTTGGGTTCCGTGTCTGTGTGTCTGTCATGAATTCCTTGCCATAGCCATATCTACTACAATTCTCATCCGATGTCGATGAAATTTTCAGGGATTGTGCGGGTTGGCGTGTAGATGTCCCCTATTAAAATCATCACCACCAGACTGACAGTAGCCGCTGCGCATGCGCAAACGTGAAATCCTTGTAACACCCATAACTTCTATATATTATTTTCCAACAATATTCAGAGATTGTGCAGATTGATTGTTGTGATAGTGGAAGGTACTTAAAGATTGATGTTTTGAGATTAACTACTAGGCATCGGGGTTATGGATAAGAGGAAGCTACGTGCCACACCCACTTGGCAGACTTTTTCAAATTTCCTTCTACTTACTACAGGTATTTATTCACACAAAAATTCGAAGCTGGAAGGGTATAAACCGAGCATCATGTCTTTTCCGCCTGGCGCAAAATCGCAATGAATTTGCGAAGATTATCGTCAGCCTTCAATAATGAAGACGGCTCAAGGGACCTTTTCAGGCTAGCGCCTTGGACTGCCCTCCGACTGATGACTGATTAAAAACCAGTTTCATTCAGTATTTTCATTCAATCTACAATGGATTCTGCTGGCAATTACATACTTGATCGGGACGTTCCTTTATTCTTCAAAATACCTACGTTATATTATATTTATTCAATCTGAGGATTGTAACCCCAGCAGTACTCTCGTTTCAAAAATGGGTAGTTACTTATCTAATACCCAAGTTGGTGTCCAAGATTTTCTTCAAAAATTCAATAATAAGTCTTTACAAGATTGCGCACCTTTCCGTTTTGTGATTGCTTTACTGTCATTTACCCTTCAATTTAGGAATGGCAGTCGGACGAAAATCCAACCTGAAATGGTTGTTTACCTTACCTTACCTTACCCTTCAATTTTCTATTTTGTAATAAGTTAACTTTTAGGTCTTATTTTGGTTTGAAATCCTATTTTTCAACAAATTGTTGCTCATTATAAATCGGTCATCCTATCTTTTTTAATAAAATCCAAAACTGAACCTACCGCATAACTACTCCTTAAACGCACAACTGTGTCTTAGCTTTATTATGTATATTTATATAAGACTTAGAAGGAATGGAATTTGAAAATATTCTACAGAAATTTGTCCCTGTGAAATAGTTGAATGTCCCTTAATATTTTGAAATAGTTTATATCCCTTATGATTTCTTCGACTTCATTATTTTAGCGAATTTTCACAGAAAATTAAGCCTTTGTTTTAACACGGAAAATTTTGTGAATTTTCTACATTGAAAGGTTTACCGAAAATCGAAAATAACGTGTGGTGTGGGTACCTACTCTATGAGTACTTGAAGATGAGTAGGGTTTGAATATTGAGTACTAACATTTTCGAAAACATATCCTGTGCATTCAATCCTGTGCATTCCTGTGCATTCAATGTATTCAAATTACAATATTTTTCCTTCTGATTTTAGCAAACCATACTACCGTATGGTTTGCTAAAATTAGAAGAAGAAAAATCAACAATTTACGACCGGGTAGGTAGTCTAAGAGTAGGTAAGTAGGGACAAGTAAAATTTTGGTTTGTTATAATTATTACTTTTTTTATAATTTTGGTCTAAAGTGCTATGTCGAGGGTGAAATGGCAACATGAGCTAACTCATTTTTGGGCCTTATTGAGTTAAGAGTGTTTCTAGATTCAACAATTTTCGGCCCAAACACTACACCATTTGGCTGCAAATACCAACGGACAAATATATGGCCTGCACTTGCAGTACTTGAAGAAGTTCATGCCTCACGATTGTCACCAATTTTTTAATTAAATCCCCCATTAATACCAATGCAGGAGGAAAGTAAAGAGAAAGAGTGCCAAAGAAGAAGGAGAAGTTTTGATTTTTCTCCTTCAAACTTCTACTCCTAGTTTTGAAGCCAATTTGCTTCAGAGTTGTAGAATCATTGTTTTAACTTTTAAGTTTTAAGGTGATATAAAAAAGTTTTACAAAATCTAAATTTTTTGAACAATTTTGGTTTTGTGTCTGCCTGTCCGCAAATCCTTAAAAAGGGTGATACTACACAAAGTTACTGTCCGATTTTGATGAAAATTTCAGGGATTGTGTGGGTATAGATGGTCCCCTATAGAAATCATTGCTCCCGAATTGAAAGTATTTTGTGCGCGTGCGCAAACGTCTGCATTTTCCATCCAATTTTTATGAAATTTTCCGGCATCATGCGAATTGATGTGTAGATGGTCCCCTATGAAAATTATTGCAAGAGATTGTTGAAATTGTGCAATGGTAAAGAATGTAAGTGTTCAGTTTGCATAGATGGATGTGTCATTATTTCTTGTATAAAAAACTCCTCATTACATTATAAAAAAGGAAATCGGTCAGAAATCGGTTCTTGGTGTCTCCTGAAAATTCAGGAAAAATGAGTTAGGTCATGTTGCCATTTCATCCGCGATATGTTACATTCGGAATCTTCTATAAGAACATTCATTATAAAGTTTAAAAATATATATATATAAAAGTCAAAAATACTTAGCTGAAAAAACAATTTAAAAATAACAAAAACAATACTTTGCTTTCTTTGGAAATTCGCTCATTCATCCATGCTGCATAAACAGGACTTTTTTCGTAACCAGTGGGGTACAGATACAACTATTCATATCATAAATGAGGATTGAGTCGATTTCCTATTATACTATTATTGAATGTCACCTATTTCCCTATTCCTCTTTGAGAACTGTTATTATACTCGTATTTTACAATGGAAATGGCCCATTTCGAACGTAGGTACCCAATCATTTTTAAAAACGATGTTCGATTTTTGAGACTCAATGAACTTCACAATCTCATTCACCGGACCAATATAAATCAAGAAAAATATATTTTCACAAAAACAGACACCATATTAGAACTTACTTATATTCCCACAAAAACCAAGACATTTGGTGTCAAATATAATTTTCTGGCTATTAAAAACAAATAAAATACAACAAAAATAGTCTCTCTTTATGTAATAATTCATTTAATTGCTTCCGAAACCATATTTGGTGCTCCTTCGTATCAACATGGAAATAGGTGTATATTATTACCATGTATCTAAGTAAATACCTAAAGGTACCTACTACTTACTAGTAGACAATTTAATGAAAATTTTAAAATCTTAGCAAGCCCTTAATAGTTCTTAGCACTCCGATTCTACTCTACGAACTAATTTTTTAAGAAACGAATTTTTATGGGATTCAAAAGTACAACACTGTTACCTAATAAAATTTTCTATCTACTAACCCTCTAAAATAAATTGATTGAGCCTTTTCATCTGTGATATTCCACTTAAAAACAATGCTTGCCTAAATAAATTATCACCTTGTACTCACCCTCATGAAAAGTCCAAACCGTTTCATTTTTTTCGTCTAAATAACCGAATCGTGGATGAAAATGTACTTGCTTTTATACCGTTGTAAATGAATCCTTCTTGTAAACACAAAGCTTTAAACTACGAACGGGTCCAGCACTTATTTACCCATTTTTAGGTTTCCCTTCGTCTTCTTGGAACATTCATCAGTGTTGTGACGTTGGACAAATTTCAATGTGATTCGTTGACAACACAAACCGAATTTATGCGTTCGACTCAAAATGTACAGGGAAATTTCGAAATGGCGTGGGACTTAGCACTATTTTATAAACCGTGGGTAGTGTATCTTATAAAACAACCTTATTGTATTAAAAATGAGCTACATTGCATAAAATACCTCTTCCTATCCTATATTTTAACTAACAAGAATACGTACCTACTTAATCGGTACACAAATTAATTTACATTTATTGACAAGAACTGTACAGTACCTAGTAGTGTAAGGAAATTGCGAAACAGGACAGATTAAAATGACACATATTTACCAGTGAAACATTTTTATACTGATAAATTATGCATTATTGTACAACATTTTGAGCGGTTTGTACCGACTTGAATGAAAATTCGAGGTCGAAATGACAATTGAATTTGTAAAAATCATAAATAATTTTATTGATTGTTCATTCATTTGTGGAGGTTTTTGAGTGGTGAAGAATAATCGAAATGAATGTGGTGATGGATCTGAAGAAAGAGTAGGTACGATTTTATCAAAATCGTAGCGTTGATTGTATTTTAATTTTAAAGCGCGTTATCGGACCATCAAGAGATGAGTAAGATGTATCGATAGGTGAAGAAGTGTGATCTGCCGTCCAAAGGTGAAAAGCGGTAACTCGGTTTTTTCACATTTTGAATTTTTGATATGGTTGGATTCAGAAAAACAGTAAGCGAGATACTGCAGTGTTAGTAAACTAATTGTTGGAAAAAAAACAGTTTGTGAATGATGCAAAGATTCGGGAGAAACTCAATAACAAATAATTATAGTTCAATGAATATAAAATAATAATTTATAGTATTTTGCACGTGAAATCAATGGAATAAAACAGAGGAAGAGTGCAAAATTATTTTGCAACATAAAAATCACATTTTCGATCAAAATTGAAGTTTTTATGGAAACGCCAAACGAGTTCTCTGAAAACTGGAAAATCTCCTTTGGACGGCAGTGATACCTTTGTCGACTGCAGCGCCCGAGTCCCATTTGAAGCTACTTGTAACCACTTTGGTTATCGAAAGATTGAGGGTTCAAGTCCTGCTCGGACCACATTTTTTCGCCTTGTTTCTTTTTGTTCGTTAATGTTTAATAAACGTATTTGCCTGATAAAATGAACGTTGATGGAACTCCATTTCGCCGTGGGATTGTGAACATAGTATTATCGATGGAGCGAAATGAGCATGATTTAAGAGTGTTGGGGATTTTGTTACGAAGCAGGTTTGTTGTATAATTGGTTGTGCAGCTGAAAAGATGTAAACAATATTAGTAGTTCGCTGTATATGATTATTTATTTGTATGTAAAATAATAAATGTATATGAAATGACATAGTTATAATGTATTCGTAGAACTACCCAGGTGTATCCTCCGGCCTGAGTTTCTGCAAAGTTAGTAATAAAGATTCCAACTCCCCGATAATTCCAAGTGAATCTTACACTGAAATTACGTAATAATAATTTTAAAAAATAATAAAAATTCGGACGCTTACTTAGTTAAATCAGATGAAAGATTTGGATATCACTTGAAACTTCCCTAAGCGGCATTGGATATATTGGTTTAAAGTGATGTTCTGGACCAATTTCTACCCTCGGGCTCGTTTGACCAGAATGGAACCTTTAGGGAAAACTAATCCGAAAATGGTAACTATCCAGATTGGGCCAGATATCCTACCACCATAAGGCGGCTTTCACACTGCCCGCGATTTGAGCGAAACGAAGCGATGCGATTACGCGCGAAAAAGACAAAACGCCGCGCGAGTAAGGTTTTTAAATGGGAGGAGGCGACGGGTGTTCACACTGCGAGCAGTAGAGGGCGGTTGCGAGCGATTTCGTGTGAGTGGCCTCTCGCAATCGCAAGGAACGTTGCGATTTGAAGCGAGCGATTCGTGCGAGTAATAGATTTCGCGCTCTCCAGTTTGTTGTGCATTGTAAATTATCTTGTTTTTGAATTACTTATTTCACATTAAATTCACGATGGACATCGAGAAGTTGATAAACGACTAACAAACCACCAGTATGTCTTCGTTTTTCTCTTCTTTCTCTGGAAATGAAGAACAAATGATTTCTTCCCAGCCTTCCTACACACCGTTATAACTAAGTGAATTCCATTTTTTAATTATTCGTTTTATTTTACACATGACGACAATTTTACAGTCTGACAAAACTAACTTGTATAATAAAATAATATTTTATTTATGTTACTTATGTTACTTATGTTACTTACATTGAGTAAATTTTCGTACCTACTTTTGTCTACTACATTTTAACATAGAATATGTTTTTGCGATGACCAACCGGAAATCTCCACGGAGAAATTATGTAACGTAAAACAGACGTACGATACCGATAAACACATTCTGTGTTTTTAGCGAATTTTTGAAGAAAAATGAAGCTATTGCAATGGCCTCAAAATTTTCAGAATGAACATTTTTGAACATTTTCTTCACTGAAATCCATTTTGGCACATTCTGAAACAATTCCTTAAGTTTTTCTAAAAATCATATAGGTACTTATTTAAAAAAACATATTTCTCAAAAAAAAATAAATAAATGGGGGCGCATTTGGTTTGATTTAAAACTAAAAAACCTAGGTATCTAAAATAAATCGTTAACACAATTTTTTCTTCCCTTAACCATAGTTTTAACTGGAAGATTTCTTTGAAAATTCGCTCATTAATATTCATGCTGCATGAATGGACTTCTAGTAATTTCATACAGAGTATGGAGAAAGAATCAACTAGGGGGTGTAGAAAGGGTTGAGGGCGCAAAGCGCCGAGTTTTTTTTTTTTTGTTGAACTTGTTGCATTTGCGCTCTTAAAAATACATTGACTAAACTTTATAATTAAAAATTTCTTACTCACCTAATTGTGACCATAAGCTTTTCTTCTGCCGGTATGGCCATCCTGAAATTAGTGTACTGCTTCTGCACTGCATTTGAAATCTGGGATAAAATATAGTCAAAAGTGTTTGAGCTCATCCTGAAATACCTCCAAAACCGCTCTTCATCCTCTCGCAGTTGAGGGTACAAATGGTGATATTCACCTAACGCACATCTTGGCTGATTCACTTCATGAACCCACTTTCTTTTAATTTTCAACGTACTAGACTCTAATAAGAAGGAATTAACAGAGTTAAATGGGAACATCTTTCCGGGACACCAAATACTCGACTGGTCTACTCGCTCGCCTGTAATCGCTAGCAGTGTGAACACATCATCGCATCGCATCGCTTGGAAGTTCGCGCCTCCATTCGCTTCGCTTCGCATCGCATCGCATCGCGGGCAGTGTGAATTCAGCCTAAGGGAAACTAGTCCTATGAAAACATGGTAAAAATCAAGAAACTTCCATTTTGAGCCAGATTCACCTCTTGAATATGAGCCCAAAGGGGAAAACTGCTTAAAAAAATTACAATGGAAGTATAACTTTAGGTTTCTAGTGGGTTAGGAGGCCTAGCCAGGATTTGGTTTTGGGAGTGGACCACATTTCTTTCGTGGATAATACAAAATCTTTTTAAGTAGGTATCAATAATCAATTGAAACGTTGGATACTTTGATACCTTCGACATCTTGATATATTTGACATTTTGACACATTGGAAACAAAATTGGTACCAAAATCATGTTGGTACAATGAGGGGTTCGCCTGATTTTATTTAAAAACTTTAATCGAAAATAGACCTCATCCTGAGAATTTTGACACCAGCCGTTCTCTTTTCGGAAGAGTAGATCTTTTTCTGTTTTTTCAAAGTTTCGAATGTTCATGACGTCACGCGCCCCTCCCTTCTGGGCGGGACCCCCAGCCCACTGTGACTTTGAAAAATAATAGAAAAAGGTCTTCTCACGCTAGAAGGTCGCGGTTGGTGACAAAACTCTCAGAATGAGGTCTAGTTTAGATTAAAAATAACAATAAACAGTTTTTCCGACCCATGCGCACACCCCATTGGTACCAAGTGGTACCAAATCCATTGGTACCAGAATCATGTTCTATATCACTATTAATTTAATAATTCATCTTTGAAACAGTATTTTTATAACTATTGATGTTACGTTGATAGCATCAATATCGATGAATTTTCGATCCATTGTTATAACCTATTTTTGAGTGCTGAAGACAATTGAAACAGCAATGTGTTTTGGAAGGCTTCGCACAACCTTCTTCACCAAAAGACCCTAAACATGGTGGTACTAAACATTGCGGCCTCCGGCTGTTTCGGCTTGTTCCAATAGTGCGAAGAAGATCCTATGGAAAAAACGCTGCAAATTATTACACAACGGTTTATTATTTTTATATAGATCACTCGTCTACAAAATCACCAACCATCCAATATGAAGAGAAAAATGAAAAAAAATAGGTAAATAAATAAAAAAAAATTTTAAAAAAAATTAAAAAAAAAAATAAATAATAAAAAATCAAAATCACCAACCATCGATCGCATTTCGGTCAGCTCTAATTTGAACGGAGATTAGGCCTCTTTTGCGATTCACACTCGTGTTTTGATTTATATATATATATATATTTCAATATAAACCCTTAAATTTTCGTAGGGAGCGAACGGTTTGTCCTACAGAGCTCCGCGTGGTCTCAAAAAATTCTAAAAATTCTATAGAATCTTAATTTGAAGTAAAAACAATACCTTTATATCGAAATTTTTTGAGTTAGGGCGTTTTCAAAATTTCAAAATTGATTTTGGAACCCTTAGGAGTGACCTACATCAACCAAAAGCTTCGGGGCACAACTAGACCCCAAATGGAGCCTACATACCAAATTTCATCAAAATCGGTCAATGCTAAGTGGCAAAAGTGCCGCGTACGGACGGCCAAATTTTTATTCGATTTTTGGATTCTACGTACCTTGAAACGTAAACCATCAAATTTTGAGGGGGTGTTAAAATTTTTTTTTCTTGGTCGATTCCAAAGGTTCATTATTGAAAATAATAAACCAAAATCAAAATCTGAGTAAATTGAAATCCCTGTTTTTTTTTTACCAGTTATATTTGAAACCAGTACAACTTAGGTACAAACAGAAACTTAGGTACAAGCAGACATTTGTCCAAAACCCTCGAAAATTATTTTTTAAACCCCCCCCCCCCCAAATCTTCCTCCATCTCCTGGCTACAGCCCGGGGAGTTACAATTCGTCATATTATTTGTCACAATTTATCTAGTTTAGGAGAATACTGCCCTAGATTAGTCACTCATTGTGGAATCCGCGATGTTTTCAAATTGTGGCTGTGACATAATGGGTTCAATATGCCGACCCAACCTATGATTCCACTGTGACAGCACAGGGTTCGTGATGGGGTCGATTTTTGGTGGGCCTAGCCATAAATTAATACAGCACTTCACGAATCATATTTTATTGGCACAATCCACTACATTCACGAACAAGTTCTGAACGTTTAGTCGACAAATGATTTTTTTATTATCGATAACTTCATCTTTGTGATGTCCTTTGGGTTGTCAGTTTGGGTTGAGCATTAGGCAGCACACCCGTACAAATAAGGGTTGGAAATTTCAACCGATGGTTTTTGCCCATGATTGACCTCGTACTTCTTCATGCTCTCCAAGTGAAGAAGGAACAAGTCGTCGTTCCTGGTTATGACCAAGAGACACCATCCGATTATGATGCATGCGTTTGAACCGACAAGCCTCATTTTCCACTTGTACAGATCCTCCCGAAAATCCTGTAAACGAACCAATTCAGTGTCAAGTCGGTGTGACTCTAGCTTTCTCCTATCCATAACTTAATCATCAGATCGAGGTACGTCATCAACAGCTCTCCGAGTCTACGTAGAGTCGATTCTGAAAGCGAATTTGGAGGCAATTCGTTTCAGCATTTCATTTCAGCGACATTGCTTACCCCTCTTAGTAAATGGAAAATTAAATTTTCATCAAAATTCTTTAAATATCCAATTTCCACAAAAAATCAAGACTTACTAGGTTCTTGTTTGGATCTGGATCATCGGCAGCGGGTATTCTGAAATTATTATCCGTGCTAGCTTGAAGGTATAGCTGGTCGTCAATATCCGCGTTGAACAACCTGAGTACGAAAGCGAGGAAAAACGGCAGCAAGACGAGCCAAACTGTACGATGCATGTAGGTATCCCAAACGTGTTGTAAGTTCATGTGCGCCAGATCCAACCTTTGAAATCATTTGGTTGAGGAATAACTCAATTTTCGTCAAAAATGGTCCCAAAGTTGATAAAACTAGGTTCTTTAAACCATAGACATGAAATAAACTAGCTGATGCATTCGTAGAAAATTTTGTTCGCATTGATTTTTAATTTGGCATGAATCCATCTCAGATCTCATCTTTGAGCTTTGGAGAAGGCGCGTTGTCAATTTTTAAGGTTTAAATTTACGTAAGTAAATAATAGATTTTGTTTTAAATTTTCTCTTTCAGAAGATAGGTGTCATACTTTACAGCAATTTCGAACAAGGTGGCCACTTCTACAGTTTCGATATCTACCTACGTCTGCAAATTCTACTTTTAAATTATTTCAACCCGAAAATGAGCCACGAACGTGATTGGATTTCCAGAAGAGTCTCGTAATTGAATTTGCAGAAGAGAAGTGACGAGCATGAACGATAGAAACTTCATACGTAGAGCCCTATCATAGAGTAGGAATAGATAATAGAATACCTTCCCAATCAATCATAGTGTAGTAATACGTGCCTACATCATTCAACTTTTGCATAACTAACCGTAAACATTTCCATACTGAAAACCTCCGATTCCGATAGTGTAAATCCACGTTTAAAAAGTTAGGTAAAGCAGAGTTAATTGAAGCAGGTAATTGAATGTGCAGAAGAGAAGTGACGAGCATGAACGATAGAAACTTCATATGTAGAGCCCTATCATAGAGTAGGAATAGATAATAGAATACCTTCCCAATCAATCATAGTGTAGTAATACGTGCCTACATCATTCAACTTTTGCATAACTAACCGTAAACATTTCCATACTGAAAACCTCCGATTCCGATAGTGTAAATCTACGTTTAAAAAGTTAGGTAAAGCAGAGTTAATTGAAGCAGGTAATTGAATGTGCAGAAGAGAAGTGACGAGCATGAACGATAGAAACTTCATACGTAGAGCCCTATCATAGAGTAGGAATAGATAATAGAATACCTTCCCAATCAATCATAGTGTATTACTGTAATACGTACCTACATCATTCAACTTTTGCATAACTAACCGTAAACATTTCCATACTGAAAACCTCCGATTCCGATAGTGTAAATCTACGTTTAAAAAGTTAGGTAAAGCAGAGTTAATTGAAGCAGGTAATTGAATGTGCAGAAGAGAAGTGACGAGCATGAACGATAGAAACTTCATACGTAGAGCCCTATCATAGAGTAGGAATAGATAATAGAATACCTTCCCAATCAATCATAGTGTAGTAATACGTACCTACATCATTCAACTTTTGCATAACTAACCGTAAACATTTCCATACTGAAAACCTCCGATTCCGATAGTGTAAATCTACGTTTAAAAAGTTAGGTAAACCAGAGTTAATTGAAGCAGGTAATTGAATGTGCAAAAGAGAAGTGACGAGCATGAACGATAGAAACTTCATACGTAGAGCCCTATCATAGAGTAGGAATAGATAATAGAATACCTTCCCAATCAATCATAGTGTAGTAATACGTACCTACATCATTCAACTTTTGCATAACTAACCGTAAACATTTCCATACTGAAAACCTCCGATTCCGATAGTGTAAATCTACGTTTAAAAAGTTAGGTAAAACAGAGTTAATTGAAGCAGGTAATTGAATGTGCAAAAGAGAAGTGACGAGCATGAACGATAGAAACTTCATACGTAGAGCCCTATCATAGAGTAGGAATAGATAATAGAATACCTTCCCAATCAATCATAGTGTAGTAATACGTACCTACATCATTCAACTTTTGCATAACTAACCGTAAACATTTCCATACTGAAAACCTCCGATTCCGATAGTGTAAATCCACGTTTAAAAAGTTAGGTAAAGCAGAGTTAATTGAAGCAGGTAATTGAATGTGCAGAAGAGAAGTGACGAGCATGAACGATAGAAACTTCATATGTAGAGCCCTATCATAGAGTAGGAATAGATAATAGAATACCTTCCCAATCAATCATAGTGTAGTAATACGTGCCTACATCATTCAACTTTTGCATAACTAACCGTAAACATTTCCATACTGAAAACCTCCGATTCCGATAGTGTAAATCTACGTTTAAAAAGTTAGGTAAAGCAGAGTTAATTGAAGCAGGTAATTGAATGTGCAGAAGAGAAGTGACGAGCATGAACGATAGAAACTTCATACGTAGAGCCCTATCATAGAGTAGGAATAGATAATAGAATACCTTCCCAATCAATCATAGTGTATTACTGTAATACGTACCTACATCATTCAACTTTTGCATAACTAACCGTAAACATTTCCATACTGAAAACCTCCGATTCCGATAGTGTAAATCTACGTTTAAAAAGTTAGGTAAAGCAGAGTTAATTGGAGCAGGTAATTGAATGTGCAGAGAGAAGTGACGAGCATGAACGATAGAAACTTCATACGTAGAGCCCTATCATAGAGTAGGAATAGATAATAGAATACCTTCCCAATCAATCATAGTGTAGTAATACGTACCTACATCATTCAACTTTTGCATAACTAACCGTAAACATTTCCATACTGAAAACCTCCGATTCCGATAGTGTAAATCTACGTTTAAAAAGTTAGGTAAAACAGAGTTAATTGAAGCAGGTAATTGAATGTGCAAAAGAGAAGTGACGAGGGGTGTGCGTCGATGTACCCCGCGCCGATGTACCCCCCGGGCATAGTGCCCCCCGTCATTGTACCCCGCGGGATGTTTTCATTCAGCGGGCTACAATGACGGGGGACACTATGCCCGGGGGGGTACATCGGCGCGGGGTACATCGATAGCAACCCGTGACGAGCATGAACGATAGAAACTTCATACGTAGAGCCCTATCATAGAGTAGGAATAGATAATAGAATACCTTCCCAATCAATCATAGTGTAGTAATACGTACCTACATCATTCAACTTTTGCATAACTAACCGTAAACATTTCCATACTGAAAACCTCCGATTCCGATAGTGTAAATCTACGTTTAAAAAGTTAGGTAAAGCAGCGTTAATTGAAGCAGGTAATTGAATTTTCAGAAGAGAAGTGACGACCCCCTGTCTTATCCCTGCCTTCATGCCTTATCATAGAGTAGGAATAGATAACACTAGATTACAAAATTTAGGGGTGGTCTGGCTGCCTCGTTCTTTCACCACTTTTCTTATGGTATTTGGTGCGCTGAATCCGAATCTGACGTCAGTTTTTTTGTTTACGTCGGATTTTCAAGATATAGCTAGTTTTAAGATTTTTCTAGTTCTCACTTTTCTTCATTTTTTAGTGAAAACTCATCTTGCTCAAATCTCCTCAAAAAGTACTCAGACTTATAGGAAATTTCATGTAGAATCCGAATATGTACTTAGTTTTTAAGTAAAACTGTGTTAATCCCCCTATTTTCCACAAAACGTATCAAAAAACACCGGTTCTCAACGTTTTTTCTTCGGGTTTTCCCTTACACTTTGCCACTTGAAAAAAAAATTAAGGCTAAAAAAAATGTTCTCGGGCTTTTACTTTGTAGGGGGGACACCCCAGAGGAGAATGAGACCAATCGCAGCCTCCTAAACCCACTAATATCGAAGGAATGAGCTTTTTCATGGCACTGAGATGGAAATTCACAAAAACCGTTAGTTAATTTTTCGAGATAAGTATGTGCGTTCCTAAATCTGTTTTCCTCAAATGGATTTTCCTTTCTTCTACATTTTTTATGCTTGTCACCTATTAAGAGTAAGATCGAAAATAGGTACTCATAGGGGGAGTAAATCATAATTGGGAAACTCTTGTTTTGTTAAGTGATTTTAATTCAGTTTTACAAACGAAACACAATAAACTGCAGAAAAGTTAACGGTGTAAATCTGTTTCATGAAGGCTCAGATGAATCAATAGTTGGTACAATGTTTGGTTATTCCTCCACCTCAGAGGTTCCACCAAGATAATATCTTTCATATTATGAAAACCATGGAAGAACGTTACAAAGGGTATTGGGAAGTTCACATGATGGCGGACCTTAAAAAGAGATTTACCTCAGGCGGCGAAGTTTTCTGTACATGAATGCCGGCGATGACACCTCTGAGGTGGAAGAATAACCAAACATTGTACCAACTTTTGATTCATCTGAGCCTTCATGAAACAGATTTACACCGTTAACTTTTCTGCAGTTTATTGTGTTTCGTTTGTGAAACTGAATTAAAATCACTTAACAAAACAAGAGTTTCCCAATTATGATTTACTCCCCCTATGAGTACCTATTTTCGATCTTACTCTTAATAGGTGACAAGCATAAAAAATGTGGAAGAAAGGAAAATCCATTTGAGGAACACAGATTTAGGAACGCACATACTTATCTCGAAAAATTAACTAACGGTTTTTGTGAATTTTCATCTGTGCCATGAAAAAGCTCATTCCTTCGATATTAGTGGGTTTAGGAGGCTGCGATTGGTCTCATTCTCCTCTGGGGTGTCCCCCCTTCAAAGTAAAAGCCCGAGAACATTTTTTTTAGCCTTAACTTTTTTTTCAAGTGGCAAAATGTAAGGGAAAACCCGAAGAAAAAACGTTGAGAACCTATGTTTTTTTATACGTTTTGTGGAAAATAGGGGGTTTAACACGGTTTTACTTAAAAACTAAGTACATATTCGGATTCTACATGAAATTTCCTATAAGTCTGAGTACTTTTTGAGGAGATTTGAGCAAGATGAGTTTTCACTAAAAAATGAAGAAAAGTGAGAACTAGAAAAATCTTAAAACTAGCTATATCTTGAAAATCCGACGTAAACAAAAAACGTCTGCCAAGTGGGTGTGGCACATAGCTTCCTCGTATCCATAACCCGATTATATAGATGATCCGATGCATAGTAGTTAATCTCAAAACACCAATCTCTAAGTACCTTCCACTACCCTCATAAGGGACCATCTACACGCTAATCTGGACAATCCTAGAAAATTTCATCAAATTCGGATGAAAAATTAAGTGAGTAGATGTATGTGATTGGATCAAGAAAATACTTAGGCTCGCCTGGGATTCGAACCCGCGACCCCTGGGGGACAGTTGAAGTTACGGCTGTTACAAGTAATTCACGTTTGCGCATGCGCAGTCGCTTCTATCAGTCCGGGGATGATGATTTTCACAGGGGACCATCTAAATACTAATTTGTAACATCCCTGAAAATTTCATTGAAATCGGATTGAAAATGTAGAAGTTATGGCCGTTACAAGGAATTCACGTTTGCGCATGCGCAGTCGCTTCTATCAGTCCGGAGATGATGATTTTCATAGGGGACCATCTAAATACTAATCTGTAACATCCCTGAAAATTTCATCGAAATCGGGTAGAAAAAGTGGAAGTTATGGCCGTTACAAGGAAATTCACGTTTGCGCATGCGCAGTGGCTACTATCAGTCCGAAGGGAATGATTCTCATAGGGGAACATCTAAATACTAGTCTGTAACATCCCTGAAAATTTCTTCGAAATCGGATGGAAAATGTAGAAGTTATGGCCGTTACAAGGAATTCACGTTTGCGCATGCGCAGTCGCTTCTATCAGTCCGGGGATGATGATTTTCATAGGGGACCGTCTACACACCAACCCGCACAATCCCTGAAAATTTCATCGAAATCGGACAATAACTTCGTATAGTTATGCGCGTTACAAGGAATTCATGACAGACAGACAGACAGACAGACAGACAGACAGACAGGCAGACAGACAGACACACAGACACACAGACACGGAACCAAAATTGTTCAGAAAGGTCTAAAACACAAAACGCGAGTGGAAATTTTGATTTTGGAGAACTTTTTTTTTTCGTCCTTGAAAAGTGAAAACAAAGCTTCCGCTACCTTGGTAGACTCGGAAGCAAAACTGACGTCAGATTCGGATTCAGCGCACCAAATACCATAAGAAAAGTGGTGAAAGAACGAGGCAGCCAGACCACCCCTAAATTTTGTAATCTAGTGTAATAGAATACCTTCCCAATCAATCATAGTGTATTACTGTAATACGTACCTACATCATTCAACTTTTGCATAACTAACCGTAAACATTTCCATACTGAAAACCTCCGATTCCGATAGTGTAAATCCACGTTTAAAAAGTTAGGTAGGTAAAGCAGCGTTTAAAGTTCAATCATGAACACGGAGTTAGTAACTAATCATCGATTCAATAGGTAAACCCCATTTTTATTAATTAATAATCGACGTTTTGGTGAGTGGAATAGTAATAATTATTCTTAATTGTGTTTAGGACAGTTTGTTGAAAAAGGTCTTTAGATGAAGGTGAGCGATTCGATCACCAAAATCTCATGTTGGCGTTTTGCTAAACTGTAATATTATTCTATAGTGTATCATAATAAAGGCAGCGACGTACCAGTCAAACAAGGCAAGCACTGTGATGATGGTTAGAATGGATGAATACAATATGAAGGTGCTGGCGACGTTGGTGTACACTCTGAAGAATTCGGTAAGGTCTTGATCGACGGTCGGCATCAATATGACCAGCTTCGATTGCGTTGAGATAATAAAGTGTGAATTAAATATGAGAAAACATATTAGTAGACGTCTCAGATTATGAATGAAATATTGATATGATATTATTGATGTAATCAAACTCACAACGCTAAGTTCTATTAGAGCCACGCCAGCCAGCATCCCGACAGACATTTTAGCAATGTAGCTGAAGATCTTTTGCACGAAAATAGCTAGATCAAGTGGAGTGTTGAATTCAGGCCTGCAAAGATTATTGAGTTCATTTTACAGAGAATACATGCTTATTACAAGCCTTTTGCTTTTAATCTTATGGGTTTTGCCATTGATGACTTCCAGCCCGATTGACTTCATTCTCGTTGTCAATCAATATTTCCAAGGCTTATTGATAAGAGTCAACCTAAATTACTCTGAAAACAAATTTTACGACATTTTTAATTTATTTTTGCTTTGGAGCCTAAACTGGTCCAAAGGAAACTGAGCCTACTCGGATTGGACCAGAGACTGTTTCCTTCAAACAGACATTGCGTTCTATCAAGCGACCCTCCAGGTATCTATTCAGCAATTAAGCTTAGTGGGGGAAAATATACAGTCGTACCTACCCAATAAATTAATATAGATTCAGAAAACTGTACCCTCCGATATCCTCCAAATAGCAGACCCTGGTAGTGTAGTCGCCAAGCTGCAAGAGGTGTTTTGGTGCTTTGGTGAACTTTCCGTTGTGTTCGATGTAGACGTTGTGCGATACCAAGTACGGTGTAGTATCGTCGTCACTTTCTTCATAGTTATGCATCATCGAAAAATATTAGAGGTCAAAATCAGAATAACAACTGTAAATCAGGTTGGTGGTTAACCCATTTCCGGCCACTGATGCGTTTTCGCATCGTCATATTAAAATTTATGATTTTTGTAAATATTGAAAATAGTGAAAAATCTTTGCAGAAGAATTTTTCCTCGTTCATGCTGTTCCTAAACTTTTCAGAAACAAGTTTCTTTGACGTTCGAGAGTTCAATGCGATTTTGGAAATTTTTCGAAAATGAGGCCTTTTGGCCTTGAAAGCGTGATTATGGTGGCTCAAATTCGGTCCTGGGCTAGTGAGCGTTCTGGGCCATGAGTTGAAATAGGGTTCGTTCGGTCAGGCAGTCCTGGACGGTCCAGGACTGGAGCAGTCCAGGACTCGTGACGTCACAGAGTCGCCCTGGACTGTCCGAGATTCGGTGTTGTCCGAACGCACACGGGACAGCACTGGAAGCATGGATATTTCATACGTATAAAATATCCATGCCAGAGAGATGTGAAATTTATTGCGATTTTATTTTAAGATTTATTAATTTATAGACGTATTTATTAATACTTCTTATTGATTTTACTCCTTTTTGTATAGGAAGAATAAATGCTTCTAAAATGAGGTTAGCTGCCTATTTCCAAAGTTGCCTATTTCTAAAGTTTCCTATTCCCCCAAATGGAAACTGCGACTGGAGCTTCGTAAAACTACTTTAAATTGAAGTTAAGTTACGAGCTGAAGTTATGGGTTACGAATTAACGAATTTTTACACACGTAGTACAAAATTACTTACTGTGAATTGATGAGATGATTCCACCACTACCAATTCTTCGAAGAGGAGTCTTAAACCACCCTTTTTACCAAGTGAAGCTTTCTTTAGAGTAGGTACAGGTAGAGTCATACAAAAGGGAAGGCCGTTTTCGACAAGACGCTTGTATTTAAAGAAAAATGAAAGTAAAACGCTTTCGACTTGACCGATGGGTATAATTTCAAATAGAGACAGAACAATGGTAACGAAATTACGAAAATAGATTGAACGTATATACAGATTTATGCTTCTTTGCCAAAATCGTATTTCCTAAGCTACTCATACTCAATTTCAAAGTTCCGGGTCTTTAATTGTTTTATGAATAGAGGTTAATATAATTACTGTTACTTTACAATACTAGTTTTCAATTCCACTTTTCTAATTCCACATGTGCTAAGAGATATTTAGGTCGAAGCGGTCAGCAACATTCCAGAACGACGCAGTTTGGTGCCCACAGTAGGTAGGTAGGCCACAAAAATATCAGAACTCCGATGTTGGGCACTCAGCTTTCCATATGGACCTATAGGTATGTGGACAATATTATGAAATAATGAAGAACAGAATGAATATTTTTATAGTTTGATGTAAGTATGTATCGACAGTAGGAAAACTGAAAGATGACAAACCTGCTTGAGCAGAAAAATCGAGGGAGTGTTCGTACCAGCTACTCTACGAAGTGTTGATCATCAAATTCCAACACAACTTGTTGAATGTAGCTTTGATTCTTCAGCCTCAATCTCCGATAAATCAATTCGATAATGAAAATGTCTTCGACATCATCGTCCGAAAAAATAAACCACACTCATCACGTCACTTTCGCAATCAGAAGAATCAGCCGACATCATAATTGGATTATCAAAAAACTTCTGAATTCTCGAAAGATTGTTGTCATTTAAACCCGAGAGGTGAGGAGCGGGAGAAAAAAGTGCAATGCGCATGCGCCGGACTCTTTACTGTCGCTGAAATCTGGAGTAAGTTCGGACGACCCTGGACTACCCTGGACTGCCTCTCCGAACGGCAAATCTCTCGTCCGGGACTACACTGGTCCTCTCCGAACGGCCAAAAGTGGGCGTGGTCAGCCCTGGACTGCCCGGGACTGCCTCACCGAACAAACCCATAGACTCCGGTCCTTAGACTTTTACATTTTACCAAAAAAAATGTCAATCTTACCAAAATGAACTGGATAAATCATATCTATCTGAAAACTTTCAATTCTCGTTAAAAAGTAAAATTCATGAAATATCGATAATTTTTCCTCACGATTGGTGAGCAAATAATGAAGCTTCATTTCGGTCGGCATTCTGTAAAACAGTTCATCCTCCTCATTCAGTTATTTCTACTCTTGGCTTGAAATGGGTTAAGTACCTATGATATATAAATAAATACAATGTAAATAATATTGAACCTCTATTGGAAAATATACTCGTCGGTAACTCATGGAATTTCTTAGGTATCAGCATAGAGCCGCCATATCTACTTTTAGGAGGTTCTTGAAAACATACAATAGGTATTGCAAAAACAGGAAAAAAGTTAGCTTAGTCTCTACGACATAGTTGTGTGCTAAATCGTGTTTTAGTGCCTAAAAATGCCTACCCATAGCGCACAAGAATTTGAGAACTTTTTTTGACACAAAACAGCTTACCGCGAAATTTTCGATCCAATTCCCTCTGCTGATGCTGGAGAATCTGGCTGGTAATTTGCTCAGCGCTACAAATTTCGGGCAATTTCACTTCTTTTAGCTGACCAGTCACTTTCGATGCTGGTAGGTACGGCGGTACAGCGACACCTGTTGATGAAATGAATTGGAATATCCTACTTTGCTACAAGTCGAATACGCTGAATGAATATCCACACGTCTTACTTCCTCATACTTAAGGACCATTTGCCTTTCATTTAGGAATTAATTGAACTCGTAGTTACCTCTGTTGAAATACCGTTTGTACCGGACAGGTTTTGCGAGGCTTTTGGGAGCGATTAGGCACAAATCCTTCTCCGCCCATTGTCTGGGATCCACATAGCCCTGAAAATATCGCCCAGCGTACAAATTATGGGAAGGGAGAAGCCCCAATGATCTTTCAGAAACTAGAAATTCTAATAACTTAGGTAGAAGCCTCAAGGTTCTTGCAAACCCCAATCACCTTAATTTGAATCTGTTGTATGTTTGCGCTGCCACCTCAAACAGAACGTCAATTTCATATTTACTGATGTAAACGAGGGTTATCTGTCCAGAGCTAGAGAACTCATGTTATAAAAATATGAACATAAAAAATCGCCAGGAAACGACTCGAAGGTGCTAGAATTTACTTAATGTCGAAAAAACGGAGTTGAGTAGATCGTTGTCTATTTCCACGAAAATAATGAGTTACAAGTTAAATCGATTTCGACGGTTAGGTCATCATCAGTAACAAACAATAACCTACTCGATAACTTTATGGCTAAGCCGAGATTGTGTAGAACCGAGGGCTTCAGCTTGGAGTAATAAGCTGACTTTGCTCTCTTTTCCTGGCCTGGAGGGAGCTGACGATAATAAAGAAGACGATCGCGTCGACAAACTGGGATCGGAGTCCCAATGTTTTCGCCCTAAATCCTTGATGGAGTTGCAAAGTTTTTTTTTCCTTTCTTCATTCTACAGGTTCAGAAATGGGAGGATAACTAAAGAGCTAAACAGCGTCACAGAGGTGTTCAGTCCCACGGTTGGGTGTCTGCTGTTCGCGGACGATCTCAAGTTATCTGCCATGTCAGGACTCAGTCTGACTGTGCGGCTCTGCAGATGGCGATTGGCAGGCTGGAGGACAGGTGTGTCGCCAATCACTTGTACCTGAATCCTTGCAAATGCACAGTGGTGACCTTCCATCGGCTGACTGGGCCCACAATCTTCCCTTACATTCTCTGCGGCTCCCCTCTTCAGCGTTCCACCCGGATCAAAGACCTTGGTATTTGGTGTGATGATCAGCTCGGCTTCATGGAGCACATCGAGGTGATTGCCGGTAGAGCCATGCGCACGTTGGGTTTCCTGAAGCGGAACACAAGGGAATTTACTAGTCTTCCAGCCATCGTTTCCCTGTACAAGGCGCTCATTCTTCCATTTATGGAGTACGCGTCTACTGTCTGGTCGCCCCATTATGCCGTACACAGAAATCGTTTGGAGAGGGTCCAGCATAAGTTCCTCCGCTTCGTTGCCTTCAAATTGGGTATCCCATCTGCGGAGGTCGACTATGATTCCCTGCTGGAGCAGTATAAGCTGAGTACACTTGAAACCCGTCGTACATCCGCCGATCCCGCCGTGCTGTACAGGGTCACAAATGGAACGATTAACTGCCACTCACTGATCTCAAGGATCTACTTCCATGTTCCACGCGAAGCTGCCCGCTCATCGCCTCTCTTCTATGTTCCTTTTTCCCCCTACAATTACCAGCGAAATCGACCTCTCTACCGTCTACCACGCAGTGCTAATCTTGAATCTGACTTTTTTAACTCCTCCCTCGCAGTATTAAAGTCTAATTGCCTCCTCTCATGTGTGCTATAATTAATCGTTTAGTTTCTTCTTTGTCTACTTCCTATAACTAACTATCTGCATAGTAGTTCAACATTTTGTATACAATTGTATTGAATTGGGCTCGCCCGTACATAATTAAATAAATAAATAAATAAACACTGGCGGCTTCTCACTCCTGTTGGGAGAGAACTCGAGTGAATTTGACCAAAACCAATGAACCTCCATTCCTGGTATTTCTCTGAAGGGTTCCGGGGAATATCAAACTATACTTTCTCATGGTTTTGCCAGAAAAAAAGCTTCGACTCGAATAGATAGACGGAACCAAAATTGTTCAAAAAGCTCTGAAACTCAAAATCCCAGTGAACATTTTAATTTTGGAGGACCCAATGTTAATTTACTGCTCGTATACGGAGCCTCCTTAGTTGGTTAAATAAATTTAGTGAGTTGGAGGTAAGAACGTACTTTGAGGTGCATGCAGGTTTCACACGGGTGTCCAGGCGGGCCACAGGTGGCTGTAGGGACCTCGCACACATTATCCCGAACGTCTCCCTTCATCGAGCGAACTGCTTGTTTCGCAAACTGTAAGGCTCCTCCTAACGGATTCTTTTTGTCGGTGTAGTAATAATTCAGCCCAGTCATTTTCGAATAATTTAAACCAGAGCACTCACCAGGATGTCTTTTTTAGTGCTTTTGAATATAAGCTTGTAAAAAAAGGTCCCTCGGTAACAAAATCAGTTAACAGCTTTCTACTATTTTCGTACTTTCACAACAATCGCACTACAATCTTTCATAAAAATGACAGATAACATAAAAATTACCTACTTTGAAAAACTCAACACCGTGATATTGGTAAGTGAACATTATAATGATTGCTACGAGTAGCAAAGACTAGTAGTATTGAGGGCTTTTCAATACCTGCCTACCTACTCATTTTGATTTATTATTTTTAACATTATTTTTTTATATTTTTTAACATTATATTTTTAACATTATTTTTAAGACCCCCTCAAAATTTGATGGTTTACGTTTCAAGGTACGTAGAATCCAAAAATCAAATAAAAATTTGGCCGTCCGCGGCACTTTTCCCTCATACCATTGACCGATTTTGATGAAATTTGGTATGTGGGTTCCATTTAGGGTCTAGTTGTGCCCCGAAGATTTTGGTTGATGTAGGTCACTTCTAAGGCTTGAAAAATAAGGTTTGAAATTTTGAAAACGCCCTAACTCAAAACGTTTTGATATAAAGATATTGTTTTTTCATCAATTTAAGATAGTATAGAATTTTTTGAGACCACGCGGAGCCTTGTAGGACAAAACGTTCGCTCTCTACGAGAATTTAAGGGTTGGACGGACGATAAATCAGAAACACGAGTGTGAATCGCAAAAGAAGCCTAATCTCCGTTCGAATTTTAGCTGGCCGAAATGCGATCGATGTTTTGACATTTTCATGTCTTTGCTTTGGCACATAAACTGAAAAATCGTCACGAAAACTAAGCACGTCTTGCTCAGGCGACCAATAAATAAAATAGACTCACTGTGTTGCGTAGAAAACAATCAACTGTTTTCTTATTTTGATGCTTGGGTACATGAACTAACAACCTTACTTCACTACCTTGTTGTGTAGTGGTTGACATGAAAATGTCCCAATGTGTTGCAGACTCGTATGCAAGCATTTGGGAAGTTTAAAAAAAAACTCGGATGTTGAAAAATGAGCCCGAATAGTAAAGGCTCGAAAATCTCGGAAACGTACAGTTTTTCCAAACGTTTGTAGCCCCAACTGAAACTGCCGGTTAATTTCCCACTCTAACCTCAAAAGTTGACCAAAAAGCTCAGCTTTCCAACAGTATGATCAGAAACCGCGCTTTAATGCGAAAGAACTTTTATCAAAGTCACTAATGGGTAATGGGTCATTTCAAAATTTGGGGTTATTTTGTCCTCGAACTTTTCCATAAATTATTGTTGAAGTTTTTATGTTTTTTTCTCCCGTAAACGTCCTTTGTTTTGGCCACTGAGGCAGATCCTGAAGTGGGCGCACACTTTATCAAGTAGTTTCAAATTTATAGAATTTTGAATTTTTTTCCATAATTTCGACTTTGTAGGGAGAGAGAAAACCAAGTGTGAGTTGAACTCATGAAACCTTTTTATTCCTTCAAAATACGAGAATCTTAGTTTAGGAGTCTCTTTTACTTATCGCAATCACAGTCCGAAGCTATAATCTAGGTACATCAGAATTATCAGATTCTTCAAGTCTTTCAATCAGTCTAATCTTTCGTAAAATGTGGGTTAATGAAAAGTCAGAATTTTATGACCCAGCGGTGTAAATAGTTCAGGTAACTCTTAAAAATGTAAACGGCTTTGAAAAAAAAAACTTCTCTCCCTGCAATTCCATCTCTCTTCCTACAAACCAGCCTCTTCCCAGAAGTTGTAGGTAGAAAGGTTGTAGGGAGAGAGGTTGTAGGGAGAGAGATTTGTGAGGTTATCACTCTCTACTGGCCTAACCATTATTGATTCTGAGCGTTAGAAAAAATACATAACACTATGGCATTCATAATTGTAATTTGAGTTTAATTAAACTTAGTTGAACACTTACCCTGATGAGTGAGGTGGTTGTAGGGAGAGAGAAAGTATTTACCTACTCTCAAAGCTTCAACACTTCACAACATAACCCACACAACTGGGAGCTTGGAAATTCAACAAACTTCAGTAGCTTCGGAAGCCATCTTGCAGCAGTGTTCACTTTTGTTTTTCATGACACAAAATAATCGTTTTCCAGGAGTGGGCAGGCATTTCAAAAAAATTGTAGGGAGAGAGAATAAAACCTTGTGACAGCATCAAAACATAGCAAAAACCCTTCCAATTCATGGAATTTTCGTTCGTTTCTAATTTATTCCTGAAGAGGAGAGTATCCTGGACCAATAACGTTTTTTACTTAAATTAAAATATGAATATAGAGTTCTCCAAAAATTTTCAAAGTTCCCAACCTATCCTCTGTGACAGGTGTAGGGAGAGAGAATTGGGATCATTAATGATTTTTAATTATCTGAGTTAATTGATTAGTGAAATTCATTCTATGTGATCTTTGTAGACACCAACCTGCTGTATCTCCCTGAAAAAATTCTGAATTTCCAAGACAAATAGAGTGTTCACAAAAGCTGCGTGACAAGAAATAACCCCAAATTTTGAAATGACCCTAATATTCTTCTACGTTAGCAGCTGACGGCGAAGAAACAGTAGTTCAGGAGTAAGGGTAGGCAATGAAACGCACGACCGCTCAGTATTGAAGGAAGGGTAGGTTAGTGCGCCGTGCCACGCAGTCTAATCGCCGTATACTGGGATGGCAGTCCTAGTTCTGCACCATATCAATTCTTCTTGTTGGATGGTTGGTGGCTTTGCAGACGAGTGATTTATGTAGAAAAATAATAAATCTTTGTGTAATAATTTGCAGCGTTTTATTCCAAGGGGTATGTCAACATAAAAGGAGCTATTAATTATCTAATTATACTACGTATGACTTACGAAACAACTTCAAGACGTTAAAATAAGGGAGTACCAAATAACTAGATTGCTTGTGCAGTAGAATAGACGATTTGGGTTTGACTCAGGTGATATAGGAATTCGCCTTTTATTGAGTACGTTTACCCTTATCAGCAACCTTAGTAGGCTCTTCAGTATACGTTTGGTATAGACTCGGGAATAGAAACAGTAGATTAAGGAAAGAAGTGAGACGAAACATGATAATCTGTATTGAATATTTAAAACACGGGAGCATTGCGGAGAAGGAACAGATCCTCGTTTTTCGAAAGGATCAACAGAATCCAGCCTTTGAGATCTACAATTTTTAATAAAGTTTTACATATATGAGACGCATAGGTCCTAATGAGTTGTAAGTTAATGCTGGTTGACACATTCCTCATTTGACTGGGAACTTGCAATTATCTTCCTATGGCCAGCTCGGCCATCTTCAGATACGAAGACAAAATCAGTTCGTATTTATCAGTAAATGTATCAACTCTGTTCAATCAGTTGGATATTTACGTCATAGTTAGCAGTTGAAAACAAGGGTCAGGCCATGAGCGATTTGTTCTCATCTTCCCCAGGTAGGTAGGAATTTGTCCTCAACTGTGCTTTATGAACTTAACTCGAGAAATAATTTTTAAGGGCCCTCAACAATATAATGAAAAAGATAAATTGTTTAGGTTCGTATTTAGGTATTATTAGTAAATAATAATTGGTACGATAGAAGTCATACATTTAATAGCAGTCGGCACATGAATAATGAAAAACAGTATGCTTGAGCGGGAGCCCTGATAACAGTGGTGGTGGTTCCTACATCATTACATCAGACTCAGAAAGAAGGTTCAAGTGTTTAAGAAATTCAGGGGATTCCGTTCGGCTTGAAAACAGGCACTGCTGACTCAGGGCGGTAGTCGTATTTCTTCATGGCGAGCAGGTGAAGAAGGAACAGATCCTCGTTTTTCGAAAGAATCAACAGGATCCACGCGAGGATGATCAAGCAGTCCTTCCACACGCAGAGAAACTCCCAATTGATCAAGACGTGTTTGAGATTCTGAAATTCACGGAGAAAATTCAAGTCAATTTTGGCGAGAAGGAAAGAAGGAAGCAACAATATATAGTAAAAGTATACGCAACTACAAATCAATTCTACAAATGCACATTAAGTCAGAACTTCAGTACCTACGTATTTACGTTAATAATTGGGCACCTCTTCCCATCTTTGCGTAAACCTATGTGAAAAGCTCCTTCTTCCCGGCTTCAGGTACACGTGGAAGCTGCCTCTACATGGCAATGAAAAGCCGTTGACTGTCACTTCTTTTACTCAAGTTTAAAGGGTAGGTACCATGGGGCCTGCCATAAAATAATAAAACTGGAAAAAGTCCGATACTGGGGTCTTCGACATTCAAATTGGGGTCGTCGACATCGTTAAAATATTCCTGATTTATACGGTTTCCCTGCGATTCAATCATCACACCTTATTTCTGAGCAGTGTGTACCTCACACATAACTTCGGTTGGTGGTATTGGGTTGCTGTTGGGACCCAAATCGCTTCATCGGTTACAATCGGTCTTCTGTACCAAGGTATCTGTAGGGGGGTAGACACCTTGGCATCATGATTCATAGAACCTGCCATGGTGCCAGGAAGTGTTGCCCTGAAATACCTACCCAAGTCACACCAGTTTGTTTTGGTCTTCAATGTTTAAAACCACAATTAACCGTATAATTGGATAAATATAATCATGAATAAGGTTTAGCGCCACCATGGTGCACCTTGGTCTTTGAGCTATGACTTATTTCATACGATGAGAAGCGTCCTAAAAGGGGACTCACTTGAGCGTCGTATTTGACGAGGTCGTACGAGAAATTGCTGAGATTGTGCTGGTGAAGGTAGAAAGAGTCGTCCATCGGTCGATTGCACAGGAGGAGGACGAACGCGGAAAAAAGGAGAACGATGATCAGAACGATTTTCTTGAACGTCAAAGACTCGCCGACGTGAACCATTTGGAAATGTCCCAGATCGATCCTGAAGAATGTAAAATTTACAAAATTCGTTGTAAGCCATGTAATAGTAACTGAAATGAAATACCAGTGCTTATACCTACATCGATATACCGACATATTAGAGACCAAGGAATTAACGATCCCCATCGAAAAAAATGCATTTCAACTTTCTATGGAGGACCAGTACGAAATTTTGCTTCGACCTGGATCTTGTCTAATGATATGAAGGGTACAGAGGAAAACCCCCATCATCGCCATACCGGTCGAAAATGAGTTAGCAACGCTACCGGATTTTGAGATGTACTTTCTGAATATGCAATCCTTTAACGGTGAAAATTACCTTTATCGCCGTCTAAAAGCAGGTAAACGTTACGCTGTACCGGGGAAAAGTACTTTATGCTCACTATCATATCTACGAATAAGGCGTATTTTATGGACAAAAAATGGACGTTTTACTACAGTCAGAATTATTCGGAAGTATCGCCATTGGATTCAGCGTAAAAAATTACAAAGGAAATTATACCAAAATCGTCATCTTGAGATCGAGGGTGACCATACACCGCGTAAAACACTGATTTTCTAGTAAAACTCACGTTTTCTTGCATTCAAACTTGATTTACTCCTCCATTTTGAATTTTAAAAAGACAAATTGATAGACCGTTGGAAAGCAGACAATTTGAGCATGTTTTCTCCGAAGAGCGCCCATCAAAATGGGCAGGCGTTCGAAGCGAAAAAATCAAATTTCGAAACAACTTTAAAGATTGCTTTTTGTTTTGATTTTTTATAAATGGTTTATTGCTAAAAGATTTTGGTTTTAGTCTAGGTAGCGTGGACATTTAATGCTCTTTCCAACGATATCCTCAAATTCGAATTTAATTGGTAAATAAGATGAGTTATGACTGTTTTAATGACGTAAGGTCGAAAACGCGAAAAAAAAACTTCGAAGTGAAAAAAAGACATTTTGAGGGGGTTAAGAAAAAATTGCTAGGAAACATTTTTTGTTGGAAATAGATTTTAAAATCGAACCCTGAAGTTATATCCAACTTGAGTGTAGACTCCCTGTATATTACCTGTCTGCAAAGAACACAGCTCTCCAACAAGCAAAACTGGAGAGATGAACCTATCTATGATTCTTGGTTGTTAGGGAAACCGAACTGGTTGACACGAAATTCTATTTGAAGAAACGAGAAAACATGTAATTTGATCAGCAGTCAGTACTATTTTAACTTTTCTCCTACCAGTCAAAAAGCACGACCAAGCTCAACGTCAGGAATACCAGCATGAGACCACTCAGCGTCTTATCCATAAATGGGTAAATTTCGAAAAACTTCTGTCTCGTCGTTGGATTTGAAGGCATCAACTGGACTACCTAGAATCAAAAAATTAACAAAATAAATTCAAGGCTCGAATACATTGCAGGTACGAGTCTATTTAAGAAGTACAGTTTTTTATTATTATTTATAAAAATTATTATTGAAAATAACAAACCAAAAGGCACCAACCCAAAGAGAACGTAGTCCATAAGAACCTGGACATGAGAATGAGTTGAATAATTTTCTGTCAAAAGAACAATACTTCAGTAGTTGCTTAACAGCAACTTGTTCAATGACAAGGAGAAATTCATACCACAACGAATCAGCACTTATTTCATTTTTTGTCGTGCTAATATTGCCGAAAAGAGAGAGAGTACTAAAGTTTGTCAGTCCGTCGTGATATTTACATAGTCTGGGTGGGGAGAAAATAGATAATACCTAAGTTAGAAGTAGATATAAGTGAATAATATAGCAAAGTTATGTAAGCTAGTTTATAATTATATTCATACTTTAGAATAGAATGTACACTTAGCTTAGGATTAGTTTTATCTCTCCCTTTCATTTGACATGACAGACAAACAAACTCGTGGCCCCCTTTCCTTTCTGATCCTTTCACCACCCTTTCACCCAGACTATATAGATTGAACGACGAACTGACCAACTTTAGTACTCTCTCGACGGCCTGAAGATGATGACATCATCGGACATTGTCCTTACATCGAAAGCGCTCGCCTCCTGTACTCGACTTGCTGGTTACGACGGATTCTCCAATACGGAACGTAGATAATAATAATTATTGGAGAATCCGTCGTAACCAGCAAGTCGAGTACAGGAGGTGAGCGCTTTAGATTAGCATAACTAGCAGAACTAATTAACTAAAGAACTACTAACTGTAACTACTATAGAACTAACCCCATGCTACTTTACCCCAACTATTTGTATTTTTTTAGACTTTGGCTTAGCGATTAAGCTTATACATCGTGTTTGCCTCAATATACCAACTATGTAGACTGGAATAGATGAATATAGAGGTCTTGAGTGTCGGTCGAACGTAAAATATGTGTTTCTAGACTAATGTTTTTAGTTTGAAAAGTTCCCCCTTCTGGCACCTTCAAACACAACGCATAATGAAATTCCATATAGAAATGAAAAGGCACATCGCAAATTGTAACTCCTCAACAGCTTTAATCAGAGCTTTGAATGTAAAAAATTTATTTCTACACTAATGTTTCGCCCTATTTATTAGGCAACTTCAGGCCTTAAGAGATAACGCTTGGTGGAATGGGTGATGAAATTTTAAGGCAGATAATAAACAGTGGCGTCTCCTCCAGGCAAACATAGCAAACACTGTTTGCCTTACAAAAATATGCAAAATGACTAAATTAATTGTTGCTGAGATTCTCCTATATTTCCATTTTTCGCAAGTAATATTTACCTAGCCGATTTTGGAAAATTTCTATAAAATGTAGGGACTGTTTCATGATTACCAAGGAAGTTAGAAGTAGGAGAATGAAATAAGCAAATAGGTAATATGTACCACAGCATCAGCCAAGGCAAACAATTGGGAAGCTGTTTCGTGACCTTGAAACAGAGAAACTTGGAAGATGAGCCATGGATACTAATTAACCCCCTCTTGCCACCATTCAGAGATTTAAACCATTCCTTAGCAACCAGTAATCAAATTTCTTAATGGCGTAATTCTTTATTTCTTCAAATGGAGTGTGAAGCGTTTATTTCATGTAAATAAACTCGATTATGAAGCAAAAACATTGTTGGTAGGTGGTGGCAATGGCAAAGCTGTGTTCATTGATGGCGCTTGATCTATACAGAAAAATAATAAACCTTTGTGTAATAATTTGCTGGGATTTCGTTCCCTCTAAGACTGGTCAAGCTGTTTGCCTGACGAATATTTTCACCTGACGCCCCTGAAAATAAACTGAAAGATAAAGAGGGGCGCGGGACTCAGTGGTTTCCCTTATCTTCACGTTTTCTCTGTGAGTGTTCATTTTCTCCTCTCAAAAAAAATTTCTAAATTCATTAAATAATTAATACTTCATACATACGGGCCAAAATGTCAAAAAAATTGAAATTTGAAAAAAAATTGAAAAATTATTTTTTACTTAAAATTTGTTTTTGATAAAAACTCTTCTTTTGGAACTTTTTGGAAGACCATATGAAAATTCAAAGAGGACAATTTTAACTTGTAAAATCACGGAGATTGCGTGAAGGCAAAGTTCCGTGATTTTGAAAGAAGTGCGTTGAAAGAGGCCCTAGTTCCATGCGCTAGCTTTGGATAGAGTTAATAGAGTGAGAAATGTGTTCCTAGACTAAAGTTTCGCCTAATAGGGAGATAATCCATGATGAAATGGATGATGAAATTCCCTTCAGAAATGATTAGTTGATTATACATTGAAATATTACTCTTAAGTACCTTTGAACGAAAGAAATGTATTTCTGGTCTGTTACGCGCCATTTATTAGACATCTTCAGGCCTCAAATGTCGCATGATGAAATGGATGATGAAATTCCATACAGAAATGTTCAGGCAAATTGAAAGATAACTCCTTAACTGCTCTGAACAGAGCTGGAACACTTTTGATGACTAATGGGACAAAACTTTTGGCCTTAAAACGTTTTCTATTCATTTGACTGGCATTCAAGATTATCCCAGAGATCTTTCCTGCTCCCTTGTCGAGACAACATCCACAGACTGTAACACTTACGAAAATCAGTTCGAGGAGTGATAATCCACCAAGAAAGCCCAAGCATAATTTGGCTATTTTCGACCACGTCTGTTGCATCCAAATTGCCGTATCCAACGGAGAGGTTTCAGACCTGAAAAAAGTATAGTGTATACCGTTGAAAATAGTACCAAAAACTTCGTTCAAAAATTAATATACCTAATCATGGAACATGAAATGGGATATTATTTTTTACTGTAAATTAAACTTAATCAATTTTCAGGCATCGAGTTATCGGAATTTACTTTGAAATCTCATTGAGATACGAGTCTTTGGTCTGATACTCCCCCAACATTTGTTTTGGGGCTTTTGTGAACCGGCCGTTGTGCTCCACGTAAACGCTTTCTATCCCTGATAGGTGTGAAGTCTTTTCTGTCGCGTGGTTTTCTGTGGAGGGAGAAGGGAATTCAATCCAGTTTATTAGTTATTAACCTGAATTATCCACGGGAGTTATAAAATATAAGTCGAAATTTCACCTACCTAATCCCATGTGCAGAGCAACAGTCGAGTTGACTATGTCGTCTTCAAGATCTCTCAACACTCCTGTGATTTTCGTGTCGGCTTTGAAATTACTGATTCTATCGTCTGTAATAAATAATCAAACTCAGCTATTTATTATTATGAAAATAAATTAAAACCACCAACACAAGCATGTTTTCTAGCTTGAGTTTTCATCCGATTTAGATTAAATTTCCAGAGATTGTATGATGTGGATTCTAGATGGTCCTCTATGACATCGTGATCGGTAGCCATTGCGCTTGCGCAAAATTGAAATCCTTACCGTATTCCGATTAAACTCCAAGGGACGGTAGGGTAAATTGCAAGCTTCTAAAAGTAGTTTTATTTGGTTGTTAGCTAGTTGGTAATTATGAATGTATTAAGAATGAATATTTGACTATTCTACCGTCTAAGCCAGAAAGTCGTAACGTGAAAAGTTGACCAAATTGAGTTATTGGTACCCGAGGGTTTTGGGGGTCAATTTCTATCGATTTTTGGAGTTTTAGAGTCGTATCTCTATTAGAAATGCCTCAGACAAGCCTCCCAACTTTCGCGTTAAGGCGTGTTAACTTGATTTTGCTAAGAAACTAGTCGTATCAGAGCGATTCAGAAGAAGAAAACTCGTATCTTGACACTAATACGGGAATCTGCCTATTTCGACGATTCGACTTCTTGCATTAAATCGGCATGATACGACTTTTTGCCTCTGAAAACTCAACATTTAGTGGTGACTTACTTTATACTCTTAATTATACTCTTATTTTTATACTTTAAGTGAATAAACGTTTATTTTTATTGATTCAGCAGTTTTTTCTTGCACTCTGAACAGAGACATGAAATACTAATGACTTTGAGCCAAGTAGGATGACAAAATAATCAATATGAAATGGTTTCTTGAATTAAAATGTTAATTCAAATGAATTAATTTTTCAAGAATTAAATTGAACAGAATAGTCGTAACTTCGGGTTTACGAGAGCTCGTATCATCGTTTTTGACAATTTACACTCAAAAATATTTAATTTTGACACCAGAAATCGATTCGGCTATTAATTTCTTTTAAGAAAAACCTATACTTGTGGTAAAAGGAGGAAAAATAATCCCGCGAAAGAATTATTTCGCCACGAAACCTATTAGGTCGTTTTCCCGAAAGTTGGGTGAAGTCAAGATACGACTTTCTGGCTTAGCACTTGGTGGATTCGGACAATAAAAAACGATTTGATTTGAAGCTTAATAATAGCAACAATTTTAAGGAACTTTTGGCTACCTACTTATTTTGAACTTTTGGCAAATCACTTACGTTTCGACAACTATTGGAGTCCTTGTCCAACCTTTTTTACTTCTATTTTAAAACAAAAAAGAGGTGTCGAGCTTTTACGATGTCGAGTAGGTACTGAAGCATTTACCTTACTGGTTGGGACCTCGGTGGTTCCCTATAAAGTTCTTTAATGTCACTCATACATTAGTATTCATTGGAGCATACTTAAATAAAATATCTGTTAACATTTATGGTTCGATTCCGTTCAGGGTACTTGGGGGTACTTGGGGATTGAGGTTTTGGCAATTCCCTAATCATGATGAAGATAGAGAAGCTATGTGCCACAACTACTCGTATAAGTTTGATTAATTCATATCCTCCTACCTGGTGTTCTGGAAACAGTAGACTCGTTGCTGTGATGCCTTGAATGAGAAATCCGACCTCCGACGCTTCGAAGGCTCGTCTGCGCCGGCGAACTAGACATTTCGAAGAAAATTGATGAAAACGCCGATAATAACGACCTGAAAAAAGCTCTTTGATGGGGATATGACAAATGGGAAAACTTGCCCCACTCAAAGTGTGGAAAGTGAGGTGAAAAGCGATCACAAAGAAATTTCTTTCATGCGAACGACGGAGCGCTTGAATGAACTATGAAGGCGACGGGGAGAGAAACGGATCGATGGTTGGTATGTTGTTATATTGATGAAATTCCTTAGCAACCAAGCTGAATTTGCTCATCATACGTAGGGACATGAAATAAACTAAACAAATTAACCCATTTCAAGCCGAGGGTAGAAATAACAGAGTAATGGTGAGGAGGAGGATGAACTATTTTACAGAACGGCGGCCGAAATAAGGCATAATTTGCTCTCCAATCGAGAGCAAAAATGCTCCAAATTTTATGAAATTAACATTTAATAGGATTTGAGAGGTCTTAGTTTTCCAAATCGATATGATTTATCCATTTCATTGTTAAAAATCTAAAAAAAATCTACCTAGGTACAATGTAAAAATCTATTTATGAACTGGAATCTGTTTTGACTTATTGCCCAGAACGCTCACTCGCCCAGGATCGAATTTCAACCACCATGATCACGCTTTCGGTCAAAAGGCCTCTTTCAAAAAAAATCCCCAAATCTCATTGAGCTCCCGAATGTCGAAGAAAATTTTTTTGAAAAGTTTGAGAACTGCATGAACGAGAAAAAATTATTCTACAAAGATTTTCCACAATTTCAATATTCAAAACATCATTATTATGACGATGCAAAAATGCATCAGTGGCCAGAAATGGGTTAATCTCAGAAGGAATATGAAACAGCTCTATGTAACAGAACCTTGAAACACCTTTTATGTATTAGATAAAAATTGTGCTTCTATTCAATAGAACCAAAACTATGGTAATTAAGATAATTTTTTTTTCTTTTCGTGGGAATCCGTTTTAGACTAGAGCGGAAAGATTCCCAATTTAAAATCTAATATATAAAATCCCAATCGTAGGACATGTACGTCGTCGATCGTCTGGGAAACCCAGGTTCGATTCCAGGCAGTGACATCAATCTTTTTTCATACATCTACGATTTGGTTTTGCCTGCTTTTTAGCAGGTTTATTAGCTAGTTTCATAAGTCCCTCCCTAGCCTTGGAAGCAGAAATGAAGACATCAATCAAACTTGGTACGAGTACCATCTTGAAACTAGGTAGAAAAATCGGAATTAGTGCCAACTTGTAGGAACGTAACCCTGGCTTAAATTACCAACAAGCTGAAAATTTGCATGACTGTTAGCGATAACATTATTATGTCCAAGTTCGGTTTAGTTTTAGCGAAACGGTTACCTTTATGATAAAACTAGCTCAAACAAAATTTAGAACACAACATTCTCTACAAAAATCGTTCCTACACTCGTTTTTCTTAAGATTTACCATTTCTGAGAAAAAGCCATTCTAAACACAATTTCATTGTAAAGTATCGCCTATATTCGTGCAAATTTTCAGCTTGACGGGAATTTATGAAAGGTTGAATGTCTATTTTGACCGCTCTACGGGATCACCTAAATACTGCCCACAGACTTGCTCTGATCTCAAGTGAACTTTGAGGCAATGGGGTGTGCGCATGGGTTGGAAAAACTGTTCATTGTTATTTTTAATCTAAACTAGACTTCCGCGACCTTCCAGCGTGAAAAGACCTTTTTCTATTATTTTTCAAAGGTTCGAATGTTCATGACGTCACAGTTGGCTGGGGGGTCCCGCCCAGGCGGGAGGGGCGTGTGACGTCATAAACATTCGAAACTTTGAAAAATCTTAGAAAAAGATCTACTCATCCAAAAAGAGAACGGCTGGTGTCCAAATTTTCAGGATGAGGTCTACTTTCGATTAAAAATTAAAAAAAAATCAGGCGCCCCCATTATAACCAAGCTGGTTGGTTTAATCATTCCCTGACGTAATCCAAGTGGATTTAAAACCTACCTACTTCACAAATAAGTAAATGACGCTATGCAATTGATATGCAATGATAAATAAATTATTACTCATACCTGTTGTTTTATATTTAAAACAGCTTGAGAAACGCGGGAAACTCTCATTCGAAAAAGACCGGGCAGAATCCACAGCACAGTATCTCTATTCTACTAAGAATCTGAGATGCTAACTCTTGAACTGTCTTCAAAGCTTCATACAATTTCAAAATGTTAGTACTACTATGCATTTTATTGTAAATAAATATTTTACAGCTGTTAAACAGCTAATATTCCGATTATCCATAATTTTTCGTCTTTACGGTTTTTTGTTATTTCTAGAAAAATATTGTAACCAGGATGGCCAACACCCATCACAGCATGTACGTAGATCTTTGGAATTTTAGTCATCACTGAAGACGTTATCATAACAATAAAAATTGTCCATTAAGTTTAATATTCAATAGAATTGTACTGAAGAACAAAATTTTCCTTGATCTATTGTTTTTAGTTCATTACAGTGCTGAGAAGCAATTTTCTGTTGCTTACGATGACATTTTTACGCCAACCTAGGGTTTATTTTGCGTGAAGCGTCGCCAATGTTGGCAACACCGCCGCTGCCATCTTCGATTTCTCTCTTGTCTCGTGTTCTTGTATTGAAAAGGCAACATGGTGAGTGGTCGATTATTGTTCAATTTCTGTTAAATTCCTAATTTCCCTTTAGTTATTTCCGTCAATTATCATTCGCAATGTATCTTTGCAGCCTCCCAAGAAGGACGCGAAGGGAGGCGCTTCCAAGCAGCCTGCGAAAAACCCCAAGAAGAAGGAAGGAGGATCCGGTGGCAAGGCCAAGAAGAAGGTGAGATTTTGTCATGTTCATGGAAATATTTCGGCGGTTTGCTCGTTTTTCCGCCGTTCAGAGGTTTATTTCGTTTTTACTCCGTAGAGTAATTGGTCAATATTGGTGGGATTGTGGAGACTTCGCGAAATTTGGAAGTTCGTAAGGTCCCATGCGGTGAACATAACCTCGTTCGTACATAACCCTCTTGACATGCCCCTTTCCTTTTGGTGGAGACGTGGTTGGGGCAAGTAAATAATGGGAACACGAGAATTTAGTGACTGAATTCCTACTAGCAAAGTATTCAAATTCTCCAGTGGATCATAAAGTAATCAGTGAGTTCGTGATCAATCTGATCATGTTCAGGTAAACAATCATTTATCTTGGCATGTACAGGTTGACGTGTAGTAGGTACCTATTTGACCTTTATCAAAGTTAATTGAGTAATAGGTACATGCTTACCTACATAATGTGAAATTTACCCCATTCGGAGGAAGTAGTTATAACCTCTGTCGTAAATTAATAATTTATTAATTCGATTCACAGTAGGTATAACTTTAGCATCAGCGATAGAGCCTCACTTCATCTAGTTTTGGACTCATCCATCCCGATTCATTCATTTTACTACATTAAGGGTATTCATGGTCTGATTCGATCGTCGTAAGTATATCGAATCTTCGTAAACTCGAGGGTCTCATGAGGCTCCCACATTTTCTCCCGTCGAATCGTCGAAAATCGAATTGTGCGTAGCGCTCCTTGCGGCATCAGACGATAACCAAGTCATTGTCCAAAGAACCGCATGTTCATTAATTTCCTAGTTGAAAAATGAGAATTCCCCAGAGGTTCCTAATCCTTTAACAAAGTTCCGGGTACACGAACGAAAAAATCTACGGCTAGAATTAAAAAAGGATCATGCTCCAGACTTCTGAATAGGTACCTACCGATGAGGAGTCTTGTCTCAAAGTAAAACCAACAATTTTGAACGCATTTTGGTTCTTATCTCATGGCTGAAACATGTTCGAGGCTAGAAAGGAGAATGTGCTATGCTCGCTTCAACCCTTAATATCCTGAGGTATCTTTCTGGAAGTCCAATTTTTACCTGCAACAATTTAACCATTTTTGAACCAAAACTGATAGCCGTTGGCTATCTTGATACTCCAACTATGGAGAGGAAATTTGTGTAAAAAAAAAACGTTATAATAATAACATATTAATTTACAGAGTTGGAAAACTGTAATAGGGCCTTTGAGGTACCTTCTATCCTCATTTCTCACCTTGTAGGCTATTAGTTGGGTTTTCTCAGAAAAGGCACACATTCCTCTATGAAGTGAATGTTCACCTTATTGCTTGGTTCTGTACTTTACGGGAAATAGCAGATCCTAACATCCCACCAAGAATTTTTCCAAGTTTTCTTCTTTCACTCCATCAAAATTTGGTTTATGGACAGATTCTGCTGACGCAGATAGCGCTAGAGTGGCCCTTAGAAAGACCCTTCTTGAGGTGACAGATTGTATAGAGCCTTTGTAGTACCTTCTGCTCAAATATTCTCTAAATTTGAATTCAAAACTCCGAAAAAAGCATTTTTTTAAACAAGTGGGTAATTAAGGGTTAATGCCAACAAGCAACATTTTTCCACTTCTCCAGCAGACCATCAGTAGGTCGCGTTTTTCCTTAGCCACTTGGGTGGCTCAGCTCCACTCATTTAATCGAGAAAAAGTGCACTTCGAACAGAACAAAAAATAAAAGAGGTGTTGTTAAAAGAGAAAATCAAAATGAAAGGACAAGAAGATCTGTTTGTTGATGTTATTATGATAGTTGCTTCGCACAACCGCCGCTAGCGCTAGGATCACATTTTGTAATTCGACGTCGAATCTCGATTTATTCGTCGTAAATCGAATCGTCGTATTAGCCGGTGCGCATTGACTCTCGTCGAATCTCCGAAACCATGAATACCCCTAATAATGCAATCCGCGCATGGAAGTGAATTTTGCAATTTTGACTCATTTTTACTCATCATACCCCACGTGCTGCACCGTTATGAAAAGATTTCAACTAATATCCTTAATTATAAATGTATTTTACCGTATGGTTCACTTTCCGTACTCTATGTAATGAATTTCCAGTTTTTGTCAAGTCAACGTCCATTGCTGTAAAAATAATCGATTCATAAGTTTTGCTTTGCATGTTGACACATCATTATCCTGGTGTTATACCTGATTGCCAGGGTTGTGACATTTGATGACATTTCACGGTCAGTACCTTCTAATCTCCAAGAAGATAAGTGAGGCTCTCATTTGAAAGAGCCTCAAATGTCCATTTGAAATTTTAGATCTTGTAGAACGAATGAAAATTTTATTCCCCGAGTTTACATCGATCTGATGATTTAATTTGAACTCGTCGCGATTTCACAACTCTCAGCTCTCACTTTCCTGTTTTCTCATCACTATTTTTACTTTGTTCCGAGCAGAAGTGGTCGAAAGGAAAAGTCCGTGACAAGCTCGACAACCAGGTCCTCTTCGATGCTGCCACATACGACAAACTTCTGAAGGAAGTGCTTTCCTATAAGCTGATCACACCCTCCATCGTCAGTGAAAGGCTGAAGGTCCGAGGCTCCCTCGCCAGGCGTGCGCTCACCGAACTCCTCAACAAAGGTGAGATTCATCTTAAAATATGCTAAGATACTTCAAGTATACTAAGATTACTGAATTTAGATTAGGTAGGTACTTGAGGTTTTATAGGTAGGAAATCATGTCAAGCTGAGCACAGTACTCGTTGTAGTATCTTCATATTAAGTAGGTAGGCATCTTAATCACACAATCCTCTTGATTTTGGGGGGGAAAGTCCGAACCGGATGCATACCTAGGGTATTCGAATCTCATTTTATAGGTAAATATTAAATACTCTCCAGTTGTAAAAATGGCCGGGAGTTGTCCATTTGGCCGGACTTCATCGGCAACACGAAAAAAGTTGCCGAAGTGGGTTCAATGGTTGGAAAATATTGCTCCACTCGCGGCAATTATGGCCGGCAACTCACGGCGATCTTGCCTAAACGAGAATAGTAGCCCGTCAATATGGAGCAACATAAATTGCCGATAGAAAAGTTGCTAGTGAAAAGGCCCCTTTAGTTTTTCAATTCCCCAGGCAGATGTACTAATACATTTCGAAAATCCCTGAAAAATTCAGATTTAGGTTCAACTTTTTAAGTTTGAGCGCCGGTAATTGAGGGAAATACGAACGAGGATCGTACGGCGACCCCTTCAACCCTAGAGTGATAGACTACGTAAAAATTACGTATTGAGTGGGGAAATGAGACCCCTACAATCCCCCCTCTCGGCCTTCTTAACTGGGCCTCCTCCAGTGCTATCGGTACCTAGCAGTGAAATGACCTTTGTGGTGTCAAGACCTCATCTCCACTTCTTCCCGTCAGAATCTTGGTTTTCCATAACGCCCTCATTTCAAAGATACGTAGTCTACTATTGAAAATTATTTTGAGCCCCTCCCTGCCAACCTTGGGCACCTACTACCTACTAAGGTATTTTCGAAAACGTCAACCCTTCGTTTCCCTTTGGTTAGTTGTTGGGGTTGAAATTTTTCAAAAATCCCCTAGTAGGTAGTAGGTACTTATGGTTGGCAGGGAGATCCCTCCCAACAGAAGGGTGATCTATACAGGAAAACAATAAACCTTCGTGAAATAATTTGCAGGGTTTTTCTATAACATTAATATTATGAAAAATTCGAGAATGAAGCACACCTTTTCTCCACATCTCAAAATAGCAAGAGATTTCTCTTTTTTCTCAAATTTTTATTCAAGCATAATATATTCATTTCAAAACATTAATTTTATCGAGTATAATATATTATCCTGAGTAAAAATCGAGTTTTGGATGTGATATTAGAACATTTATGTGATATAATTCACGTATTCATAGCTTATCTTTAGAAAACATTATTTTATATACTCAACATATAAAGGTAAATACTAATAAGATTGAGTTTATGTTCGTTTTTTGTTGAATAAATGATAAATGTATGACCATTTTGTGTTGAAAATATTTTTTCAGTTTCACACGTCATTTTTACGTAGTCTACTAATAACTGTGTGTCACGGAAATCTACTACTCTAGGGTTAAGATGTACCTACAGGAATTGTTTTTTCGTTCATTTTAAATAGCGTCGATTTTTAAGAATTTTTTGACACCACTCAGGATACGTGGGCCCTGCGAATCCAGCCCCGACCCCGGTACCCCCCCCCCCCCCAACCCCACCCTACCCTTGATCCTAAGATAAGGCAGTTCACAGTTCTCTCACGTACCAAACTTGTTCTGAAGGATGATCGTGTCAGAAACACGACTGTGATTCGCACTGAACGTTCGCTCTCGAATGAGAGCCAAATTTCAGCTGATGGAGTGAAATCTTTTTCTCGTTTCTCAAATCAACCATTTGTGTTTCCCTGACAACCAAGAATCAAGTTTGTGTAGAAGTCACCCACAATTTAGGGATAACGATGTTTTGACGGTTGGGATGGTGTGTTCTTCGCAGACAAGTTCTTTATACAGATAATAAACCGTTGTGTAGTAATTTGCTGCGTTTTTTGAAGATTTTTTTCACATTGGAAGTCAATTTTGTCTTAGAAAGTTGACAGATAAGTAAACTTGTACTCAATATTTCCCGTAACCTTTCTGTTGATTACTATCCTATCATTTCTACTTCAATTGTCGAGTAGCTCAACTATCCTATTTGTCTATCTTCAACATTTTGAAATGGTGTCTAACTACATCCATAACTGTTTTTCAACTAGGGGTTGAAACTTGTAATCTGACAAAGAAAATAGACTGCTAGGCTACAAGCAGTCTGTTACGAACCCGGCGCTAGTGTTGCATAGGGGGTCACCTTCCTTGTTGTTGACAGACTAGGTCTACCACAGAAACCTTGCATCCGTGGCGCCCCCTAGGTGGCGGATCCACGAACTATAACGGTCGAGTCAACCTTCTATGGTGAAACCTTGACACAGAAATTGGAGCCGTGAGAAATTTGATGTTCGTGAAATTTCTTTCAAATTTCATGCGTAGGAAACGCACGAATTTCAAGCTGCAGTAGGAGGAAAATCAAGTCCCTTTTTAGGGGAGAAATTACCAAAACATTATCGTAGGCGCGGGAATCTGCTTGATGATAAGAGATCAGTAGTTCTCCAGAAGAATGCGCCAAAGGGATGCAAAGTTTCTGTGGAAGAACTATAATCCTCTGACGTATTGCTTCCAAGTCTACAAAGATATTTTCACTTTTCAACATTAAAAAAAGTTCTCTAAACTCAAAATTTCCACACGCGTTTCAAGTTGTAGGCATTCCTGGACAATTTTGGTTCTATGTCTGTGTATCTGTCTATCATAAAATCATTGTAACGGGGAAACGGTTGTCCCGATTTCTTCTTTCAATACTCTTACTGCTTGCTTGTTCCTGTTATCATCTTCATGTTTATACGTGTCTTATGTGTATTCTTCTCTCTTTCGACTATTAATCTTACAATAATCCAGTCTCTAATGATCCTTTCGTTTGTTTTCAGGGATGATCAAACAAGTTGTTAAGCACCACTCACAAGTTATATACACACGAGCAACCAAAGCTGAAGATCCTGCGTAATCTTTTGTATATGATTTTAAATATAAACTTTTATTAAAGTTCGACTACTCAGTTGCTGATTCCTGAGTCTTTCCATAAATAATTTTTCATTCATAATCATTACTTCAAGCTAAACAGCTTAAGGGGGTCGACATTTTGTGTCCTTGAATTTTTTGTATCAGTGAATACGTTCCTGCTTGCCGAAATTTCGTTGATTTGTTCTCCTAATTGAAATAAGTAGATAGCGCTCGAGTTCTGTTGGTTTAACCTAGGTTTTCATTTTACCATGAACCCCTGATAATGAACAGTAATTTATACCAATAACATGGAGATCACGCAAGTTGAGCGAGTACTAAATTGAGGAGTTTTCTTTCAAACGGGCTTATATCTACATGGAATGTTTGGTGGGAAATTGAGAAAAACTAATTTCATGGCGAAGTCTAGGGTTCCCAAATTGTTTGTTCATAGAACTTTTGATTACAAAACCAAATTTCGAAATTTTGGCATACGTTTTGAGGGAGTCACAGCCATTTCTTATTTGGATATAAACCCATTTGATGACAAACGATGGATATGAGCCACTTTGAAAAAAAGCTAGTTTTTGGTTGTGTGAAGAAAAGTGGTTTTCATTTTCTTTTATTTGTTGATCCATTATTTTCAATAATGAACTTTCGGAATCTCGCAGAAAAAAACCAAATTTTACCCCCTCAAAATTTGATAGATTACTTTTCAATGTATGGAAAACCTAATAAAAAAATTAAAAAGTGTTACAATGGGATGGATATAAGCAGTTTTGTTGGCAAACGCGATTTTTAGCAAGCTTTTAAAGGAGGTTACAAACCGTTTCGGGAGGAATTCAACTCGTGAGGTGACAGGCCTTATCCCACAAATTCAGAATCCTTGTAAAAAAAAAAGTCTGCGAAGTGGGTGTGGCACATAGCTTCCTCGTATCCATAACCCGATTATATAGATGATCCGATGCATAGTAGCTAATCTCAAAACACCAATCTCTAAGTACCTTCCACTACCCTCATAGGGGACCATCTACACGCTAATGTGGACAATTCTAGAAAATTTCATCAAATTCGGATGAAAAATATAAGTGGTATGGCTGTTAGATGGATTTTACGTATGCGCAGAGGCTACCTACTGTATATTTAAGGCCTTGATTTTCATTGGGGACCATCTCCAACCTAATCCGCGTAATCCCTGAAGATTATCGTAAGGTCATCGAAATCGGGTTGAAAATGTGGAAGTTACAAGGAATTCAAGTTAGCGCAGCGGCTATTATCAGTCCGAAGGTGGGGATTTTCATAGGGGACCGTCTGCACACCAACCCGCACAATCCCTGAAAATTTCATAGAAATCGGACAATAACTTCGTATAGTTATGCCCGTTACAAGGATTTCATGACAGACGGAACCAAAAGTGTTCAGGAAGGCCTAAAACGCGAGTAAAAATTTTGATTTAGGAGAACTTTTTTTTGGTTTATTATTTTCAATAATGAACCTTTGGAATCGACCCTGAAGAAAAAAAAATTTTAACACCCCCTCAAAATTTGATGGTTTACGTTTCAAGGTACGTAGAATCCAAAAATCGAATAAAAATTTGGCCGTCCGTACGCGGCACTTTTGCCACTTAGCATTGACCGATTTTGATGAAATTTGGTATGTAGGCTTCATTTGAGGTCTAGTTGTGCCCCGAAGCTTTTGGTTGATGTAGGTCACTTCTAAGGGTTCCAAAATCAATTTTGAAAACGCCCTAACTCAAAAAATTTTGATATAAAGGTATTGTTTTTCCTTCAATTTTGGATTCTTTAGAATTTTTTGAGACCACCCGGAGCTCTGTAGGACAAACCGTTCGCTCCCTACAAAAATTTAAGGGTTTATATAGAAATATATATATATAAAAATCAAAACACGAGTATGAATCGCAAAAGAGGCCTAATCTCCGTTCAAATTAGAGCTGACCGAAATGCGATCGATGGTTGGTGATTTTGATTTTTTTTTTTTTTTTTTTTGATTTTGTTTTTTGATATTTTTTTTTCATATTGGATGGTTGGTGATTTTGTAGACGAGTGATCTATATAGAAAAATAATAAACCATTGTGTAATAATTTGCAGCGTTTTTATCCTTGAAAAGTGAAAACAGCTTCCGCCTTGGTAGACTCGGAAGCAAAAATGGATATAAGCCCGTTTGAAAGAAAACTCTTGAACAAGTCTGCTTCTCAAATTTTTCCAATTTGGATTTCCAATATTGCAGTGAAAGTGATATCTTTCTGGTTGAAAACATGAGATCCTCTAATAGGTGATTGGCCATTTTGGGTGAGAACTTGTAGTGACGATTTTGGTTTTTTGAGACCACGCGGAGCTCTGTAGGGCAAACCGTTCGCTCCCTACGAGAATTTAAGGGTTGGACGTATGATAAATCAGAAACACGAGTGTGAATCGCAAAAGAGGCCTAATCTCCGTTCAAATTTTTGCTGACCGAAATGCGATCGATGTTTTTCATGTTGGATGGTTGTTGGCTTTGCAGACGAGTGATCAAAAAACAATAAACCATTGTGTAACAATTTGCAGCGTTTCTGATTTATAGTAAGACCAATCCTTCAAGTAGGAGCGAACGTTTGGTCCTACAGGGCTCTGTGTGGTCTCATTCGATTCTAAAAATTCAATACTATTTTAAATTGAAGAAAAAACAATACCTTAATATCGACATTTTCTGAGCTCTTAGCTCTCTTTTTTCAACCCTTAGAAGTAACTGGCATCAACCAAAGGCTTCGGGGCACTAATGGAACCCATATACCAAATTTCTTCAAAGTCGGTCCAAGGTAATTAAGAAAAGTGCCACGGACGGCCACATTTTTATTCGATTTTCGGATTCTACGTACAAATTTTTAGGGAGGTTTATTATTGAAAATAATAAACCAAAACAATATACGTGTGGGTAGGAGAGATGAGTAGATCTTGAATAAGGACTCCTAACATTTTCAAAACATACCCTGCGCATACTATGTTGGTGTAGTGTACTGAAAATTGAATTAAAATAGCAACAAACTATCGTTGAACAATGTCGTACGTGTGACTGAAATTGAACGATATTCAGTGATTTCGGGGCAACTTGTCTCCGGTTTTCTGTGATTAGGGATAAAATAAATCGAAAATTTATTTTTCGAGGTTTTTAAGAATTATTAGAGAGAGGTTGATTAGTTGTATTATTTTAGGATTCGTGCTATGTGCCACACCCACAAGGCTGACTTCTCCGTCATGTAGCTATCATTTCGATTTTCTTAACCAGCGTTTTGAAGATTTCTTTGAAAATGCCGCCCCCTGAACTTGTTACTAGGTACCTACCTACTAGTACCTATCTAGTTCTTGCAACTATATCGATTGCGTAAGACGGCACCAACTCATTTCACGCACCAGTCTTCAGTTGTCAGGATGGCCGAGCGGTCTAAGGCGCCAGACTCAAGGGGAAACCTTGTTCGATCATTCGAATAGCTGAGCCTTCTGGTCCTCTCTGAGGGCGTGGGTTCGAATCCCACTTCTGACACATATTTTGCTCGGTCGACCCTAATATTTTGCCTCCGAGTCTACCATGGTTGCAAAACATTGTTTTCGCTTTTTCAATAGTAAAAAGAAATTTTTTCCGAAATCAAATTTTCCATTTGCGTGTCACGTTTTTGACCTTGAAGAATTTTTGTTTTATGCCTGTCAAATAGAAATAAGTTACTGACCGATTTTGATGAAATTTTCTGGGATTCGTCCCCTCTGCATTGACAGTGTTTTTCTCCTAATCACTCAATGTTATTAATATATGTTAATAATAGTTCGCCGATGGGAGGCGCAGGAGACAGCGAGGCCTCCCGAAACCCCTCAAATCGTCTTAGCAGGAGCAAAAAAAAAAAAAAAATTGAAAAAAAAAACCACCAAAAACCAACCATTGAAAAAATTCACGTTTTTCCGCAATCAAACACAAATTTCTGTAATAAATCCTACTTTGAAAATAAAAATGACTAGACCGTTGAAAAGCTGAGATTTTTGCGCATCTTTTAGGCCTACAGGTAAAAATTCACGTACCGGATTACGGAATCTATGATCGATTGAAAAAAGTTAATATTCTCAAGATTTTACCAAGTTTTTCAAGTCCAATTTTCACCCGTTTTCGGATTTGAAGTACCTATGGATTTTTTCCATCAAGGAGTTAGGAAATTTTACGCTCTTTCTAACAGTGTAATTAGATTTAAATTTGCATGGAAATTCGGGGAGTTGTAGCCGTTTTACTGAGATAAGGTCAAAATCGCGAGAAAAAAATCTTAAAAATGAAATAACTTGAAAACGAAGCCCCTAAAAAAAATTTTTCACGAGACATTTTTTGCTGGAAATGAGCTCTAGAATCGATTCCTGGCCTGTGGCCGTTTTAAAATTTAGGTAACCGGACCGAAAAACTTCGGGAGTCGATTCTACGAGTACAACTAATTTTGGTAAGAAAGTGTCATCAATTTTTCGTTAGACGCTTTATTTCCGAGTTATTTTAATTTTAAGATTTGTTCGTGTTTTCGACCTTGAGCCATAAAAAATGACCATAACTCGATCATTTACGAGCAATTCAAAATCTAATTACACCGTTGGATAGGGCGTTAAATTTACCATCTTTCTAGTGGTTATAGCTACCAACATTCAATACTGAGCTTTCTCATACCAACGGCGATGGAATCAGTCAAATAGCGTTGAAAATGACGTGGAATTCCACCCCTAATTCGTCGAACCTGCCCGAGGCCCAACGAACAAGAAAACCTTGATTTCCATGAGCTCAACCACGTTTTTTAGCATTCAAACGTATTTTTCACCCCTAATTAGCGAAGTAAAATTTAAACAAATTATACCACTAGAAAGCTGAGATCTTTACGCAGTTTTTGATGTAGTGGTACGTGAAAAATCATGTGGAAGTAAAACCTTAACAATCAAAAGAAAAAGTAGGAAATTTTGACAATTTTACAAAAATGACTTTACGAGTTGATTTTTCACCCATCACGACCGTATAACCACTAGAAAGATGGTAAATTTAACGCCCTATCCAACGGTGTAATTAGATTTTGAATTGCTCGTAAATTAAGGGTGTTATGGTCATTTTTATGGCTTAAGGTCGAAAACACGAAAAAAATCTTAAAATTAAAATAACTCGGAAATTAAGCGTCTAACGAAAAATTGATAAGAGACACTTAATTACTAAAATTAGTTGTAGAATCGACTCCCGAAGTTTTGTGGTCCTTAACATGGGACACCCTGTAGGTATCAAGTATACTATAGGTGGAAAGGACGTCAAAAAGTAAATATGAATTTAAATATTGTGATGTAAGGTAACAATTAAAATCTATAAAAGGTGAAAAAATAAAGTACTACATACAAAAGGTAAAATTTAAATTTAAATTTGAAATGTAAAATTGTAAAATGTAAATGATATACCTACCTATAGTATTTAATGAAGGCGATTGCAACAAGGTTTTTACCTTTGATTTAATTTTTGAAAAAGGCGTATTCTGCCAAATTTAGCATTGGCGAATATGGATGCAGGTATTTTATTGTATGGGCCGAGCGTCCCACAAGTTCCCTAACCTGATTGTGGAATTGGTTGAAAAAATTATGAATTTCAATGGGAAAAGCTCAACCCGATCTTCATCTATCCCTCACCATTAACTATTCAGGAAAAATGCAAACAGAATTCGGTGAAATTCCTCATTGTTTCCACGATTTTTTGATATGCCTGCCTACTCCACTCGTTGCGACAACAATATTTAGAATTGCCTTGACGCCGAATTACTCATTGTACCATAAAAAATTCTCACCAAAATTTGGCAATCTCGAACTACCTAATTTCAAAAGACCAACATCAACACCACGATGGACAACCCTTTCTTGACGGTCTACAAAGGGGATTTCATATGGCCCTACATAGCTCCAATCATATTCAAGTAAGTACAGTTTTCTTTAAGGAAATTTTTTTGTGGTGTAAAGTTATGAGATAGTAAGATGCGTTCTTACAGGCCTGTGGAGAGAACGATTCATCCAAAACGCTTTCCAGTGTCTGATTGTGATTACTTTACCAGATTTCTGGTTAAGAGATCAGGGAGTGGGCGAGCCTGGCGCAGACTGTGCACAATGCCTTCAAAAACATCTTACTGGAATTGTGGATGTAGTTTTTTCCAAAGATGTGAGCTACGCTGAGGCTATTGCCAGTTGATGATGATTTTCCTGGCTTTCCAACTCTTTTTCAATCTTTCCAGAGCCACAGCTGATCGTCAATTCATAGCAGAACAATGACTGGATATCGATAATGTTGGTTATACTACTTTATTTTCAGACCCAGGGAGCCTCCAGACTGCCCAGCACCCCCACCGCCCGATAATGGCAAGAGGAACCTCATCCAGTTGGAACCCTGTCAATGCGACCGCCACTCCTGGTCGCCTCACTTCGCCCGGGCTCGCCACCTGAAGATGAAGGAAGATGCCTTCAGGGAGGCCATGGTTGCTGTTGCGGCACAGGTTAGTAGCTGTATCTTACCCAGGTAAAAGTTGTAAGCTCAACCTCACGCTATAACACACAGGTTGTGTATTCAATCCCATTGACAGTTCTTGCTTGCATTGCACCTTCACTACTAGCCTAGCACATATTCATGTTCTTTTGGCCATCGCAAACATGTTAGAGAGTTTTTGGCAACCACTAACAGGCCCGTGGAACCTCTTCACAAAGCTCGGAGTGACGGGTGACGATGAATTTGCCTCCTGACAACAGCAGGCAACAATGAAATGGTGCCCCCAGACAGTCACCCGTTCCTAAAGGCCCACCGTCACAAGCCCCCCCCCCCCCCCCCCGGCCATAGTTAACGGGCTTCCTCCTTCAACTAGGTAGCATCCTCTGTTGCTCGGCTAGTCTCCTCCTAACAGGGCCCGTCAGATTCTGGAACCAAAAACTCTCTATTTTGTTAAGCCGAGTAGGGGAGAGTGGGACTGTTGAATGAACTGGAAATTTATGTTTTGGTAGAACAGAAGGTTAGATTGGCAGCCATGACCTGTAGGACTGGACCTGGTCCTGGTCCTGGTCCTGGTCCTGGACTGGTCCTGTGGGACCTGTGGGTTGGATTGTGGACCTGTAGTGAGCTCTTTCATTCATAGAACAAGTTAGACTTGCATATCAACATTTTGACCTGCGCTGTATACCCTCCAGTCCCTTGAAATCTTGCTCTAGAATGATGTCTACAGAATACATCAGACAAAATAAGAATTTTTGTGGAAAATATGAAAATATTATTTTCAGGTGCTCAAACTCTGGAATATTTCATTTAACAGCCCAATCATATTTATTCAAAACTAATAGAATTTTACGCGGTACTAGGGCTCCAAAGGCCTTAGAGAGGAAAAAACTCTGCGCTTCACATCTCAGCCTACGGCGTTATGTGTAAAAACATGGAACATGTTTTAGCCAAATTTAGTGCAGAACCTTTTGTCGTAGATACAGGTATAATACAAAAGTTAAATTATCCCTAGCAACATATCTAAAATGCATTTAAAAATTCAGCGCACTCCCCCATCACCCACCCAGCGTTACGTTTTTCGGGTACCTAGTTACTATAGGGCTAAAACATGTTCCATGTTTCCCAATTACCGAGTAATTACTCTAGTCTGACAGTGTATTATGGATTGTTCCAGAGAGCTGTTCTGGAAAAAGAAATTATCGAACATCCTTGCACTGATTCCGAAGACGTGGTTGCATCCCTGTATCAACTGAATTTCAACAAAAAGAGTGAGTTGAAGAGAATTGTAGAATTGCGTGCCAGTTAAATCTGTTGGTGAATGGAAAAAAGTTCTTACAATTACTCCAGTCCTGTGAAAAGGTGGCTGCTTTTCATTGTGCCCCAAGATGTAGGTTGGTAATAGAAGTGGTGGTTGGGCAACCTGCATGGCTACATTATTTGATGGTTAGGTGATTCACAGAAAAGTGATCCCTTCTTTCTGTTAATCTATGCATAAACTCCATCGTCCATAGTAACATAAATAGTATTTGTCCAATTACCTTTCAAGTGGCTACCTACTTACCTTACAAACAACTTCTTTAGATTTCCCTGTGGTTGCTTACCGTCCAATGATGGCCGATCATGACGACCCAGTTGTCACGCCTGTAGCAATGCTGAAGACTGGTCTTGACAATCTCAGCTACCAGGATCCAACCAAGTTCAGAAGCATCGCCATCAAAGTGGAAGAAGCTGGAGCACCTCGAAAAATCACTTTCCACAAAGGTAGGACGCTAGTACTGCTTTTTATGGATTAGCAATTAAACCTTCTGAGCTGGATATCGATCGCCAGAATTTGAATGATGAATCGGACTGTCTACTGCTTAGCCATAGAAGCTGAGTTGAGGTCTGAAGCTCACGACAGTATTTCCCCACGAATTAATTTGTTATCGATACTCATTTCTTGCGCTCAATCATGAGTGAGAGTGCCTGAATGGAAGTTTGCATTCAAATTTGAAGGGTAATTCATTTACTAGGTTGTGGTAGCGTCGACCCAATAGTATCAATGAAAGCCATACTTACTGATCTAGAGAATTTGTAAAAGGAAATACGAAGGTTTGCTCCTGCTAAATTAATATCTTGGTTTCAGAACCTCAAGAAGAAGTCCAATTCAGCCAAAGATCAGAATACCAGGATTCTATCAGTAAAACGGGAGCAGAAACTACCAAAGCAGCTTTACAGTTCAAAGAGCCAGTCTTTTCTACCAGACGGAGGAAACCATGCTCTTGCCTTTGAAATACATTACCAAGCATACAATGCTGTAGTTTCAGTTGTACGCTATAAGTTGCTCAATACTGACTCCTGGACTGAGCTCTGATAGAAAAGTGGTGTGTGTTGTTGTGAGTTGCCTTCAAAGATGCAGTACAAAGAGCCAGAATTTTCTACCAGACGGAGGAAACCATGCTCTTGCCTTTGAAATACATTACCAAGCATACAATGCTGTAGTTTCAGTTGTACGCTATAAGTAGCTCAATGCTGACTCCTGGACTGAGCTCTGATAGAAAAGTGGTGTGTGTTGTGAGTTGCCTTCAAAGTTGCAGTTCAAAGAGCCAGTATTTTCTACCAGACGGAGGAAACCATGCTCTTGCCTTTGAAATACATTACCAAGCATACAATGCTGTAGTTTCAGTTGTACGCTATAAGTAGCTCAATGCTGACTCCTGGACTGAGCTCTGATAGAAAAGTGGTGTGTGTTGTGAGTTGCCTGAGACCAACTGACTTGGTTGTGTCGTTTCTTTCATTCTCAGAACACTCAGTGCCTCTTCGAGGAGAGCGAGCTAAGTATGATGATATGGGTGAAGTATGATATGTACTTTTGGCCTAGGCCACTTAAAAATTGTGGTAATGATATTCCACCTTCATTGGTGAAAATTAATCATACCTGTTATGACTCTGGTTCTGTGTGTTAGAAAAGGTGGGAAAATTTATATTGCCTTAGAATTGACTCTGATTGGAATAATGAAGGGAGACTTGTGAGCCTAATAAGGGACTGGCCCGAAACTTTTAAATCAGCAGTTGTAAGAGGAGGTAAGGAATGGAGTTTACTTGTCGAAGATTTGGTATAGAATGGAGTTACATCGAGAAGGCCTTACATTGGCCAGTCTTTTTTTTCGGTAGGCAGGTTAGAAAATCTTTAAGATCCATAGTTGGAGTAGGATCTCGTAAGATACCTGGAAGGGTCCGCGTCCTCCAGGTAATGTGGGATTCAAACCCACTAAAAAAACACCTTCTTTTTTCCCCCCATGTTGGAGCTCAGCCCAGAACCGTTTAGCACATTACTTCGGGCTGAGTCCTGGGGCGTTTAATCAGTTGTGGGTGAGGGGGCGGACCAGATTCTCCCTCCTCTCTCTTTCTCGTTCTAAGAACATCTTCCTTGTCAGGATGCTCTCCGTGTATTCTGCCACAGCAGTCCAGCTCCTTTCACCTTCCAGCATCCTGCTGACAACAGCCTCTGGTGTTGAACTCTGGGGACCAACTCCCCACATAGGCCAGTCTAATGTGGACAAAAGAGACCTTATTAAAATACACAGCTAAAAATGTCTGACTTCTCTGTAAAAATAGTAAGCGTAGGATTTAGGTTGAACTGTTTGTAGTTATTTTGTTGATAATTTTGGTTGTGGGAGGTGGTAAAGGTCGTTTTTTGTTTCAGTCTCCGTTGGCCCCCGAGTTTTTGGCAACGGTCGCCCTCTATCTCAAATTCACTCCAGTCGTTGAAAATCCCTGGAAAAAAACGGCAATTAATATGTGATTAAACACCTGTCCAACGTTCTTAACACACAATAAAAAACCCACTCAACACTTTGTTTAAATTTTATTTTCATCGGCAAAATTTTACGGAACACTAAATTTGAAGTTTGGTAATAGTAGAGACACAAGTCCAAATTTATGGGATCATGTCAAGAAGGCCACTGCTCCGGTTGTCGCGGCCACTGTGGCAGAGGAGGTGGTGGAGCACGGAGGTGGACCCCTGTGCAGAAGGAACTGAAAAGGTTTGCTAAATGTTTTTTTTTTCTTAATCCTTTAAAGAAGGACCTGGAGTTACCATTGTTTTATGTCCTGTGAATCACTGCCTTTGTAAAAACCGTGAAATGTAACCTACCTAGGTATTTGAGTGGTGTTTCAACAGTATACTCTGAACGTAGAAAATTAATTACAATATACACAGACTTCTAGTGAATCGATGCTGTATTTTGAGCAAGTAAATCCACCGAACGAATCCCCAGAGAGCTCTTAAGAAAAAAGTACACTAAGACCTACTCATTTCTTGATTTACTTTGTTTAAAAAGTGGTTTCAAGGTTTAAAAACAACTAAAATCTCAATGATGAAAGTTGACGTTAATTCGGCACTTCTCAGCAAAACCCTACAACCTTGGAATTGTTATTCTCAAATATATGTGTTCTGGGTACATAGTTGAGGAGGTATGTTTTGTGAGATGGGTGGGCATGGGACCACGGAGTCTAGTGATTTAGGAATCTCTGCAGGAGTGCTCCGGAGTGCCACCGCTCGACTTTGAATTGGTAGTTCCAGCGAGGCCCTCCTTTTTTGCATCCCCCCATATGTATTATTTACTGTTTTAATTTATCTAGCTTTTTTAGTAAGTATTCTTCAACCATTTCCAAATGTTTGGGCGTAGATGCTCCGTCCCTCGCAATCCCAACCTGAGAGTGCGAACATGCTCGCCTTTCCTTTTTTCTTGCATCTCTCTTTACTCCTTAGGGATGGGACATCAATGTCGATAAGATCTTAACATCGATATTTCGGTTTTATAAACATCGATGTTTCGGTCCGATGATATCGATATGTCGAGGAAATGGTCTAATAACATCGTTTGATACATTTGACCTACTAGGTACTGCAAGGAAACCAGGCAAAATCCAATTTCAGACCAGATAACTCCATTGAATTTACTTGGAATTTGAAGAAAGCGCGCGTTTTCATCTTTCAATCATCACTTTATACAGGAAACTTTATACAGGAAAAGATAGAAAAAAGTATCTTTATGCTTGAACCAATTATTGAAATGGGGAAGGTATGGGATATCGAAATGAAGTCCATAAAATTGGATAATTTATCACGAATGAAAAAAATTATAATGAAGTAGGTTATCCAGTAAAATAAAATCACGTTGGAAGAAAACATATAGGTATATCTACATCTTATGAATGGGGGAGAGCAGCCTCATCAGGTTTTCTCCCCTGATTCTAATTAGTTGACAAATTAATTAAGTTTCCCGCTTTTTAAAAGCGTCGATTTTGGTTTATTATTTTCAATAATGAACCTTTGGAATCGACCAAGAAAAAAAAAATTTTAACACCCCCTCAAAATTTGATGGTTTACGTTTCAAGGTACGTAGAATCCAAAAATCGAATAAAAATTTGGCCGTCCGTCCGCCGTACGCCGTACGCGGCACTTTTGCCACTTAGCATTGATCGATTTTGATGAAATTTGGTATGTAGGCTCCATTTGGGGTCTAGTTGTGCCCCGAAGCTTTTGGTTGATGTAGGTCAGTTCTAAGGGTTCCAAAATCAATTTTGAAATTTTGAAAACGCTCTAACTCAAAAAATTTTGATATAAAGGTATTGTTTTTCCTTCAATTTAAGATTCTATAGAATTTTTAGAATTTTTTGAGACCACGCGGAGCTCTGTAGGACAAACCGTTCGCTCCCTACGAAAATTTAGGTGTTTATATTGAAATATATATATATATATAAATCAAAACACGAGTGTGAATCGCAAAAGAGGCCTAATCTCCGTTGAAATTAGAGCTGACCGAAATGCGATCAATGGTTGGTGATTTTGATTTTTCTTTTTGATTATTTTTTAATTTTTATTATTATTATTATTTTTTTTTTGATTTTTTTTTCCCTTCATATTGGATGGTTGGTGGCTTTGCAGATGAGTGATCTGTATAGAAAAATAATAAACCATTGTGTAATAATTTGCAGCGTTTTTTACCTTACGATGTTTTTCATACGATGTTTCTATGAAATATCGACATCGATGTTTTCCGTTCGATGTCCCATCCCTACTACGCCTTGACCGCTTCACACCGCTCCCAAAACGTTTATTTGTTAGAAGTCAAAATTCCTCAAAACCGCACCAAATTGATAAAGGAAAATACGCCTAGTACTCCTTCAAGTATTTGGCCCAACTGGCGATCAAGCCCTACTTGATGCTTCCCATCATTCCTGACTTCCTCATCAAGATTTCGCATCGTCAACCAATCTACGCCCAGGGGCCCCTGAGGTAACCAGGGTACGCCAACAGGTACCTATCTCTCGAAACTTAATTAACCTAATTCCTCACCTAATTCACTCTTCATGTGCCAAAATTAAGTATTCAGTCCTATCGAAAATTAAAAGAATACAGTCCACTTCCCGCCGCAACATCCAATTTCTATTTAGAGATTTAAAAAAAATCGGATGTTTTATTTCTGTCAAGTTCTTTGGCTAATACAATAATAAACTATAGCTTTTTTTTTTCAAGGAATTTCAAAATAATTTTGGCTAATAATCTTTGGCTAATACAATAATAAATTATAATAAATAAATAATAATAATTTTTTTGGCTAGTAATCTTTGGCTAATACAGGGTGATCCACGGGAACCTGACGGTTTTTAAATGAGTAGTACACATTTGTTTTTCAACATAAAAAATTTATTTTTTCATATTCTTACAGCCAGTACCATGCCATTTAAGAAATCAAACCTTAAAAATAACATCTGTCATGTGGTGACCGTCTTGCTCGTAACATGTTGCAAGTCTGTTCAAAAACCCTTGGTGAACGTGCTCCAATAAGGGTGTGTCAATCGCGTGGACTTGTGCTCGAATCGCTTCCTTCAGCTCGCCTAACGTTCTTGGTTTGTTTTCATAGACACGAGATTTGAGGAAACCCCACAGAAAAAAGTCACAGGTTGTCAAATCAGGTGACCTCGGAGGCCAAGGCATGTCCCCAAACCGTGAGATCAAGCGCTCTGGGAACATTTGGCGCAACACATCCATCGATACTCTAGCTGTGTGAGGGGTTGCCCCATCTTGCTGGAACCAAATGCTTTCAGCAGGAAGTCGTAGTCTGCGTAACTCAGGTCTCAGGAAGATGTTTATCATCTCAACATAACGGGCTGCAGTCACAGTCACTGTGTTGCCGTTTTCCTCTAAAAAATATGGACCAATCACACATTTGGACGATACTGCACACCAAACCGTAACTTTCGGACTGTGTAAGGGCCGTTCATGAAGTTGCTGAGGGTTTTCACTGGCATAATAACGACAATTTTGCCGATTGACAAAACCGTCCAAATGGAAATTAGCTTCATGGATGGATGTGTTGCGCCAAATGTTCCCAGAGCGCTTGATCTCACGGTTTGGGGACATGCCTTGGCCTCCGAGGTCACCTGATTTGACAACCTGTGACTTTTTTCTGTGGGGTTTCCTCAAATCTCGTGTCTATGAAAACAAACCAAGAACGTTAGGCGAGCTGAAGGAAGCGATTCGAGCACAAGTCCACGCGATTGACACACCCTTATTGGAGCACGTTCACCAAGGGTTTTTGAACAGACTTGCAACATGTTACGAGCAAGACGGTCACCACATGACAGATGTTATTTTTAAGGTTTGATTTCTTAAATGGCATGGTACTGGCTGTAAGAATATGAAAAAATAAATTTTTTATGTTGAAAAACAAATGTGTACTACTCATTTAAAAACCGTCAGGTTCCCGTGGACCACCCTGTACAATAATAAATTATAATAAATAAATAATAATAATTTTTTTTCTTTTTGTTTCAAGGAATTTCAAAATAATTTTGGATAATACAATAATAAATTATAATAAATAAATAATAATAAATTGTTTTTCTTTTTTTTCAAGGAATTTCAAAATTATTTTGGCTAATAATCTTTGGCTAATACAATAATAAATTATAGCTTTTTTTTCAAGGAATTTCAAAATAATGAAAGTTACGCAATTTGATGTGTTAGATCTTTTGTTTCATATTAGCTACAGCCCACATTCCTATTTGTCCATTATTTCTAATATATTAGAATCAAAGGAATCTACCAATTATGTAAGGAGTCCTCCAATCATCTAAGGAATCTACCAATCATAAGAAAATTGTTTTTAAAATAAAATAAATATTAATCAACAGTCAGGGCGAAGAAGAAGCGTATCTGACTTTATTCAGGGCCACTTCTTGATGTATAGGATTTTTTTAAAATCATTCTAATTTGAATAAATTTTCATATGTTTTCCTACGTTTTTATTCTTAAGGGGAAGATTGTTGTATCCGCAATACAGTTCACTTGTTACACATTTCAACTCCACCTTTGCTGACGCAATTCCTGATTCAATAAGACCAATGCTATATTTAAAAGTGGAATCAATACCTAATACAATATTTAGAGCCAAGTATCCTCATTACACGATCTCTTGCTACCCCAAGAGCTCATCTGGCCGCCTTGACTAGAACTGAGTACCCCAGTAGGTACTCACCTCCTCAGATGGAACCGGGCTCCATCAACACCTTGCCATCGAAACTACTCAGCATCAGGACCACCATGGATGTGAAAACATATACACTATTTGGTTTGGTATCGAAGTACCCTTCCATGGACTTCTGTCATCCATCAAACATGGGTTTCCTAACAAGTTATTACAAACTGTGGTGGTGTTACAGAAAGGCCTCGTCCTCGGTGTTTTCGAGGGATGCAAAGAAGGAGAAATGAAGTTATCCAACACCGGCCGGAAATTCGATGAAGAAACTGGAGGAAAGCTCTCAGAGTTGATAAAGGGGTAAATAATGAAACATTCATTGCAATTATTGAATCTCTTTTAAAGGTTTTTTGTGAGGTCTAATCTAAATGTAGACCTATTTTTTGAATTCTTCTAGCCTGCTTCTCCTCGAATTGTCAAAGGTTGATCATACATCTGCTCTTGCTATGGCGATTGGGGGCCACATGAAAGTAGAATCAACATGTCTTGATTGTTTGCCTTGTAAAATTGAAAATTTATGAGGCAGATAGTTTTGAGCTTCCACTTCCCTTAAACCAATAATTGTTGACCTAATCTATATAATAATGTATAAAGCGTAGCTACCCAGCTGATTAATTTGTTTCCAGGCAAGACTTGACCCTCGGAAAAGCCAGAGTCTTTCACAACTTGAGTTCGGAATTCTACGCCATAGCAGTTGCCGGAGCTGGGCCAGAAGCCGCTGGGTACAACGAGAATGAAGTTCTCGACGAGTGTAGAGAGAACATCCGGGTGGCTGCAGGCGTTGGTGCCATGGCTCTTCAGAAAAACGGCGTCGAAAAAATTTACGTGGAAGCTTTCACTAACGCCTGTAAGTTTTTTTGTTTGTAGTATGTTTGCTCCAAACTCCAAACTTGTTTGAAATCTTGAAAATCCAAGTAGTTTCTAAAGGTAGGTTTACACGCTCAAGCCATTAGCTCAAACCGGCTTGCTCTAGCCAGTATGCGCTAACTGCACTGAATAACGTGGTTGTACTAACTCATTCAGTTGTGGCCCGTTCAGTGGACTTGTAGCAATTTTGTTCGTTCTTTTTTTTAAATCAAAACCCCTGAAATGAATTTTGATCTGGATGAGGAGGATCTCATCCTATGTGGCTTGCCTGATAAGAAAAAAAGTTGCCTCAAAACTAGGTCGGAAATGGAGCAAGGTTTGGTTGCTCAGGAGGGATAACCTTTCTCATAAAAAATTTAATCGTAGAATTGAGAGGGGAACCTAATGCTTTTCCTAAACTATGAAGCATTAGCTCCCCATGGAAGGTTGTCAGCAACACTGAGATTTTTGGCAAAAGGCAGAAGTTTTGAAGCCTAGAAGAGAACGGATGCGCCTGCGCGAGATCGAGCCTCATGCAGATTTTCTGTCCGAGACAGATTTTGCTCAAGCCAGATTTTTTGGTTTGTGCGAGCCAAATGGCATGAGCGTGTAAACCGGCCTTTAGGTTAGACGGGAGCCGCACTAAAATCTTACCTCCTTTCCCATGTTGGAATTCTAGCTGAAGCTGTATCACTTTAGGCTGACTTTGGTTCCCTGCTTTGGGTGATTCCTCCTATCAAGTGTTGTTCGCTGTAGAGCTCGTTCCAAGAGCTCTATCCGCTCTGGATCCTGTCGACCAGTTCCTGGGTGGTTGAGGGTTTGGCTATGTTGAGCTCTGCTGAGATCCGCTGACTTTCATTTAATCATTTGGCACATTCAGGATAGTGAATGCAAACTAGTGAGCTCTCTATCCCCACTCTGCTCAGAACCGTAGCCCTGTTAAGTCTACCTTAAGGCGACTGAAGACTGCTTTCTTCCTCCCAGTTCTATCTGGTGCCTACTTGCTTCCTGTTTAGAGCACACATGTATCCAGGCCTATTCCTCCAAAACTATTATTTTTCAATTTCACAGGTTAATCGTCTGTTAGTAGTACCCCCTTATCTGCAACTTATATACGCTTCCACAAAATGATGTGTGGAGCTAATTCCTATTCCAATGATTTAGCTTCTGCTGCTGAGGGTTCCACTTTGGGAGTGTGGAAGTTCCAAGAGCTTAAAAACAAGAACAATCGGTCGACAGAGTCTACTGTGGACTTGTATGAAGATCCGGACTCGTAAGTTGTCAAGCTTACAAAGTTACAGGGAGCTTGTTTTTATTATATTTATTATCAATTTAGATCTAAACAAGAGCTTTTTTAAGAAGCTATTCTCAATACTTAATTGTGTAAGAACAGTGTCCTATAGACTGCACTTCTACAGGTTTCTCTGATGACTTCTGACTTATTTGACCAGTAGGTACCTTATGGACTTTGATTTTGCTGTTTCCAGTGACAATTGGGCCCGAGGAAGGATAAGAGCCGAATCTCAAAATATTGCCAGAAAACTTGAAGAAACGCCAGCGAATATCATGACACCTATGGCCTTTGCACAGGTAAATTTTAGTTCTACTTATTTTCTATCATTATCATTACTATGGTTACCCGAATTTATATGGAGGTAACAAATTGTGTTCACAGGCTGCAATTGAAATTCTTTGTCCATGCGGTGTCCAAGTAGATATCCGGGACAGAGACTGGATCATGGAGAAAGGGATGACAGCGTTCCTCGCAATGGCACGCAGCTCGTGCGACCCTCCTCTGTTCCTTGAGATCAGCTACTGTGGAGGCAGCGAGGAAGACAAGCCAGTCGTCCTAGTAGGTGAGATTCTCTTTGTGAGGGAGAGCTTGAGTCTTCCGATATTGTCAGGAATTTGACTAGGGAAACCTCACAGAAACCAGATTAAGTAATCACCCAACAATCGTTCTGATGTAGAAATGTATCACTAAAAATAACCTATAAGGATGAAGACATCTTGGTAAACCATTTTTCATCTTCCAGGGAAGGGTACAACGTTTGACAGTGGTGGCCTTTGTTTGAAGAAGTGTCGTCCAATGTCGGAAATGAAGGCAAGCATGGCAGGAGGCGCTGTGATCGTCGGAGCTATGAAAGCCATAGCGCTACTTGGACTTCCTGTCAACATAAACGGTAATAAGTCAGATGGAATGATGTATTAATAAAGGCACTTCAACATAAAATTTCAAAATAAAATTTTGATTTCTTGTAATGTTCAAAATAAAATTTTGATTTCTTGTAATGTTCTTTTCTAAATCTACTAATTGGGCAATCTTGACAGTCTAGGCTGGGGACTTAGTCTAATCTGGATCAAAATAAAAATTTTGATTTCTTGTAATGTTCTTTCCTAAACCTATTAATTGGGCAATCTTGACGGCGAAAAGAACTATATTTTCTCATATTGGTGTCTTCGTTCTCAACTGCACCTCAAAATTTGGTTGTTAAAATTTCAATTTCAGCTATGTTATTTTTTCTTCTATTTTGGTAGCTTTGATCCCACTGATGGAGAACATGCCTGGAGGAATGGCAATGAAACCTGGCGATGTGGTCGCCGGTCTAGCAAAAAGAACCATGAAGATCGAAAAACCTAGTCACGAAGGCCGTATTATTCTCGCCGACACACTTTCGTACGCTGCTCAGTTCAAGCCCTGCCTTACCATCACAATTGGCGTCCTCGCTAGTAAGTTTTGTCTGCTTTAATTAGTCAAATGGGGAGAATTTGTTGCCGGATGGTCAAAAGGAACGAAATGTTGGAATGTCATTGTAGTTGGTATATGTTGGCTAGACTCTTGGCAATCAACGTGAGATGGTAACTGAAAAAGTGTCATCGAGGTAGCAGGTCCTGAAACCAACATCGATTGGTAGGAGTTAAGTAGGTTGTAGGTCTGATGCAACACTAACCACCATTATTTAAAAGGCTCCATCTTCATACAACCCTTCACACACGACAGATTCTTGAAGGATAGTGTTTTGACCCTCGTTTTTCAGGAGATAAAGATGTGATAGTTGGGTGAAAATACGATAAAAATACTTGGTTTCTCCTCTAGCACTAAGATTTAAAGGAATTACATGTTTTATTCAGGCGGTACCCGAGTAGCCATGTCTTCAGCAGCCTCAGCTGCCTACACATCATCTGAAGTCGTGTGGCAAGAGATCAAGAAAGCGGGTTCCGTCTCTGGCGACAGAGTCTGGAGGTGGCCCGCCTGGAAGTTCTACTCCAAGAACGTGACAGGTTGGTTTTTTCGGCTTCTGTCCTACCAACTACATAATACACCAGTTATAATGATGGAATAAGGAGAGGAAGGTTCACTGTGCCTTTGACACTGGCGCCATCAATGAAAGAGTAACATAACTAATTGCTTCCGAGTTAAAAATAATGCTTCATTGATACAAGAGTAACGGCTACAATTAGGCGATCCATCCCAGGAGACAGTTGCCTGTGGAGCATATCAATCCACTGTGTGAACCTTAATCAATTTCAGTGAAGAAACTTTTACTATTGGTACAGTGGAGCCATAAAGCTCCTGCAGTATTCTAAACCTTTGTGGAGAAGATTCTTCAAGCCCCATCTACCCACCTATCTCAAATCCACCCTCTTATATACAGAAGAAAACTCCGTGCACTAGTCAGTCTTGAGTCAATAGAGTATTTTTGTACTTCCCGTGTTGCCAAAACGCGAAACGTGAAAAAGAGCAGCTAGCGCGAGCACTCGTAGATGCTAACTTTCCACGTCATTTTTTTCACACCTCCTCCGTGAAATCGAGGAAAATGAACTCTTGTGGTGACGTTAACGTGACGCTTATTTATTAAGTTTGCAAGGTTACTTTGTTGGGTGTTTACTCCTTGTCTATTTCAAATTTTGTTCCCCTTTTAGATAGGATATTTTTTGTTTTTGATATTCCTAGTATCATGATGGAAGTTGTAGATGAGCTGAGTGTTGTGATGGAGCTTATGGCAGAGTGCATTGTACTGAGTATTGAGTACTGAGGAGGAACTTGAGCACGTATTCAATGTTTATTTTAGGTCTCTGCTAGACAAAAAGCACCCCATTTCAGAAATTCTACGTTCGGGCGTTTTCAACTGAGGACCATGGCAGAAGAGGAAGTTTCAACTTTCGGTTCAAACACCAGGATATACCAAAACTGACTTGAGGATTTAACATAACCACTTGGACAATCTAATAATCCCTTACAGATCAAATTTTCCGAAGTTTTCATCATTCAATTCAATTAACATTTTTTGATTTCTTATAAATATCATAAGAAATCCATAATATATTATAAATATTATTTTTCTTTTTTAAACATTTATTATTTATTTTTATTATTAGTCATATTGAATTAAGTATAAATATTTATCAATAATCAACTGCATATCTGTAATACCATTAAAATATAGATATGTACCAGTAAAATAAAGAAGTATAGTACTTAGTACCTACAAAGTGATGTAAAAACTATAGGAGAAAAATTGGAATTCACAGTAAATGGAACAATAATGAGAATTGAATTGAAATAATTTCAAAATTAATGACGAAGTGGGTAAGGTAGTTCTACAAACAAATCTTTTCAGTTCAATCTTCAATATTACGTTGTGATATGATTGCTGTTTTCTGCCTTGAGTAATCCATGGAAGAAGAAAAACAACTCCATCTACTCTGAGGTTATCCTCACGTAGCGCACCCTCACGTAGACAACCGATTTTTTCAAACGCCAAAAGTTGGCTTTTGGCGTCAAGGAACTTTTCGCGTGTGGGAGTAGAAACGTGTGAAACGAAACGGCAAGTACAAAAATACTCTAATCATTCAATCCATTTCCCTCAAGACCAGTTGGTAACACTGTATTAAAAATTGAGAGGATTATTCATTAAGGACTTGAGGCAAATTGAGAGGCTTATACATTTAAGACTTTAGGCACATTCATTTAGGATGTGGTGGTTGTTCATTATTACCATGGATATGCTACCAGTGTCATATCTTCCCATAAGACATTAATTAAAAATTAATAAAATTAAACATTTGGGTAGCTCTAAGATAATAAATTAATTTAAATTTTTACTTGAAATAAATTTGTGCTTTTGTTTTCTTACTCAATTTCCATACTGGATCTCCTTGAGAAGGTGTCTACATCTCGAGCGATGAGGGAAGAAGTTATTGATTTGGTCTTCTCTGGATCGATTCTTCTCGGGGTTTTTGGTGGTGATGTGCCCTCGACTGTGGGCTCGATTTCCTTTCTTTGGCTTTGGGGGTGTTCAATTACATTAGCAGATACTATTATGGATATAAGTTGATCCATGACTGGAGTTTGAGCACATTCAATAGGAACTGGTAATTTTAGAGAGGTTCAACAGTTCCTGGAATCTCTACAATAATAGCTTCTGTGGATACTACCCTCAGAAACCTGAAGATATATTTAAGATAGAAAGTTATAAGAATTCAAACCATATTTTCTTTGTTTCAGATTTTGAATGCTGTGACGTGGACAACGTTGGGAAAGGGTTTGGAGGAGGACCACCAATGGCTAATGCTTTCTTGATGGTAAGATGAATGAAACTGTAGTCCTCCATTTACGTTATTCTTTGTAGTAAAATAGATGTCTTTGTAAGATGGTTGGGGAGGAGGAGGAATGCCATGACCACTGAGTAATGAATACAACTTAACAAAGTTAACGTCAGGGGTCAGCTGTGACTGAGCGAGCTACAGGATGTGTCTCTGGAAATGGGATTCGAACCGGTTGCAGGGGCCATGAGTTCGAGGCCCGCCTCTGCGGCATTTTTTTGGGCGAGTCGGTCGCAGTTCCCCCTCGTCCCAACCAAGGGCGGTGAGACCAATGGGAAGCCATGAGCGAAATCATCTGAACAAATTCTGATCTTCCCTTAGGAAGACAGCTGATGACGTCCGCGACGTCAGGAATGGCAGTTGGACGAAAATCCAACCTGAAATGGTTGTTTACTTTATTTTACTTTTACTTAGGTAGTTAACGTCAAAATGGTTAGCAAGCATGGATGAGTGGATAACATATTGTACGGTGATACTCAATGTTGGCCTGAGGTACTTACTACAGATTTATCAAATGGTGGGGGTAGGTGCTATGTTTGTTCCCGCATCTTTTTAAAGTCGACTCATTAGCTCCGAATCTTCATCACATAGATTTGAAAAACTTACGTTACATGTTTTCATGTATATTATTGAGAAATGTTTGAAGAAATCCTTCTCCCTTATATAAGTGTTACATTGATGGCATGGGAATTACCAATCCTGAATTTTCGCTCATCGTGAGATGACCCGGCCAGAGCAGGTTTGAATGGGTGGACAGTTTTATCTATCTAGGAACCCAGGTGGAAGCAGACAATCGGATGAGTCCTGAAATAAGAAGGCGAATCATGGCGGCAAACCGATGCTATTTTGGGCTGCAAAAGCAATTTAAAAGCAAACTCCTATCACGAGCCACTAAGGTCCGACTCTATAAAACCCTCATTAGGCCAATTTTAATATACGGGTCTGAAAGTTGGACACTGACGGTACACGATGAGTCGGCCTTGCAAAGATTTGAGCGTAATATCTTGAGAAGAATTCACGGCGCTGTGCGAAACGGCCAGATCTGGAGAAGACGTACGAACCATGAGATTATGCAGCTCTATGGGGAAAGAGACGTGGTTCGGGTAGTCAAAGTGGGGCGTCTTCGCTGGGCCGGACATATCGCTCGAATGGAGGAAAGAGAGATTCCCAAGAAGTTCCTGAATGAGGTACTCTACCGGACACGAAGAGCGGGAAGACCGAGATTGCGCTGGCTTGATGGTGTGAGCCAAGACGCCCGCACAATCTTGGGTGTCCGTGACTGGAGGACTGCCGCGCAGAACCGAGGCACCTGGCGAACGTTGTTGCAGGAGGCCATGATCCCTCGCGGATTGTAGAGCCAGAAAGAAGAAGAAGAAGTGAGATGACCCTCAGAGTGTTAATCAGAACACTTCTTTTTCATGGCTCTAACCATGACTAAGTTGGTTTGTGGGTTTTGCTATGCAACCCACACATCATTCAAGCTTGGAATATGGAGAGAAAGGCTCAAGGTTAAAAGGTGTGCTGGAAACCAACTCCCGGCCTCTCCTAGTATATTCCGGTGAAGCCCTTGAGAAGCAGTTCACCAAAGTGTGGAGGAGTCGAAAAGATGGAATTGTCGACCGTATTCCATGGAGTGGCGGCTCCTGCCCCGAAACTCAGAACAGGACGAGGCTCTAGAGATCAGGAGAGGCTATCGAGAAATAAAAGAATAGGTGCTTTTCTCAGCCAAATAGAAATTTCAACGATATGCAAATGGGATAAATCTTCGTAAATTTTTCATCTTAAAATTGCAAACAGTACTAAATACGTACAATAGACACGAAAAAATGTTCTCGGTGGTAAACAGAAATTCTGAAATACTTGGTCATCAAAGGTCTACACCGAAGAAATGCATCCATCTTATTGAAATTCCTGAAATGTAGCAAAATAATTTGTTAGTCACTTCACAAAGCCAATCTTACAGTACGAATCTACACGATTTTTTAATTTCAACTTCTGCTGGAGTCCAGCTAGAGATGGCAAGGGGCGGCCAGTTCCTCGAATGCCGCACTTTTCCACCACAGACAAACGTGAATAGTTTACTTTCACCGAATTGTTCATCATACCTACACTCATAATCACAATACATTGAAAAGCAAGGGACAGGGACTGGCGAGGCAGTAAACAAAACGGCTGACCGAAAACGAAAATCCCTTATCAGTTTTGTTTGCCTAAAGCAGCTTGAATTCGATTAGGAAACCCAGATTGCAGAGCTCTCTGACGGGGGCGCAATGAATCAATTCTGCTCAACAAGGGACAATTTCTTGCTCTCTGGTTGGTCAATCTCACGTGACCGTCTTCTTGAAACACGTCACCCCCCTAATGCACGGAGCAGACAACCGCTGATGCTCCAGCTGCTGCTGATTGGTCAGAAAAGAGGGAGCTTCCGCCTCTGTTTTTGCGCGTAGATTCAACTAGCACAGTACCTATAATCGTGTCTTATGTCACTAGCCAACTTACACGAAATGGAGAGGAACGAACTTTGAATTTTTTTAATTAGCTGGGGGTGCACATAAGCCTATGCTTCTATCAGTAGCCGCCCCTGATTCCATGGTCCAATTCTGAACAGGTTTTCAGCTTCCCCCACCACAAACATTGGTCAGAGGTCCGACTATGTGATAATGGTTATTTAAGAGCAGAGAAGAAATGTTGAAAAATCAATAATGACGAGTTATTGTAAGGTGCCTACCTACTATCACAGATTTTCAACATTTTTTAACATGTTTAATGTTTTAGGGCTGGGGGTCATTCTGTGAATTCCGACACGCAAATCTGCAACGCTTATTTTTCTTAGTTACCACGGACCGATTTCTTAGTTACCACGTTATATCGGCTCCATTTGGGGTCTAGTTGTACCAAGATGGTCACTGATCAGCTGAGTGAGCTCCAAGGCCATTTTCTCTCCTGTTGAACGCAGGAAGCTGAAATTTGAGAAGCAGGGTCAATGGAGAATGCTGAAGGCGCCTGAGTGGTCACTGATCAGCTGAGTGATTGGCAATCTAATTTCTCCCTTGCGAGGGAAAAACATTAAACATGATTTAATGTTTTTCCCTTGCAAGGGAGAAATTGAACAGTTTCTATTTAGTTTTACTTGTAAAATGTCCCTTGAAAATTAAGGTAGTCACCATGATTATATTTTAACTTCCAAAGGGAAATTAATCCTCTCCTGGTTGGTCATTAGGAGTTCGCCCCGCCTGTGGACTTCCTCCACATCGACATCCACGGTACAGGGATGAGGTCGAATGGGACGCCTCCATACCTGCGCGATGGTCACATGTCGGGCCGCCCCACGCGCACGCTCATCCAGTTCCTCAACCAGATGGCCTGTCCCCTGGATGCTAACTCAGAGTGTGGAGGATAACTTATTTTCGCCCAATATAATCTCTAAACAAAAAAACCCTTCCCGGTCCATTATGTCCATTGTCTTGTACCATGATTATACTTAGTTTTGACGTGATTCTACTGTTGTGATCTGGTAATGAAATCCCTTTCGACTTCCAACGATTTGTGCCAAACGAATAATAGATTAATAAAATGTCTCAATTTGTAGGTCTACGTCTATTTGTATGTTGTTTGCAGCACCTTTTCTGAATTAACATGTTAATTAACTATAAAGCATTAATTTTACTGCTGAGAGGGTGAAAGTCAGCTCCATTAAAAGAGCCTACTTTGGAGTGAAGATTTTTTCAAACATCCAAAAATCTTCCAAAGACTGGTTGGTTCACTCAGGTCTCCCGTGAGTAGTCCTTATATAGCATAGCTACTGCCAGATCAGTTGAGTACCGTCAGCTGGTACAACTTTCGCCACCCCTTCAACAATGTGCCACATACGTTTTTCAGAGAGCGATTCCTGGGATGAAGCTATTAATTCAGGAAAAATCACAGGGGCGGGGCAATAGTATAGGCACAGGTTAATCAACTCAACAAGCTTATCAGTGGACATCGACAGTGATAAAATTGTATCTGTTCCCGGTTTTTTTCATAAGTTGAATTTGTCCAAAGTCTCCTTTGGGTACCCCACTAGCGTTTGGTTCACGTTTCTGGTAAGTTTATATTTTCAAACCTATAATGTCAGCAACAAATTGACATATTTGCCTTTTTCATTAGTGTGTTGTTTTCTTTGATATTTACAGGAAAGTAAAATATGGGACAAACGGTACAACTTAGTACCATCATTTCTGGTACAAAGATGTACCATTACAACTTTGTGCCACCAACTTTTTCCCGTTTATGCATTGATATTCAAAGTGTCTGTTCTATTTTTTGATCACGTGGACGATCCAAATGTCACAGTTCACGAATCAAACCAAGTTCATTCAAGAAAATTTACGAAAGGGGGGAGTTCATGGACAGCCTGATGTTACTCAGGCCATTGGTGACAGTGTGGAAGAGGAACCAACTGTTCTACAAGAAATGAAAGATTGTTACTGTGAGCTCTCGCTCTCTGGGCCAAATTCCCAGTGAAGCGGGAGCTGGGCATCGCTAGCCCCCTTCGGTCAGCCTCGTAGGTGACGTCAGAGCTCAGGTGGCAGAACAACAACAGACGCCGAACGCCACCCCGCACGTCCCTCCCCCCTCGGCTGGGAGGGACCCAACAGTCTCTCCCCCACTCTACCAGCCGTCCCCACCAACACCATCAGGCGGGGCGGAGGGGGGAGGACCCACCTGAGCTCCCCGCCAACGAAGGCGACCTCAATCCCAGTCCAAGAGAGTTCAAAGTTAGTCGACAGAGTGTCCGCCCCATCGCTAGCGAATCTTCCTCCCGTATCCCCCCCCCCTCACCGCCACGATCGCCACGACCCTCCGGCTACCGATCGTCACGGATCTTCGCTTCGCCACACCCAACTTGAGGATACCTTCGGGCCCGACAGTGAGTGTTGAAACCTTTAACATAAATATATTGGCCAATAATTTATGCAACTGTGCTAGAATAAGAGAGTAAAAAGACATTAGTAAAACAGTATAACAGTTGAACATTGAGTAGAATCGCCACACAGAACTTAAACTAAAATATTAGAGTCAAACTTATAATTACAACTTACCTGAACATTTGGATGATGACCTATGCATTGAACATTGATAAACGATTTGGATTATGAATGTGTATTGTTGTAACGGAAATATCTTGCATTTGTGATATTCATACTAAAACTATTGAAAGCCTTCAGCTCACTCGCCACACTTGTGGGAAGTCCTTGCCGTTCCTAATTCTTAATAAAATCTACCTGCTAGTTGTACTTCTGTAGTTTTCCTCTGAGTATACCTGGTTTCAGTAAAGGTTAGAGGAGAGTGCAACGACACCCCTCAATTGGTTACTAGGTCCCTTCAGGACAAAAACGTCAGCCCATCAGGCAAGGACACACTTGTGTACCTATTGTTACTCCTTTTCGCCCTTCAGGCTTTCAATCTTGCAGTACGACGATCGCCACGAAGTCCCCGACGTCGCCACGCTAGTCGCCACAGGTAAATACATTTCGCTACCATTCTAAATTCTAAGTGTTTCGATATCTTTGTTTTCAGCTAATCTAAATTTCAAATCAAACCCTCCGAACTCGTGTGCAATAGTTTGGTGCTCGTGTTCGTTGATTTTAATCAACCAACACGACCCCCAAACGCCCTTAACCGCTTGTTGGCTCCCAATTAAATTCAGCTGCCATCAAGCGTGGGGCCGTATAAGGCTTACATTACGTTGCTGTAAAATACTGCGGGAAGAAGTACCTACCAGGGCAAAGACTTTCCAAGCCTGACCACAGTGGGGAATCCCCAGTTTCTGCCATGGCAAAAAGGAGGAATTTTGGATTTGGCCCAGCCCACCAGACATTGTTTGGCACAAGAGCGATCAAGTTTTGGGGATGATACATGCACCAAAGGAAGTTTCACCTGGCCTCTTCTTGGTTGATCTCAAACCTCAAGGGGGAGATCCTAACCATTTCCCACATATATCTCCGCATCAGATAGGCCTACAGGGACTATTGCTTCCGAGTCTACCAAGGTAGTGGAAGCTTTGTTTTCATTTTTCAAGGACGAAAAAAAAAAGTTCTCCAAAATCAAAATTTTCACTCGCGTTTTAGACCTTTCTGGACAATTTTGGTTCTGTGTCTGTCTGTCATCAATTCCTGTCATCAATTCCGCATAACTATACGAAGTTATTGTCCGATTTCGATGAAATTTTCAGGGATTGTGCGGGTTGGTGTGTAGACGGTCCCCTATGAAAATCATCATCCTCGGACTGATAGAAGCGACGCATGCGCAAACGTGAATTCCTTGTAACAGCCATAACTTCCACATTTTCCATCCGATTTCTATGAAATTTTCAGGGATGTTACAGATTAGTGATTAGATGGTCCCCTATGAAAATCATCACCTTCGGACTGATAGTAGTCACTGCGCATGCGCAAACGTTACTTTCCTTGTAACGGCCGTAACTTCCACATTTTCCATCCGATTTCAATGAAATTTTCAGGGATGTTACAGATTAGTGTTTAGATAGTCCCCTATGAAAATCATCACCCCCGGACTGATAGTAGCCGATGCGCTTGCGCGAACGTGAACTGCTTATAACAGCCATAACTTCCACAATTTCTACCCGATTTCGATGACATTTTCAGGGATTACGCGGGTTAGGTTGTAGATGGTCCCCAATGAAAATTAAGGCCTTAAAATTTACAGTAGCCTCTGCGCATGCGCAATCGTAAAATCCTTGTAACAGTTGTGTCTGAGTTGAGAATCTCAAAGCCATTCAACCAACCCCTTTGTATTTTGTAATTCTTCATATTTTTAGTCAAGATATAGAGCAATGAACTTAAATGTTAGATTTTTAAATGTTATCATACATTTGAAAAATTTTAAAACTCCAAATATCTTCACGCCGATTTGTTAGAACTAACCTCCTGATGGTTCCCTAAAAATCCCAAAATTTTCGGTTCATCCGTGGTTTTGGAATTACTTTTGAATTGAGCCATATAAATCAGGGTTATATTTTTGTTATAAAAATATATTTTCTGTGTTATGCTTACTGAATTTTATTAAAAAATGAAGAAGATGAGGTTTCGAATTTTTTTGTGATCACACATTCCCTAAAAAGTTGAAAAATATTGAAATGTTTTTAGAAACAAGCTTGTTTTTGGTCCCTTTTCAAAGTTAACATGATGAGTAACAAAGAAACCAGGGCAAGAAGTGTCCACTGCTCGATATTCGTACATTTTCAAGCTAAAAAAAAAATTGTGGTACATTGTTGTACCCTTATGGGGTACAAGAATGTGCCACGAAAAAACATTTCTCTCAATTCTTGCTTAAGAGATAGAATTTTTTTCATGGTGGCATTTGATACTTGGAAAGTAGAGGTACGTTGGGTAAATTTTTCAATAATATACGATGCGAAGTAAAGTATTTACACGTAAAAAACCTCAAAATTGGCACAAGGTTGTATGAGTTGACGGTATAGGAAAAGCTTACAGATCAGCAGTGGACAAAAATGACTGTGTAACTTCATCAATTTCTGTCCGATTTCAACTTTGCAAAAAGCAAAATAATGCCTGAAACGAGCTCTTCCACACACTTCCCCCTTCGCATTTGTAACTCTAACGACGTGAGAAATGAAGGGACGCTCTACACTTACCCCATTTAGGCGGGGTAAGTGAAGTACGGACAAAAATTATAGTATTGCTCGAGAAACCCACTATAACCTTCTGTCCGGACCCACGTCCCTGGGACGGGTGCTAGGGGCTTTTCCCCACCCTGAGCCTACCCCTTTCCACTGTGTGGGCTCATATCCTCAGTACCCTCCTGTCAGGCCCTGCGGAAGGTCAGGTAAGTGTCCTTTTTTTATGTTTTATTCTTTAATAAAGGAATACAAATTTTTATTCCTAGTTTTTATGTTCTTGGTACCTACGTAGTAGACTCCCAATGATTTTAGAGGTTTTGAATTGGAATGTTTCCTCCAATTCTACGTAGAACACGTCATTTTGAGCGTGAATTGAGACTGAATTTTTTATCTGAGTAGTCAAAATGATGTGATACCTAAGCTGGATGAAATCCAGGAAGTGAAAAATAAAAATAATGTGTAATCTTATTTTTTATATCGATAAATTGTGATAAAAACCAATTCATTTGATGTTATACACGAAGAAAGACGTTGCAATAAAGATGTTTTATGTTAGTTTGTGGTATTTACAACGAAATCCTGTCATATTTCAATAACAACCATGAAAAAAGCGAGTTGGTATCCCACGGACGGGGGTCCTCATTGCAACGAGGGACAACGGTCCGGACAGAAGGATAACTTTAAAAAACCTCAAACTAACTACAAAACTGGTTAGAGGATAGTCCAAGGGGTGTAATGAAAGAAGGAAAAAAATCTAGCTTTAAAAATGAGTTTCTTGTTGGAGTTGTTAGCTCCTAGAGCTTCTCCTAGGTTTTCCATTGTGTCCCCACTACCTACCTGCTCCCACCTCTCCCTACCTACCACCTCTCTCAGCCTTGTATCGCCTATCGTTTATTTAAGTGCTCTCTTCTAATTAATGGGGTATTTCGGTCAATTTTTTTAATTTTTTTTTTTTCAGAAGAGTATGGCTCAGGAATAACGGTAATCGGGTCTGTTCATCGAGAAAATGTTTTTAAAAAATCAGAGAAGCTAAGGAAAGTTGAAGATTTGAATAGTGTGACGTAGCTAGTCAACTGTCTTTGAAAAAAGTATCCATGCACAGAAACCCTTGAAAGACCTCTTGGATACTACAAAATAGTACTCACACACGCGCGTGGCGTAGCCCTTGCCTAGTGTGTGTGCATTTATAGCGGCCCGCCTTTTTCAAACGTGTGATCTCTTTAATTAATTTTTCTACCACATGTTATAGTATCATTGGGCTTAAAGTTGTAATATATTGGTTTTCAAGTGTGCTGAATCCAAATTTGAGGTCAAAAACCTGAATTTCCGACCCACCGAAATACCCCATTCTCTCGCGTTCTTCTTTCTATCCATCATTCATTCAAGAGGTTATCGGCCCCAGAATCGTTTTATTTATTTATTTTTCATTTTTCGGAAAGTGGAAGTGGAGAAGTACCGAGAGGAAGTAGTGTTTTCGCGTGAGTAAAATTGGAATCGGTGCAGTTGTAATGGCGTCAACCACACACGTGATGGTGCCCTGTATCAGGCCTTTCAATGGAGTTAATTTCCCCCAATGGGCGTTTCGCTTGAAGCTCCACCTAGAACAAAACGACATTCTTGATGTTCTCAAGGAACATTTGGATGTGAAGTTTCATTTTATTCGTAGTCATGTTGCAGACGGTTCTGTTAAATTGAATTATATTCCTACCGACCAGCAACTAGCTGATACTTTTACTAAGGCTTTGCCTTATACAAAATTTTCTCAACATAGAGTGAAGATGAATTTGTTGTGATTGTTAAGTGTCTGTTTTAAATTATTATTGACAAATTTAAAGTCTGTTTTGTTCTTGAAAATGTTGTTATGCATGTGTTTTAATTTGTTATACTTGAACTTTTTGTTATTGCTCTTTTTGAGATGAGGTATTTTTTCCAATTCTATATTTTCGGGAATTCTGTATCTTCTAGAATTGTAGGGGGGTGTTGGAGTTGTTAGCTCCTAGAGCTTCTCCTAGGTTTTCCATTGTGTCCCACTTTTTTTTTTTTTTTTTTTTTTTTTTTTTTTTCCCCCGAACTCCCCTCAAGACACATTGTCTTTGGTGACGGAGGGGGCACGCCATTAAAGAAGATAAATAAATAAATCAAATATAATGGGGAGGACGCCCAGGACTCACCCGACGCCGGCCCTAGGGATAAGGGAAGATGAGGAAGGTGGGGGTGGGAGAGAAGGATGAAGGGAAGTGCCTCTATAAAACGACCACCAGTTCAAATATGAGCCGAGCAGGACACGGGTGGTGATACCACGGAGTACGCCTACTGAGATGCCCAACTCGCGCAACTCCGTGGCACTTTTCCCGCACCACACACCGCGCCATGACAAGGTTGCAGCCATCACCCTGATGTTGTTGGGTGCCACTCCTTTTAGCTCCGACACTGCTTGCCGTAAATCATTTGTGTCATATTTCCTTATCTTGGCCCGCCAAGTCTGCTCCATGTCCAAGCTGCCATTGACAACTTGGACATCCAGGATAATGCAAGACTGGTCGGGCTTGATGGCAACAATGTCGGGCTTCTTACCCTGGTCACTTGGCATGTGATACAATCTCTCTCTCTCAACATCCCAGCCGCTAGATGACAAAGCACCTGCTATCTGCTTGGCGACCGCATCATGACGTAGGATGCGGCCCCCATGAGTTCGTGGACACTGCTGCACCACATGATACAGGTGTTCATTTCCACCCCGACAGGCACGGCAAAGGGGTAGCGTTGTCCCGCGACTACCTCTCGAACACCGCACCGCAGTTGGCAAAGATGCCACGCGGATGGCGTGGAAGTGTCGGTAGTCACGGGCCCCAATGCCCTCCGAAGCCCAATCTACCCATTGGGATGAGACAAGGCTTTCGGAGCACTGTCGGAGTTCTTTACCATCTACCGATTCATGCAGCGCAGCAGCGAACTCAGCAGACGAACTGGGTTTTGGAGCACATGGTGTTGCTCGGTCGCACCATGCTAACTGCTGCCTGACAAAATCAAGATCAGCAGCCGCACGGGCGACCTCCCAGCTCGACCCTTGAAGGGCTAGCAGGCGCCGGCGGCGCAGTGAAGGGATACACCACCTACCTACCACCTCTCTGTCTTGTATCGCCTATCGTTTATTAAAGTGCTCTCTTCTAATTAATTCTCTCGCGTTCTTCTTTCTATCCATCATTCATTTAAGATTTCTCAGGGTCTACCAAAGTTGAACTACGCAAATTGTACTCTGCACTTCCCCCGACGCACCTTTTGCTTTCACTTGCTTTCCAACCTCCCAAAAATCCCACCCTTCAGGTCGCAAGGATGACAAAATTCACTACCACGTTGACATGACACCATGTTTAATTCGATAAAAATTACATTAATATTACAAACAAAATAGGTACGTAATCCTATCAATTTAAACAATATGAATGCCCTTCTCGACAAAGGATACAATTTGCGTCTCCTTTTTTTATGTCCATTTATACAACTTTTTCGACTTATTTTATCAATTTTTTTAAAACTTTTCATTTGTTCAGTACGCAATAATTCCAACACTGAGAGCTTCTTTTATATACATTGAATATACATGGTTTTTTTTCAGGTGCTACTTAAATATATAAACATATTTCTCCAAAAGAACTTGTTTTTTTCCCCAAGTTTTTGTATTTTTTTTTTTGTTTTTATAAACTTAAAAGTTAGTAGGGTACAGAATTATACCGAATTAGTGAATTATGATGCAACTAGCGTCGTGCGCATGCGCGTTCCAATCGCGCGCACGCAACGCGCCCGTTATTAGAAACAAAAACGAAAAAAAACCTCTTTCTGCCCACAGAGAAAATCGACAACTAACATTGACAATACATCAAAAAATCACATTTTTTGTTACAATATAGCAATTTATTTACTTTTTTTGTGTTTTTTCTTTATTTCAAATTGACATTTCTATTAATAAACATTAAAATTTGTTTTTTTGCTTTTAGTATTTTTTAAACTTTTTTTTCAAGTTTGTAATTTGAAGTACAAGCGAACGATTTTTTTTTCATCTACACATTTAGGTACAAACATTTTTTTTTTTCAAATTTTTTTTTTTCGTGAAAAACCTTTTTTTGTATCAAATTTGATCTTTTTTTTCGCCAAAAACGTTTACCCTTTCAATATAATTCTAGTGGGGGGAATTGGACAAAATCAAAACCATAATTGCGCATACAGAATAAAGTTTAAAAATTAATAAAAGTTAAAAATTTTCATTCCAAAAAAGAACAATTTGTTTCTTTCCCCCAACAAGGGGACAGATGAATTTTTTTGTTTCGTTAAATATCTCATTTTTTAAATTTTTTTCTCAATTGGACGATATGGAACTTCTGGCCACATTTTATAATTTAAGGGCTATCACAATAGCGTGATGTATTCACCTTCTCTAACCGTGTTAATTCTTTTTTTTTACGAATTTCGAACTAAGTAATAAAAATAAATTAAAAATGTACACTGGTCACGTCGACAATAGGGAACCGGCTGGAACGGCGGTTGGAGAGAATTTCAGGAATTCGTTCGAATGGAGTTTCGCACCAAGAACTTTTTTTCAGTCGACGAAACTTCCATTGGAGTATTATGAACTTGTTCCGCTCAAGTTTCGAATCGATTAGAAAATAATTCATTTCTCGAATGAGAGGATTTTTTTTTTCGAAAATCGTCGAGGTTAAGGACGTATGATGTCAATTCGTGAATAAATAATGATCAAAAAATTGTTCTTGAAACTAAGATTATAAGGATGAAAGATTCATGGGAAAATCAACGAGGAAATATGCTACAAAAGGACGTATTTTTGAACGCTGAATCGAATGAGACCAACACGAAGTGAACAAGCTGGGATGGCCAGGCACAAGATTTGGCAACGCTGTAATCGCTTCCTAGTTCGGTGTGGCTGCTACTAAAGGAACCATCTATAGGTCTGCCACAGAAGCTCTGCATCTCTTTGGCGCAGATAAAACTTGTCCCTTATCATCGTGCGAAAAATCCCCGTGTACGATATATTTCGGGAATCTCTTCCCCCAAAAGTGACATAATTTCCCCCTTACTGCGGCTTGAAATTCATTCCTGGATTGGAAACACAATTTCGTTTGCAGTGTAGCCGCCACACGAAGAGATAATGACCAGCAAATTGTTCTTGAAACTATGATCATAAAAGAGCTCAAAGATCTCAACTTTTTGAAGCTTTTTAAAAATTAGATTCTCTTCAACTTTTTGAAGCTTTTTCAAATTAGATTCTGAAGGCTTTCTCAACATTTTGAAGCTTTTTCAAATTAGATTCTCATCAAATTGTTGAAGCGTTTTAAAATTAGATTCTCATCAACTTTTTGAAGCTTTTTAAAATTAGATTCTGAAGGCTTTCTCAACAACTTTTTGCAGATTTTTCAAATTAGATTCTCATCAAATTGTTGAAGCTTTTTAAAATTAGATTCTCATCAACTTTTTGAAGCTTTTTCAAATCAGATTCTCATCAAATTGTTGAAGCTTTTTAAAATTAGATTCTCATCAACTTTTTGAAACTTTTTAAAATTGAATCTGAAGGCTTTTTCAACAACTTTTTGCAGATTTATCAAATTAGAATCTGAAGGCTTTCTGAACCACTTTTAGAAGCTTTTTCAAATTAGATTCTCATCAAATTGTTGAAGCTTTTTAAAATTAGATTCTCATCAACTTTTTGAAACTTTTAAAAATTGAATATGAAGGCTTTTTCAACAACTTTTTGCAGATTTTTCAAATTAGATTCTCATTAACTTTTTGAAACTTTTTAAAATTAGATTCTCATCAACTTTTTGAAGCTTTTGCAAATTAGATTTTTTAAATTAGATTCTCAACAACGTTTTGGAGCTTTTTAAAATTGGATTCGTAACAAATTTTAGGAATTTTCTTGAATTTGAGTCCGAATGCTTTTTGAAGCTTTCTTAGAGTCTGAAGGTTTTCTTAACAACTTTTTGGAGTTTCTATCAATTAGATTCTGACGGCTTTTTTGAGCTTCTAAAATTAGATTCAGAAGGCTCGTACCCGAGGAAATCTAGCAGGGAATTGGAGAGGATTTTAGTTCGTTAAATTACTAATTGACAGAGTAAATTTGCACGCTGAGCAGGTGGTTTTTTTGCCCTCAGAAGGAAACTCAGTTGAGAAAAGACTCAACTGCTCTATAGTGACAACCAGAGCAGATTTCACACCTGTTGAAAAACCGCCATTTTTATTGAATTGCGTCCCTTGTATTCGCGCAGAGCGACATGTTTTCAGACCGAAATTCACCCCTGTTGGACCTATTGGTCTCATTCGATTCACACAATACACGGGACACTAGTTTTCAACCTTAATTACTTCAGTTTCAAGAATAAATTAGTTGAAATTTGCCGTTTTTTTAATGAACAATTAACCTTGGAGCTAACTTGAGCGAACTTGAAAACCGAACCATCCCACTACTATCAATAAATACACAACGTGGAACACAAATTTGTCGACAAAACTCGCCAATCAACATTCCTCGCCTCGTCCCTTTTATAATTCAAGTTTTATACACGTCAACTTAGCTAAAGCAGTACGCTAAACTCTCAGTCACTGAAAAAATAACTCTTTTACTCTCCACATGAATACGAATCATATAGTTCAACTATTTAATTAAATTAAAGAGAAAAACACTTAATTGTAATAATTAAAATTTTAATCCAATTAAATCGTTTAAATCTGTTTTTTTAAATAAATTCTGTATATATTATTATGAACTATGTTTTTTCTTGTAATCGTAGGTACTATACTTTTGTTTATAATATATATTAGAGAATCAGTTTTTTAAATATCCGCTTTTTTGCGTGTATTAAATATTCAAAAACTCAATTCTTTTTTTTTCTTTTTTTTTATAAATAATTTATTTAGAAAACAGCCAAGCCATCGTAAATCGAAGGGGGGAAAAGGGAACAAAGTGAGTATTTGAATAGAAAATTGAAGAGGGGAAAAAAAGCGCGCCAAAACGATACTTGGTCGACGTCGAGCGTTTTGTTCGAAATTGGGTGGGGGGAAAAAGCGAAAACTGGAATTTTCTACTTGTAATTCAAAACTAAACCTGATAAGACTATGCGAACGGGAAATTGCGCTGATTGACACCGGAAAAAAAAGCGAACACTCCCTCCAAAAGGCACCCCTACTCCGACTTTTTCGGAATTTCGTTCCGTACATGATTTGTGAACGTCACTGCTCAAAACCAGTGTTTTTGTATGTTGAAAACAAATTGTGTGAATGGATTGGGGGGGGGGGGGATTGAAATGAAAAATTAGGTGTCAGAAATTGTGAGGGGGCTTATGGAAAGTCTCTTTTTGAATGGGATTTCAGGTCAAGTGTAGAGAGGTGCTAGCGATTGACGTCAGGTTGCGTTAGTATCGGAGCTTGAGGCTTGCCAGGCCTTTGTCCCGAAGCAAGTTAGCTGTCAACTCAGAGACTAAACAAATCCAGTCTTGAGAAGACTACACAGAAGTAATATCTACCCAGTCAAAAAATTTAATTTTTTTATTAAACCACAAATTTCCATTTTTAACCCAAATTTGACGTGATGTGGTTAGAAATGAGAAATAATACGGTAAATGTTGGAAGGTGGGTGTCCTTTGATATCTTATCCATGCAAGGTGCTTTAGTATCCATACACATGGATGTTACAGATATATACATGGAGTTTTCAGGCCTTTGATATCTTATCCATGCAAGGTGCTTTAGTATCCATACACATGGATGTTACAGATATATACATGGAGTTTTCAGGCCTTTGATATCTTATCCATGCAAGGTGCTTTAGTATCCATACACATGGATGTTACAGATATATACATGGAGTTTTCAGGACTGATATGTGACAAGCCTAAATACCAAAAATCCTTAGGCATTGCTCTACATTAAGCAAATTGTCAACTAGAGCATCATGACCTATTAGGTTGGTGATTTATCCTGTTTACACTCACATGAAGTAAATTGTCTTCAGTCTCTTGTCAAGTTTGGTGGAAAAGTTGCTCACATTTCTGCTCAATAAGGGCATCAACGACAGAATCCTCTCATGAAAAGGTCACCAATTGACAGACCACCAAAATTTGGAAATACATACGCAAGGATTGGCCTGGCTTGTGCCCAGACACCAAAGCCTCCTCGATACATCGTCAATCTACATAACCTCTCCACACTGGACAGTCGATTTGAAATAAATAGTAACAAATTACACATATGAACGGGAAAATACATTAAAATCAACATTAGGTAATTATTGTTCACCAAGAGTGGACGTGAATTATCATTTGAAGGAGGAATTCATGAGGCTGAAATGATCTTATCACTTTTAAAGAAAAAAACTATATTAACGCGAAATTACCATAATGGCCGCTGGTAAAATAGGTACGACGAAAAATATACATGCTCGCGTTTTGTCAATAGATTTTTTTTTGGAAACATGAGATCAAGCCACGTAAGGCGATTTTATGACTTAATTTTTGTTATTACAACGAATTATAACCTATATTTTTCGAGTACCACACAGGATGAAGTTCTACTCGCGAATGATTTCCCGAAAAAACAGGAAGAATTCATGATCGTGTAGGTACGAGTACGAATAGCGTTTGTGAAGGTTGGCGTGTGCTTAGCTGGATTAGTTGGTATGAATGATGTGGGTACCTGATGAAGAACTTGCACTCAAACATGGGTGGGAAGCACTTTTGAGGATTGAATTCAATTCTGTACAGAAGTGGACTTGAGCAGTTGATTTAGAAGAACTGAGTTTCAGTGGGGTGTCTGGAAACTACAATGAGAGAAATGGGTGAATACGAATTTAACTGGGCTATTCATACCACTTAGATACCACTTCTGAAGCTAGCAGAACCTTACAGCATTTTTTCGCGCCTATTGTCAGGCCAAAACTGTTCTTCGACTGTTTATCACTATTCTGCTGACTGCGTTTTCTGCTCCAGCTCAGCAGCTTGGAGGAGTGAGATGAAGAGTCCTCAAATACGCTTTGCAATTCCATCACTACACGATGTCCATAGCCTTTTGTGAGAACTACCAGCTGACTCTTCAATAGTGGGCGGCCTTTTCTCTATACGGAATGTTCTTGTACGAACTGTTGGGTTGTGCCTAAGGCAGTACATTCCAATCCACCAGTGGCAGTCCGAGGCACCTCTCCATCGCTTCTAGATGCAGTGGTAACGGTTTTGTTGAGTAGGATCAACCTTGTTTGACAGCAGATTTTAATTTAGCTACGAATCAAAAACAGCTGGTATTGGCAAGCTGGATTTTGGGTTTGGGGAGCCAGCTACTAGTGATGACATTCTCAAGTGAATGGGTCGTACAAAGAAATGGAACTGACGAGCTGGAGTCCAAGGAACCTGCTGTCATAGTCAAGTTTGCCCCTAGTGGAATCCGTGGAAAACTACACCAAGCCCATTCCTCCCAAGGAACTATAGGTCCACCTCAGAAACTTTGCGTCAGTGGCGCCCCCTAGTCGAGACAACCGAGTCAACCTTCCATGTGAAACCACACGGAAATTGAATTTGAATTTTGGAAATGCTGGAACTTCAATCTGCAGTAGGAGGGGAATCATGTCACTTTTAACACGTTCAGACCGGCTGCTTCCACCCTGGATCCACGCGAAACCTTCGCCTGGTACGGCTGCTTCCACGGTGGATCCATGAACTCATGATTCGGTGGATCCATGAACATTCTTCGAAACGCTCTGGATAGTTCATTTTTCCCCCAACAGAGCTCTTTATGGTCTCAATCGCTTCGGAATGAACCCACCTTACCGTCCCAACCTTTCGGTTTCAGATATAAGTGCACGTTATCACGCAAAAATGCCGGCTTCTCATCAGGGCGACTGTTTTGCTGTGAAGTTCCAAAATTTTCCTAGGTCCTGGGGACAATCTGGGTTTTGAGTCCCGGTCTGAAGGTGTTAAGGGGAGAAATTCTTGTAGGCCCGGGAATTTGCTTGATGATAAGAGATAAGTAGTTCTATGTTCTCCAGCAGAATGCGCCAAAGGGATGCAAAGTTTCTGTGGCAGACCTATAAGAGCATATCCATTATTCCAAGCAACTGGCTCAGAGTCCTGCACGTTTAACCTCCATTTTTGTCAAGACCGGAGCGTCGAGGGAGATCTCCAGTTGCTGCTCCACATCAGCAATAGGAGCTGCGGGAGAGGCCCCACTGCTATTTGCCAGGATAGCTTCCTGGACAAGCTGCTTATACTGGGGCTTCTGGAGGGTGTGATGTGTAACTACAACTTTAGTAATCCAAGTATATGCGCCTGCTAGTGGTCTTTGCTTTCAGGCTCACATCTCAACCACTTCATACGGTTTAGCTTTAAATGCTGACTTCCCAGGCATCCTCCAACCTGGGAGATCCTTCCAGAGATCTCCAGTTGCTGCTCCACGTCAGCAATAGGAGCTGCGGAAGAGGCCCCACTGCTATTCGCCAGGATAGCTTCCTGGACAAGCTGCTTATACTGGGGTTCTGGAGGGTGTGATGTGTAACTACAACTTTAGTAATCCAAGTATGGGCGCCTGCTAGTGGCCTTTGCTTTCAGGCTCACATCTCAACCACTTCATACGGTTTAGCTTTAAATGCTGACTTCCCAGGCATCCTCCAACCTGGGAGATCCTTCCAGAGATCTCCAGTTGCTGCTCCACGTCAGCAATAGGAGCTGCGGAAGAGGCCCCACTGCTATTCGCCAGGATAGCTTCCTGGACAAGCTGCTTATACTGGGGCCTCTGGAGGGCGTGATGTGTAACTACAACTTTAGTAATCCAAGTATGGGCGCCTGCTAGTGGCCTTTGCTTTCAGGCTAACATCTCAACCACTTCATACGGTTTAGCTTTAAATGCTGACTTCCCAGGCATCCTCCAACCTGGGAGATCCTTCCAGAGATCTCCAGTTGCTGCTCCACGTCAGCAATAGGAGCTGCGGAAGAGGCCCCACTGCTACTTGCCAGGCTAGCTTCCTGGACAAGCTGCTCATACTGGGGCTTCTGGAGGGTGTGATGTGTAACTACAACTTTAGTAATCCAAGTATGGGCGCCTGCTAGTGGCCTTTGCTTTCAGGCTCACATCTCAACCACTTCATACGGTTTAGCTTTAAATGCTGACTTCCCAGGCATCCTCCAACCTGGGAGATCCTTCCAGAGATCTCCAGTTGCTGCTCCACGTCAGCAATAGGAGCTGCGGAAGAGGCCCCACTGCTATTCGCCAGGATAGCTTCCTGGACAAGCTGCTTATACTGGGGTTCTGGAGGGTGTGATGTGTAACTACAACTTTAGTAATCCAAGTATGGGCGCCTGCTAGTGGCCTTTGCTTTCAGGCTCACATCTCAACCACTTCATACGGTTTAGCTTTAAATGCTGACTTCCCAGGCATCCTCCAACCTGGGAGATCCTTCCAGAGATCTCCAGTTGCTGCTCCACGTCAGCAATAGGAGCTGCGGAAGAGGCCCCACTGCTATTCGCCAGGATAGCTTCCTGGACAAGCTGCTTATACTGGGGCCTCTGGAGGGCGTGATGTGTAACTACAACTTTAGTAATCCAAGTATGGGCGCCTGCTAGTGGCCTTTGCTTTCAGGCTAACATCTCAACCACTTCATACGGTTTAGCTTTAAATGCTGACTTCCCAGGCATCCTCCAACCTGGGAGATCCTTCCAGAGATCTCCAGTTGCTGCTCCACGTCAGCAATAGGAGCTGCGGAAGAGGCCCCACTGCTACTTGCCAGGCTAGCTTCCTGGACAAGCTGCTCATACTGGGGCTTCTGGAGGGTGTGATGTGTAACTACAACTTTAGTAATCCAAGTATGGGCGCCTGCTAGTGGCCTTTGCTTTCAGGCTCACATCTCAACCACTTCATACGGTTTAGCTTTAAATGCTGACTTCCCAGGCATCCTCCAACCTGGGAGATCCTTCCAGAGATCTCCAGTTGCTGCTCCACGTCAGCAATAGGAGCTGCGGAAGAGGCCCCACTGCTATTCGCCAGGATAGCTTCCTGGACAAGCTGCTTATACTGGGGCCTCTGGAGGGCGTGATGTGTAACTACAACTTTAGTAATCCAAGTATGGGCGCCTGCTAGTGGCCTTTGCTTTCAGGCTAACATCTCAACCACTTCATACGGTTTAGCTTTAAATGCTGACTTCCCAGGCATCCTCCAACCTGGGAGATCCTTCCAGAGATCTCCAGTTGCTGCTCCACGTCAGCAATAGGAGCTGCAGGAGAGGCCCCACTGCTACTTGCCAGGCTAGCTTCCTGGACAAGCTGCTTATACTGGGGCTTCTGGAGGGTGTGATGTGTAACTACAACTTTAGTAATCCAAGTATGGGCGCCTGCTAGTGGCCTTTGCTTTCAGGCTCACATCTCAACCACTTCATACGGTTTAGCTTTAAATGCTGACTTCCCAGGCATCCTCCAACCTGGGAGATCCTTCCAGAGATCTCCAGTTGCTGCTCCACGTCAGCAATAGGAGCTGCGGGAGAGGCCCCACTGCTATTCGCCAGGATAGCTTCCTGGACAAGCTGCTTATACTGGGGCCTCTGGAGGGCGTGATGTGTAACTACAACTTTAGTAATCCAAGTATGGGCGCCTGCTAGTGGCCATCGCTTTCAGGCTCACATCTTACCCACTTCATACGGGTTAGCTTTAAATGCTGACTTCCCAGGCATCCTCCAACACCCACTGATGGAACGCTCAACCTTCCTATCACATCCTGATCCCACCAGCTTCGTCATCCAGACCACACATTCCTCTATCCTCACTAAACACAAACCAACCTCCAACGCAAGCTCGTATGGTATAAACAGTTCCATCGGACATGACTCGAACATGCAACACAAAAAAAGCTGCTTCAACTGAAAAACGAATAAATGAATAAAATTAATGCGAACTAGTCCTTCCTCTCTCTCTCTCTTTGTGGGTTAACGCAGTCTGAAGTTTACAAACATAAATTTCTTTAAATAATACTGCACATTTTTTTTACTGATTCTCTAAAGATATACCATTTCAACCTTCTACTACACAGATGAGAGACAAATAAAAGTGTATCAGGAGTTGAACATGGCGTATTCGAAACCTTTAGTGAACCAACATGTTTAACCATTTTGTTTCTATTTAAAATCTACGAAACGAAAATAATTATTAAACAAAATAAACAAACATGTTTCTTGTCGTTTACAAATTAAAATTGGAACATCACAACATACATTTTTTCCCCAAAAAATTGCATTTTCGAGAAAAGAAAACATAATTTTTTGTAATTCTTCCAAAAACCAACAGGTAGTCGATTTTTATTTGCATTCGTCCATTGTCAATTCCACACAGTATGTGAAAATATATCTATCTTTTTCGAGTTCACTCTTTACTCTTTGTTTTTTAAATCGAATAATTATGTTTCATATTAAAAACGTTACTTTTTTCTTATTACATCCAGGTACAACAAAACTATTTACACAGAAAAAACAGTATATTAATATACCTAATTTTTTGTTTCCTCTTTCTGAAGTTTCCATGATTTTTGGGTTTTTTTTTCATCGTTCGTATTTCTTTTCGCACAGTGAAAATCGTTTCAAAACTTCAGATTTAACTTTTTTTTGAAGATCAACGGAACAGTATGTATAAAAATGTCAGTTGAGCGAAACACATCTACAGGCTAAAAATCTTCGCATAAATTTTGATTCTTCGTTTTTTTTCCATATAAAATAAATTTCATTTTTTTGTCCATAATACAAAACTGGGCCACTGGAGCTGACAAGACGTCGCCGGAGTTTGTCTCAAAAATTTGTTTTTTTGAAGTTTTTCGGTTTTTCCCACGTTTTTTCAAAAAGGAAAAGAACGAAAAAAAAGAGAGATCTTCATGGAGCGCAAAATTGGAATGTAAATAATTTTAGGGTAAGTTTTATTGTTTTTTCTTTATACAAATAAAATAAATAATTTACTTTTTCCGAATAATAAAAGAATAATTTAGAGAGAATAACAATTTGGGAGGAAAAAATGGGAGGGGGGGAAAGGGAATTAAGGGTAACGATACAGTAAGTACTGACACACAGTACGAATAGGGCCCAGATCTGATGTTTAGGTTCACGTTATGGAAACTAGTTTCTTCGCTTCGCTTTTCCATTAAAATTGATCTAATCTATTTTTTTTTTTTTTTAAAGTTTAGACACGACATGAAAACTTTCTTTTTCTAGACAGATATGTACGATTAAAATTTGAGGGACCGAAAATAAATTATTAATAGAGTCCTGTACTTGTGGGCGTTCATGTCGAAAAGCTGACGATTTTTACGCGAGAGTTGCAAAGAAATTTTATTTTTGAAATGTCAGTAAATTTGCAAAATTGAGTGCTCAAGTCTACCAAAAAAAATGTTGAGACGTTGCATTGCTCAATCCAAAAACTTGAGTGGTTTTGCAATTTTACATTCGAAATATGGGTTGAATTGTACACGAATAATGAATATCATGGCGGTCAATCGAGACAGCACTCTTTAGAGTATGTTTGTTCTTAACATACTTCGTTCAACGTGGAAACAAGAGGCTAGATCGAGCACTCTATGGCGAGTTCGACTATGGCATTTATTTCCGAATGGAATTTTCCATGTCGAAAACACCTCATGACGAACCAATGAGCGCAGCATTCGTTTCTCGTCAACGAATTCTTCGAAAGCGACAAAAGCTGTTCCTCGTTACGAAAAGTCCTGCATGGTAACGGAAAGTATTCCGCACAACGAAAACTTTTCAAACTACCAGAAGTACAAAAATCTCTCGGTAAAAATTCGCGAGTAAATTTCGACATGAAACCTTTAGTACGAAAATCGAACATAATCGTTTCAGACAGCGATTCTCTTTACTACATTTTATTAATAATATGATAACACGACGTGAAAAACAAAATTTTTCCTTAAACATCGTCTTACAAGAGTAAAAACATGAGACTTTTTCTAGTAAAAATTTCCTCGTTTTTAATTTTTTTCAGGTTTTTTTTTAAACTTTTTTTTTTTCCAATTGTTTTACATAGAAGCAATTCGTCTACTAGAAACATCTAACGTTGAAACAGAAAGTTTTATTAATGAAAATGTAGTGCAGTGAATGGCCCAAAAGTTGATTTTTTGCCCGGATGAAATTGGCCCACTGTCACTTGGAACGAAAAATAAGTGTTTAGGCCAATAACAGAATGACAATTTCGAATATTTCGTCAAAAAATGTTTTTACATCGGGAATTTTAGTAGAAATAGCGTCGTCTCGATGGTTCCAATGAGAGGAATTGAGGGTAAAGGGCCCACCACTGAAATTTTATAGTGATGTTTCGTCGTGGGAGAATGAATGAACGTATAAATATTGCATAATGGGACTTTGAACAAATGTATGGTCCAGAACTGCAGGTCCGGGAGGCACTGGGTGCCGCCATTTTCCGAAGCTGGGAGGCTTCTTAAACGGTTTTCGCCACAACCACGCAGTAGTAATGCATAGAAATATATATCCTTCAAAAGGGTTCAGCTAGAACTGTGTAGGTACTAAAGAATTCACCATCAGATGGTATGAAAACTGCAGTGCTGGACTAGGATTTGTTGAAAGTAACGACTAAAGCGTACAATTTGGCTGTAAGATACGTTATTGTGCGCAGCAAAATATCGTAAACTGTACATAGAAAAGACTCATTTCAGTAGCCGGTTCTGTAGCCATAATTCCAAGTATGACAAACATTTTTTTAAATCGTTTTATGACGTTGTTTTTTTGGAAAAACATAACTGGAGTCGTTATAAATTTTATGATGAAAAAAATAACTATTTTGTAGGTACGTAATACATATTTCTGGATTTCCAAATAAATAAATAATTATAGGGGGGGATGACGGCCTCTAATGGGTTTAGTATGGAGTACAAAGTGACAGGGTGGGAATACAGTGGTCATGGATACTATACGGTACTGGTAGTCCGTTTTTTTGTTTAGAGCATCCATAAGTGAGTTTGTAGGTTATGAATGAGGCGAAGGGGTGGGGGAGGGGAGGGGCGCCTACAGGGAGTTACGCATATCGGCGAGGGAAAGGCGGGAAGTGGACATGGCGACTCCGCTGTCCGACGACATCGATTGGATGGAAGAGTGATCGTCGCTGTCACTCTGGTTGCTCGTGTATCCGATCACGTCGACTTCATCTGAAAAATCCACAAGAAATTGTTAGCAGGGCGTTGATCATTGCTAAGAATTGAAGAGTGAGTCTTCATATTGATACAACTATAAAGAAGATTTTATTCAGCGACGTATAAGACTGCTGATTCGTCCTCATGGATGCCATAGGTTCCATTATGCAATGACTGACCTCAATCAAATTTTTTTTATAACGGCCAAAATGGCAATACAATCGTCAAACAAGCAAGACACGAAACAAATACAACGAAAAAGAAATACATGACGAATTGGATATCAAGGTGTAGTAGGTAACTGGGCAAGCTACCAGGCCATTAGTTATAGTTCTTTTATAGACTTCAGAGTGAAGAAATAACGGACGCGGGGAGCAGCTAAGAAGATGGGTTTGAGTACAGACGGTCTGACGGACGGAGCCAAAGAAGAAAGGACAAGGATAAGAGCAGTTTAAGAGAATTTAAGTTTGATCGGTTCGACCAAGAGATCGAGGAATGGTCGTAATATGTAATGAGATTCGAAATCGCCTCAAGTAGGCAGGGAATAGTAGACCATGCGGATCGAGCCATAATGAGGAATTTCACCATGTCGGAATTTCCTATTTTTGACCCCAAAATCGGATTCAGCACCTCTAAAAACCCCCTATGGCAAACTTTCAGCCCGAACTTCCTAATTTACGAATAAACAAAACAGGTAGAAAATACGAATGTTTAAAAAAAACCGGGAAAATGACGTCAACCTGGAATAGTTCATTTATGGCCGCTTGAAGCGCTGAGATCGAGAAATCCATAGTCCCCAGATGCAAAATTTCATGAAACAGTAAAGTTCAAAATCGAAAAACTGAAGAAAAAAATAGAAAAAGCGAGATAGGGAAAATTAGGTTTCCTCTGTTTTTGTTTGATAACTTTTCTCTTAGAAAACACGATTTCGTCGTCCCAATGGGCAACACTGGGAGGAGACGGCGATCCGAACAGCCCAATCAGCGAGCGTTCCCGCTGCACGTCTGTTTTCCCGGTTAGTTTTGAAATTAAAAATTTTGACTTATTCTCTTATTTTCCGAAATCAGCCCGATTTTCATCTATCCCACACCATTAACTATTCAGGAAAAATGCAAACAGAAATCGGTGAAATTCCTCATTTTGCTGTCGTCCATAGGTCCCGAACCGTTTCGCGTAGTGGTGGATAGTTTCTCGCCACAGGATGTTGAAACTGCGGTTTACGAGGAATTGAAGCGAGTATTGAAGGGGTTTTACTGCAAGGAAACATGTGTGTTCGCGGAGAGGCGCGCGTTTGCCTTAAGATGGAGAAGAGCTGAGGAAAGTATTGCCCAGTATGTATTAGAGTTGAAGAAGGTGGCAAAAACATGTGAATTTGGGGCCACGTTGGAGGAACGGTTGCAGGAGCAACTGATTTTAGGCATAGACGAACCCAGTTGGCAGGAGGAACTGATAGATACATCAGAAAATAGAGACTACGTTCCTCGATGTGGAGAAAACAGCATTGCTCCTAGAAAAAGCCACAACCCAGCAAAAACGGCTCAAGGAGTTAGCAACTCCACACCTAGCGGGCAGTGGCGTCTCCTCCAGGCAAACATAGTAAACACTGTTTGCCTTAGAAAAATATGCAGAATGGATTAATTTTTGTTCTTTTATATTGTTAATACAATTTAGGGACTATTTCATGATAACCAAGGTAGTTGGATGAAATAGGAGAATGGAATAAGTGCGTATTTTGCCTAGGATATAGCTGCAACACACCAGATAGTTGTAGTAGAGATTGGTAACTACGATAGCGCGGGGCCAAGTGATGCAAGGCAAACTGTTCAAAAAAATGAATTGTGTGGGAGTGTTTTGGATGACAGGCGACGATCAGCGGGTAGGCGAGGAGTTAGCGCGGGATGTAGTATTGCTATACCCCCAGTACCGTAGCCTCAGCCAAGGCAAACAACCGAGGAGCTGTTTCGTGGCCATGAGAGCAGATAACATTGGAAGATGAGCCATGGATACTAAGCCATGGGTTACGCTTCCTTAGCAACCAGTAATCAAATTTTTTAATAAATGAATTACTTATTTCTTCAAATAGAGTGTAAAGCGTTTATTTCATCTAAAAAAAAATTTGATTATAAAGCGAAAACATGGTTGGTAAGTAGTGACAATGGCAAAGCTGTGTTCTTTGCTGACGTACAAAAAATAATAAACTTTTGTGTAATAATTTGCTGCATTTTTCATCATTGTTTATTCCTCCAAGACTGGTCAAGCTGTTTGCCTGACGAATATTCTCACCTGACGCCCCTGCAAGCGGGTTTATATACGAATAAGAACCATCAAATTCTTGTAAGTCAAATCACGGAATCTTTTAATGTGTCACTCATGACAAACAACTATAACTAATGGCCTGGTAGCTTGCCCAGTTACCTACTACACACAAGGTAACTGATAAAATAAACGGAAAAAATCACTTATTTTATAAATTTCAGCGTTGATTAATAAATAACTTTATACTACGTTCAAATGACTAAACAGTTAGAGAAAGTAAATTATCTGGCAAAGAATGATGGTATCTGACACTATTCTGCATCGGTTCACAACTCGAGTCGGTCGGAAATCAGTGAAAGAATGCGTGTTGTGGATATGGATAGACCCCTCCCTGGAGGAAGCAAGAGTTCTTAAGAACCTAATACAAGCACGTGAAGCTAAGGTATAGTTAGGCAATTCAATTCTTTGAAGCGACCACAACTTTCAGCATAATCAAGGGCCAATTTTATTCTCATTGCCGATTTCCGTAACTTAAAAACAACTTTCCTCCGATCAGAACAACCCCAAAAAGCAACACCTTATGAAGCCCGACTCATGAAAAGCGCGAAGAACACATCGCGGATCACTGGGAACGAAACAGAGCCAAGAAGACTTGCGAACTTAGCGGCAAGTTGCTCGACTTGAGATTTCCAGGAGAGTATTGTCCATCTTCAGTCCCAGTAAATTAATAGAGATCACAGATCGTCCGTTGAGGGAAAAATGAAGATCCTGGTTTTGTCAACATTGAGACGAAAAGAGTTTTCATTGTACTAGGACTTCACCAGCTGGTCCTCATTACCAATACTGTTGCCGAAATCAGGGCCAGGACAGCCATAACCCAAGATCGTCACATCATCAGCAAACAAGTATACCTTTTCTGGGCGATCATCAAACTGGTAAGCAAGGTCGTTACATATAACAAGAAAGGCGTAAGTGAGAAACGTAAGCGTAAGAAACCTAGAAGTAGATAGGAGATTAACTTTCAACACGCCTTGGTCCAACTCTGTAGGATGCTTTTTGGACTTCACCAGCTGGTCCGCATTACCATTACTTCATTGTACTAGGACTTCACCAGCTGGTCTGGATTACCAATACTGTTGCCGAGATCAGGGCCAGGACAGCCATAACCCAAGATCGTCACATCATCAGCAAACAAGTATACCTTTTCTGGGCGATCATCAAACTGGTAAGCAAGGTCATTACATATAACAAGAAAGGCGTAAGTGAGAAACATAAGCGTAAGAAACCTAGAAGTAGATAGGAGATTCACTTTCAACACGCCTTGGTCCAACTCTGTAGGATGCTTTTTGGACTTCACCAGTTGGTCCGCATTACCATTACTTCATTGTACTAGGACTTCACCAGCTGGTCCGCATTACCAATACTGTTGCCGAGATCAGGGCCAGGACAGCCATAACCCAAGATCGTCACATCATCAGCAAACAAGTATACCTTTTCTGGGCGATCATCAAACTGGTAAGCAAGGTCATTACATATAACAAGAAAGGCGTAAGTGAGAAACATAAGCGTAAGAAACCTAGAAGTAGATAGGAGATTCACTTTCAACACGCCTTGGTCCAACTCTTGTAGGGTGCTTTTTGGACTTCACCAGTTGGTCCGCATTACCATTACTTCATTGCACTAGGACTTCACCAGCTGGTCCGTATTACCAATACAGTTGCCGAGATCAGGGCCAGGACAGCCATAACCCAAGATCGTCACATCATCAGCAAACAAGTATACCTTTTCTGGGCGATCATCAAACTGGTAAGCAAGGTCATTACATATAACAAGAAAGGCGTAAGTGAGAAACATAAGCGTAAGAAACCTAGAAGTAGATAGGAGATTCACTTTCAACACGCCTTGGTCCAACTCTTGTAGGGTGCTTTTTGGACTTCACCAGTTGGTCCGCATTACCATTACTTCATTGTACTAGGACTTCACCAGCTGGTCCGTATTACCAATACAGTTGCCGAGATCAGGGCCAGGACAGCCATAACCCAAGATCGTCACATCATCAGCAAACAAGTATACCTTTTCTGGGCGATCATCAAACTGGTAAGCAAGTTCGTTACATGTAACAAGAAAGGCGTAAGTGAGAAAAGTAAGCGTCAGAAACTTAGAAGTAGATAGGAGATTCACTTTCAACACGCCTTGGTCCAACTCTGTAGGATGCTTTTTGGACTTCAACCAACTGTGATTGGTAGCCTCCGTTCAAGACCAGTTACACTATGATCCTCATGAAATGGTAATTCCAATGCAACCATAGCTAACTGTAAGACCAGCTTGAATAACAACTTTCTGCGTGCCATTATTGAATTGCAACCTGGTGCCATTATGAGTAAATTATGGTATTAGAGAAGGAGTACAGGTTGAGAAGTAGTCATAGCCAACTTCCATTTGGTTCATCTCGGATCACAACAACCAACTTTCGGCTGCTATCTCCAGAGCCATTCACATTAAGTCGTACTGCCTTCCTACTTAAGAAGATGGCTTCCAGTGCAGCCATAGCCTCCTGGAAGCCTCGGTAAGCTGCACTATAACAAATAAAAATAAAGAACCAATTATCCAGCCTCAAGACATTTACCAGATTCGGAGATGGACGAAGGCGATGAAAGGTGGAAGGAAGACAAGGCGGAGATGTTGGAGTGGGTCGAGGAGACTGTGGACGCGGAACACTCCGAAATGGACCTCCGCTTGTTCGCTCCACACAGGGAGTCCATTTTCCGCCGCAGGAATCTGTGCTCCCTTTGCAGGTGTTCCTTTTGGACTGCCGCTCGCCTCTCCTGTTGCTCCAGGCTCTGCACACATCCAAAAATAAAAATTGATAACTTACAACTGGAAAAATAGTATACTCTTGCATATTCGTTTATTATTTTCAATAATGAACTTTTGGAATGTTCTAAGAATTTTTTTTGTTTAACCCTTTAGCGTTTTGTGTCCTTCTCAGAGGGACACATCGTAGCTACGCTGGATGCACACCCATCTGAACGAGATCTTGGACCTAGACGTATTGTCCACAACATCGAGCACAACGAATTACAACCCATTCGATCTACTTTTTGTTCCTGTGCATCACATTTTTCAGTTCTTTGTCAATGTTTGGATTGTCAACGCCAGAGTAAGTGAAACTATATTAATTATTAGATTCATTGCGAAAAGAACAATATTTATAAATCGATCTTATCTTGAGTTATGATTTTTCAAAATATGGGATCAGCATAGGGATGGGTATCGTTACCTAAGTATCGATACTGTACCGTATCCGAGTATCGATACTTTAGTGTCACAAACTATCAATATTTTCCAATATTCTTAAGAAAAATAATTTCTTCAACAATGTTTATTCGATTTTCACAATCAAGAGTCGAAGCAGAGGGATTTTCTCCATGATATTAACGTTATTTGTGCAACCAAAGAGTAATGACCCAAAAGCCTCTCTACCTTCTTCAAACCCATACCCCCCCCCCCCCCCCTGTTTTTCGAATTTAGTGTGAAACGTTTATTTCTTCAAAATAAACTTGATTGTGAAGCGAAAATAAAGTTGGTAGGAAGTGACAATGGCAAATCTGTGTTCTTTGCAGGCGAGTCATCTACACTGAAAAATGATAAACCTTTGTGTAATAATTTTTTGTCTGATGCGCTACTATATTTGAGTGAGTACGAAATAAAATTTGACTCACCTTAATGAACCTTTTGGCTTTGGTGAGGAGGCCGAGGGTGGTGTGCCGGGATGAGTCGCCGCCCAGCGGGACCATTTCTTTCAGTTTTTCCAGGCAATTCCTGAGATGCGCCCTCCTGCAACACAGAAATCGAAATTTTTATTATTACCATCAGGAAGAAAGTTCTTTCTTTTCTATAGACATCAATGCAATTTTAGCATCATTTCGAATTTCTTATTACCCTCAGTTTTTCGGTTTACGAACACAATTTTGAAACGAAAAATTTGTACGTCCTCTAACACGTCTGATATAATAATTCATTGTTGGTGTTACGTTTTTCTCCAGAGTTCAAAAATTCGGAGAAAGACTGAATACGAAGTTAGTAAATTTCATAGTGATCAGTACTTAAAAATTGGGCACTGATCAGTAGCTTTGGTACCAAGATGGTAGCATTTAGTGTAATCAAACGCTCGCTATGGATAACAATAGCCACATCAAATGAACCGATTCGAAGCAATGACGAACGATTGTGTCATCCCGAAATGACTCAACTTCCTGACAACCATCCTTTGTTTGATCAAATGTTCAATCCATAACAGATTGATAAACAATTTGTACTTTCTTCAACCTACATAACGGTGAAAATTCGTCGTTGGTTCATTTAATATCACGTTAGATATGGCGGATATGACGTTCCAATGTTTTCTTTTGCAAATTACGATATTGGGAGGAACATTACTTTGATGGAAATGCAGTTCCGTGAGAGTTTTACTGGTTAGAAAGTTCGAAAAACTTACTCTCAATAAATGACATGCATAGCGGGCGAATAACTTTAATTATAATCAATAGTACTTAATGTATTTTGATGATAACTTAATTAAGGCCTTAGGACAACTACGCCAAAACTAATGATACCGAAAAATGCTACCAGAAAATTATTCACAACTATTACAATCCTATCAAATCGATACTTCAGAGTAAAGTATGAAAATGCCTACTCAGAAGCTCTCAACATTCGCAATGGCGTTCCACAAGGAAGTATACTTGGCCCACTCCTGTACGTCGTCTTCACTAATGATTTGCCAATAGGAGATGGGAACACAGTGATAACGCGCAGACGACGCAGCTGTGCTTGCAGTTGGTGAACCATGCAACAATCTTCAAAACTAAATACCATACCAACGTACAGTATGCACTGGGTATGTTTTGAAGATGTTAGGAGTCCATATTCACGTTCTACTCTTCTCCGTGAACTCATAGAGTACCCACACGGCTACTATTTCTGGGTACAACAAATGTACGTACGTTTTCATTACATACATGAATGTAAGACTCATTGAACCTTCATCATAGTTAAAGATTATTATTAGATTAGATTATAATACAAAGTACGAACTGTAGGGAGAGGTCCGGCAGTCAAAGCTGACACACCTCCAAGGAAACACCTCTAAGGAAACACCTCTTCCCTTGTAAATTTTATTAAAAGTTGCATTTCGTGTAGTTTGAATTATTTTGTCTGCGTAAAGTGTATTTCGTTTGGAGTGCCTTCGGAGGAGTAACTTTCGTTGTAGATTCAGGTGAGATTTAAAACCCAGTAATTATTAGGTTAAGATTATTTTCATTTTTGTAATTTTTCTATTATTTGTAATTCCAGTAAAAAACAATGGAAAGACTGCATCTAACGAAGAGTTGATTTGTTTGGATAAAAGAAAAAGAGACCTATCTTACATGAATATTTAGATATATACTTTTTTAAATTTGTGGACAATTTCAATTTTTGGAAAGTGCATCGGTATCAGAAATTTTGTGCTGAATCCGAATATACCTTTACTATGATTGTGAAGGTAATAACCACAAAAACCGGAAAACCCCGTTTTTTGACTATTTTTGAAATTTGGACCACTTTTTTTAAAAGTAGGAGGTCTTAAATGCGTGTACTGCGACCAACAAGATCTATTGTGGAGTGCCTCCAGGCTATGTTAGCCCACTAAGAAGGGTTTATTGAACACCCCTTCCCCTTCTCACCACTTTTTGGCAAAGCAGAGAAGATTGGTGTACGCCACCTTAGAGATGGTGTCAGGAGCTAAGACATCATTTCCGAGGATTGTGTATCAAGCTCGACCCAGTGCTTCCCAGTGGCACATGATGTGTTCGGCATCTTCCGTTTCCATGTCGCAGAAGCGGCAGATGTCCGTTGTTTGTTTGCTCATCTTCTATAGGTGACAGCAAAGTGGGCAGTGACCTGTTAGTAGACCCACAAGTATTCTGACGTCCTTCTTAGGCATAGCTATAAGTTCTTGAGCCCGTTTCTAAGAGAACGTCACAAATAGTTTTGCCTGTCTCAGGCCTGGGAGGTTCTGCCAGTATTCTACTCGCTCATTTCTTTCCCAGTTGTTAACCACATTCTGTAAGGAGCTTTTGGTGGTTTCCAGGAATGGTTCCGGTCCAATCGGCAGGGACTCGGAGCCTCTTTTCGCGAGACGATCAGCAGTTTCATGACCTTCATGTTCAGGAATCCAGAGTAGGGTAAATTCGGACCACTTAGGGTTTCCAAAATTTCTGGCTAAACAATTAATCTAGTTATCGAGGAGTGAATGTTCCAAAACGGATTTCAGTGGAAAATTTTTTTAAATTTCGCTATAAGGCATATAAGGCAACGCCAAGACAAGGCATCAAAACGGAGGATAAAGATGAAATAAAATTAGTTCATATAGATTTCTCCAATCGTAAGCTCGACTACGCTCCGTTTTACCTCATAATCGAAACAATACCACATGACAATGGAGCACAACTGGGCATGTCCCTGGATGGAAAATTGCTGTGTAACATGTCAAGGACAAGGCGGAATTGGTACACAAATTCAGAAAAGTGTACTGGTTGATGGGTCGATTCCCAAAAATGTAGGTCTAGAACAAATCAGCACGGTTCTACAAATCCTCAAGCCAGTTAAGACATATGGGGTGGAGTTGTGGGGAGCTACTCAGACGTTTCGAGAGTACAGGCGTTCTCGCGAATGAAAAAATCCGTTGTGAACTACGGGGGATAATTTTAACAAACAGATAAAGCGATCACGATAATATGCCAATAATATGCTGCTGATAAGTTGCCTGATGCAATATTCAAAGAAAAATATAAATAAAAATTTTACAAAATATTTTCATATATAGTTTTTGTTGTGGCGGTTCTACTGAACTATATAATTGTTAAAATATTTTTGAATGAATTTCACATAAAGATAGAAAAAGATGGAATCTGATATTTCGATACACAATCTTGGTCATAGAAAGTAGAATGAAATTCTCTCTTGATGTCCTGGTTGTCGTTCATATCATCGCTACTATGGATATTTGAATTGAAAAATGTTTAATAAACATAATATGATGTTTTTTGAATCATTGAGGTTGAGGCCTATTGGTCGATGGGTAAATATCTCAGACTGTTGTAGCAGACGATTATTTGCGGTATATGGCATCTTTTTCAACACTTGGACTCCAAAGCTTTCGTCAAACTTTGCAGCATGGGATAGAGAATATTCCTTCACTGGGAGTTGACGTAGTTGGTTGATGGATGCTCTGTGGTTATTCATAATGTAGGTTCATTGTGATGGCTTTACCTACGTACAATACTGGAGCATCCACGCAAACTAGAATACTGGAGCATTTTACGCAAACCAACCGGTAAACACATCTGTTTGATTGACACTTTGGTATACCTTGACATCTAGGTGTGCCTTGTGTTTGCAGATGTGAAATGTGGTGATTCAATCATCAAATTGCACTATTTGCACCTCAGGCGACGACACGGATGTAACCCAGCAGACTGGTTCTGGAGGATGTGAATGGGGATGTCGATGAGACAAAATGTCTCCCAAATTCCTTCCTTGTCGATAGGTCACTCGTGCCATTTCCCCGGATACGTTAATGTTTTACTTATATATATACTTAACAAAATATTTATATGTAGCCGCCCCCACAGATAGTCTAGACCTATCCCGAGTTGGGATCTCCATGCCAAGCACCCTGGAAGAAGAGTGTGAGGACCCTGGGTTCTCCCTAGATACTTCTTCAATCGTCAGTCGGGTTCAGGACGAGCCAGTGAACTGACCGCAAGGGGAGTTTCGGCGGTCTAGAGCTATGTAATCGATTTATAATCCGTTTTGAACCAAGTTATGGTAGAATACAGTTTTTTCTTTAAACGCGAGTGATTGATGATCCTGACAACCAACTGGAAGAAGAGGAAATACCGGAGAATGGAATAAGAGTTATCCCATCTCCATCATATACGATCGTACAAGTAAAAAAATTGATAGTTTACAGTTTGTGAAGGTAACGTCAGCTTACTGGTCGGAAGAAAACTATCTACTTCCCACTTGAATGCACGCATTACTAAATACAATGTTTCAAAAGCTCACTATGACTACAAGATAAAGATCTCGCCTAGGCTCACCACAACATGAAACCGCATAACCCGGAAATTTATATGGGAAAAAATGTCCAACGAAAACCAAACTACTAGAAAAAAAGGCTCATATTTGCATGTAATTATATCGGATGGTAGTAATTATTCCGAGGTGATAAGCCAGCAGGGACGCACGAGGGGAAGGGTGGTCCCCGTCACCTGCACACCAGATGGAGTCGGCCGTTTTCGAGAGGTTTCATGAATGAATAATACGGAAGTGTGCGTGTTTGAATGCGTATGTTGTGCGTAGGTGTATGGGAGACCGTGTTTGTGTGAACAAGCATACTCAAGGGCCGCGGGGGGTCGATTGAATGAGGTCCCACATGCTGGCATACCTGAGAAATTGTAGCGATGGGAAAACTTGTCTTCGAAGGACTATTCAACGGTCTTCAAGTGAACTTTGTTACCTACGTCTGACAACAGAAGCTCATAGTGGCCAACACCTAGAGAACACCAGCAAAAACTGCATCGAATGGGATCAACACCAGCTCTCTATGTTTGTATTCAGCTGAAGAGAGAATCTAATTTGGCTCTATCAAATTTGATCTTTTTAAATTTAGAAATCCATTTTTTTCAACCCAAAAATTATCAATTAAAAAAGTTTTATTCCTGCAGCATGAATACATTTTCAAAGGAATATTTTAATCGTTTTTCAGCCATTTTTGAATTTTGTGATTGTTGTGGAGAAGGAAGCAGATAGAACGTCGTTATCCTTCATAATTTAGTTTATTTTGGCTAGCGCTTTCGGGGCGAGCTGTGGCCCCTTACTCAAGCCTACAACACTTTTGAATTTAATATTTTTTACCCTATAATATACTAAATTCCGAATACACCACACATTACCATATCCTACCAAGGTAGCATTTTACACCAAAAACCTCCAATAATGCTACTTGTTAGGGATGGGACATCGATGTTTTGCTCGTAATATCGATGTTTTTAACATCGATGTTTCGGTTCGATGATATCGATATGTCGACGAGATGGTCTCATAACATCGTTTGATGAATTTGACCTACTAGGTACTACAAGGGAACCAGACAAAATCCAATTTCAGACCAGATAACTTCATTGAATTTACTTTGAATTTGAAGAACATCTATTAGGAAACTACTCTAATGTAATGTGGTTACGATAGCTACGGAGTTACAAATTAATGTTAGTAAGATAAGATTGACAAAATTGAATAAAGTGCTGTGTAGTTTGAGGTTTAGGGCTACACAGTAGTCCCTAAAGACACACACAGTAGTCACAGTAGTCCCAGTAGTAGGTTTAGGGGGTGCTGGGTAGTTTGTAGTTTGGTGTTTTGAGGTGGTGCTGTGTGGTTTGCGGTGTAGTTTGAGGTGATTAGTATTTTATTATAAGTATTTCTGGATTCATTCCGGCCTTCGACAACAGTAGCAAAACAATGGCGCAGTCGGTATGACTCTGCTGGGAAGAAAGGAGGTATTCAGAATAGTTTAAAATGGGGTGAACATCCTAAACCTGCTGAGTGGGACCTGTTCAGGTGTTTCACCGCTGCATCCAGCGTAGTGTTTCAGCCTCCAGCATGAGTCGGAATGAATCCAGAAATACTTATAATAAAATACAAATCATTCCATCGTAAATCTCAAACTACACAGCACTTTATTCAATGTTGTCAATCTTTTCTTACTAACATTAGTTTGCAACTCCGTAGCTATGGTAACCACATTGCATAGGGTAGTAATGGAGTAGTTTCCTAACAACATCTCCTACCCTTCAATAGTTGTGATCAGCTACCTCTTCGCATTTCTGTCCATTCACTTCCTTAGCTCAGTGGTAACGAGCTCCGACTCAGAAGTGTAAATATAGCTTAGTCGGAACGATAGGAGGTCGATCCCCGGTCGAGGGACGTTAATTTTTGATGATTCAGCAAATCATCACTTTACATAACAATATAATTACTGGAAAACAATAGGAAAAAAGTCTCTTTATGCTTGAACCAATAATGGAAATGGGGAAGGTATGGGATATCGAAATGAAGTGCATAAAAATCAGATAATTTGTCACGAATGAAAAAAATTATAATGGAGTAGGTTATCCAGTAAAATAAAAGCACGTCAAAAGAAAAAATATCTACTTCTTATGAATGGAGGAAGAGCAGCCTCATCAGGTTTCCCAAATGAATTAAATTTCCCGCTTTTTCGATGTTTTTCATACGATGTTCCATCGATATCGATGTTTCTATGAAATATCGACATCGACATCGATGTTTTCTGTTCGATATCCCATCCCTACTACTTGTCCCCACTGGCTTGAGAGTACCAACACGTAGATTAATGATTTTTTCGATTTGGCAGCCATTTTGGGAGTTTCACCCCAATCAAAAATAAAGAGCGGATTCCAAATACACCACGTCTATTAATTTGATGTAGACGGTAATTTCCACTAAAAAGTGAAAATCCCTACTTTGAGCCTACTTTTTGAAATTTTGATCCTTTTAGAGTTGTCCAAAAATCCTGACTTATCTACTCGCTTTCAAGTATTTCATTCTCCAAAAATTTTGCAAAAAAAAAGTGGCCTCCATCCACAAAAACCTTCTTTCATTTGGCTTCCACAATATCGAAGTTGAGAAAGTTTAATACTCGTGGAGCAAGTAGAAAACATCTGATCTAAATCAAAATTATCACTCGCATTTTGAGTTCCAGAGTTGCCTGTACAAGTTTGATTCCGTGTCAGTCTGTCAGAGCCAAAACCGTACGATTTGCATGTAATTTTCAGGAAATGTGCGAGAAAGTCTCTAAAGAGAACCTAAGGAGTAGTTTCATTGCTGTTCGACAAACAGAAGCGTGTGCGCATGCGTGAAAACCCTTAAAAATAAGCGTTTTCAACAGTCCAAAATCGCCCGAATTCGGAGTTTTTTTTTTGGTTTATGCTCCAAGGCGATTGCGAGTGCCTGGCACGAAGCAGAAAAACTTCGAAATCGTTTTCCCGGACAAAACTACGAGAAAATCGTCCTATTTAGGTTCAGTTTTAAGGCATTACGTACATTAAACCCCATAGCAAACTTGAACCTTCTAAAACAACGATTTCTCTCTGTAGCCGTTCGATTATGCTTCAGTTTGGAAGGTAGCTGGTTCCAGTAATAGTTGATGAATTTCTGGCCGATTCGATGATTTTCACAGGTGAAATCAAATTTTTAATCGTATTGTAGTTTTTATATTATGCAGAATACCAGTAACCTGACCGTTTAGTTAATTTCTATTCATACCCGTTTCATTCATTGCGAGGATGCTTTACTGCCCACCTAACTTGGCACAAGTTTTTAGGACGTCCCACAGTAAGACTTGGGCGTCCTTATGCGATCGATCTGGGGTAAAGTTGGACAACACTCAACAGAAAAAAAAAATAACCACACAGTAATCCGTTTTAGACCATTCTGAATCCAAATCCGCGAAAAAAACCATAGGTGTATGTCTGTGTGTGTGTGTGTGTGTGTATGTGTATGTGTGTGTATGTGTGTGTGTGTGTGTGTGTGTGTGTGTGTAACAAAATCTTGTGTACTCTGCACAGGCCTTAGTTCTCAACCGATTTTCCTGGTTCTTTTTTTGTTCGTCGCGGAAAACTATCTAGTTGTGCACTACGTCGCCGGAATTTCGAATTTTGCCTTTTAAGGGGAGGAAAGGGGGGGTTAATGCTCGAAAAACATGCGTTTTTGGGAATGATCTTGTGTACTCTGCCCAGGCCTTAGTTATCAAACGATTTTCGTGGTTCTTTTTTCGTTTGACGCGGAATACTATCTAGTTGTGCACTACGGCGCCGGAATTTTGGATTTTGCTTTTTAAGAGGGGGAAAGGGGGGGTTAATGCTTAAAAAACGTGCGTTTGCGGGCATGATCTTGTAAACTCTGCCCAGGCCTCAATTTCCAACCGATTTGCGTGTTTCTTTTTTTGTTTGACTCAAATAACTTCCGAGTTGTACATGATTTCACCAGAGTACCAAAATTCGCAAGGGGAGGGGGTGAGTGGGGGGATAATATTCACAGAATATCCAATTTTTCAATATTTCGGTTCGTTTACTGCTTACTAACTGTCCCCAAGCTTTGAAATTGAGGAAAAATTCTCATTATACCTCCGGATTTTCATGAATTATTCTCTGTACCACCATGGAACTAATATTGGTGCCACCATGGTGCCATAATGCCATAAACCGCTTATTTCGTGTTTTTTTTTTTTGTGTTTCACCTTGAATACAGATGTGAATTTGACGGACTGCCTACCAAAACTAACAGATGAAAGTTCAATGTTACGACGTATTTCCGCTTTGGTGCCAGACCGGCACCATTGGAGGAGGAGGAGGGGGGGGGGGGGGTGAACTAGAATTCGCATGTTGGGTGTCGTAGAGCATGGATTTTAAAATGCTCTTCAGATTCGAGGCTCCCATGCGGCTAGAAATGTTAAGGTGGATAATGGTGGGGGGGGGGTTTCAGTATTTCTTGCCTAAAGTACTAATAAATAAATTACATCGAGTGAAACAGTTTTATCACTCAACAACTGGTTAAACTGATCTAATGCTTATCCAATGGGACGTCCCCTGGAATGCATGCATTACTAAACAATATGTTTCATTTGAAATAACTTGATAAAATTTGAGATTCGTTTTTTGATTACTACCCACAGGCGAATATCGTCAGGGGAGAAATCATGGGGCACGCAGCAATATTTTTACGATTCTGACGCCATTTGTATTCAATCGACGTAAAACTACGGTAAAAGTTTCACTGAAGGTTGACGCAAGCATGGGTTGCGTCCGGATGACTTCACTGGCGTCTTTAAAAATCCGACTGTCTTGTGGAGCCCACCAAACGTCCCAAAATATCCCGCCTTTAATGGGGAACTTTCTCAACCGAGTTCCCCTCCCGTCCATAAGCGTCACATCGCAGACATTCGTCTTCCTTGGCTCCCCAAAAACTTTTAAGAACGATAGTAATGAATCGGAGTTGAGAGAGGAATTCCATTCAATGCGAGCCGATACTTTCAAATCCTTTCAATAACCACCCAGTAATAGAAGTCCAACAAGACACTAATGAAGACCCACGTATTGTTCATTTGGGTTCCTGTGAAATAATAATAAATAAATAATTATATTTTATTATTATTATAAATTAATTTTATATTTAATGGGATTTATAGTGTTATTTTGTGCCGGTTTAGGATGTTCAATTAAATAATATATTGACGGCTGTGCGTCGGCTGAAGCCATCTTGTCTCTCTCTCATGTCATATAATAAAAAGTGATCTGATCGAGTCCGACTTAATCAATTAAAATAATGTTCCTAAACGTCCATAGAATAATACACCTGGACATTCTGGGACAAAAGAAAACTGCACGGTGGACAATTAGGCGAGTTCTGGACATCTCAAAATGTTCATCGTTCGATCAGGGCAACCATGCTGTCAAAGGGAGCACAATACCCAAAAATTTAACCATAAGTTATCTTCGAGTTAAAACCGTTCAAGGATCCATCATCGTGATTGGAAACCACCAGCAAGGTTTGAATCATACTTTTTTTTTGACTAGTTTTATTGCACCAAGTTACAACTCATAAGCAACATTCTTCTGATACATAGTGGTGTACGTCAATAAAACTAAGATACTTCACTTATTTGTATGTGCAAGTAGGTACCAGCTGTAAGAGGTCCCTAAGCCTGGGAGGTCTTAGGTGCTAAAATCTTATTATATGGTGAAAAGTACAAGGGTATAATGAAATACTCATCTTCTTTCCAAGTCGATGCATTTCGAGCGGTGGTCTCCACTCTTCATCAGGATATGTATTAGAAAGAGATACAAGGCGGGGTGGTTCGTTTTTAAGATATAGTGGGTACTTAAATTGCAAATCAATGTTGCATACACAGGTGCTGATCGCAGGCAGTGAAACAAATTGTAGGTACAATGGTGGGTAAGTGCAGGCAACATACCAAAAAATTCGGACAGAAGGGATTACCCTTGGAGAAACTTCTGGTTAATTTGCCGCTGCAAAATTTTGACTGGCGTTATCAATACAATTATATAAGTGATATGGTATTGACAGGCTCTCATTTCAAGGATAAAAGTAGGCATCTTCAGTTGGCATCCATTTCCAGGGCATGGGGTGGTATTTTGACAGCCTTCGCCATTTTCTTTCAAGTCATCTCTTCCCGTCTTAGCATCCTGTATAATAAAAAAAAAATCTTATCTTCCAAAAAAACACGATTCATATTGTGCATTTCCACATTAGCTTTTCAAAATTTAACGCATAATTCGTTTGTTCGTTTGAATCCAGTGGAGATCAAAAATTTTACATCTCGCAAATAGGTGTGGTCGCTGGCCCCCACGGGATGACCAGCCCCCACCACTATAACCTTTATTGGATTTCGCATGATTATTTCATCTCAATCAAAGTATTACGAACAATAATAGGTAGTGAGGATACTCCGGAAACCTCTGTCTCGTTCTGGAAAAAGCTTTTGAAATCCACAAAATACCACCCCATGCCCTGGAAATGGATGCCAACTGAAGATGCCTACTTTTATCCTTGAAATGAGAGCCTGTCAATACCATATCACTTATATAATTGTATTGATAACGCCAGTCAAAATTTTGCAGCGGCAAATTAACCAGAAGTTTCTCCAATCCCTTGTGTCCGAATTTTTTGGTATGCTGCCTGCACTTACCCACCATTGTACCTACAATTTGTTTCACTGCCTGCGATCAGCACCTGTGTATGCAACATTGATTTGCAATTTAAGAACCCACTATATCTTAAAAACGAACCACCCCGCCTTGTATCTCTTTCTAATACATATCCTGATGAAGAGTGGAGACCACCGCTCGAAATGCATCGACTTGGAAAGAAGAAGAGTATTTCATTATACCCTTGTAGGTACTTTTCACCATATAATAAGATTTTAGCACCTAAGACCTCCCAGGCTTAGGGACCTCTTACAGCTGGTACCTACTTGCACATACAAATATTATACTTACCCAGCTTTTAAAAATATCATTTTGAAATACTTCACTTAGTTCTAATTGTCCTGAAAATTGTGCTTCGTGATGGTCACACTAAGTGGATTAGATCGTGTGGCTTGGTTCTCTTAAGTCTTCTAAGCAGATTATCTGTGTTGAGTAGCTGAATCATACATGAAATCGCCAATCTCCTTCATTTTGGTTCATTATTTTCCATAATGAACCATTGGAATTGATTTTTACCCCTCCCCCACCCTCCCACCCTCAAAGTTTAATGGTTTACGTTTCAAGGTACTTAGAATCAGAAAATCGAATACAAAATTTTCCTTAGTTACCATGGATCGATTTTGATGAAATTTGGTATATGGGCTCCATTTGGGGTCCAGTTGTATCCCGAAGCTTGATGTCACTTCTAAGGGGAAAAAATTGAGGGTTGAAATGTTCAATAGTGCCTTAGCTCGAAAACTCTCGAAATAAAGGTATCGTTTTTTCACCAATTTTAAATAGTATTGAATTTTTTGAGACCACCTGGAGCTCTGTAGAACAAACCGTTCACCCCCTATGAGAACTTGTGGGTTGGACTTACGATCAGAAACACAAGTGTGAATAACAAAAGAGGCCTAATCTCCGATTTTAACTGTCCAAAATGCGATCGTTGTTCGTTTCTTCGAGTTGTACTCAGTTTCACGTCCTTACTTAGCAACCAGTAATCGAATTTCCTAATAATTATCAACTCCTTGAGCGAGCGTGATCACCTGATAAGATATCAGAAATGGTAGTTCATTGAAGTGGCGGTAGGTAGCGTTGAAACACGACAACCCTTTCTGGGGGCTGGACTCTCCTAACTCCTTGTTTCTTCGAACTGAGTGTGGAGAGTTTATTTCTTCCAAATAAACTTGATTGTGAAGCGAAAATATGGTTGGTAGGTATTGACAATGGCAAAGCCGTGTTCTTTGCAGACGAGTGATCTATATAGATATAATAAACCTTTGTGTAATAATTCACAGCATTTTTAGTAATACATCAAACAAGTTTTACCTCGAACAGTACAGACGCGAGCGTATTTACCGGATCAAAATTCATGGAATGACTTTACTTACCAAATTTTTTCCACAAAACATGATTTTTTATTTTTTGGGGTTTTATTCAATTTTGAGAAAATTATTATGGCTACAGGTATTATTCGAAGCTGATTACACTTCCTTCATTAAATTTATCTTTTTGAAAAAAAATTACCCATTTTTGAATTGCCGTATCTCTGCAATTATTCAACCTACAGAGCTCAATTTTGGCCTACATCAAAAAGTAACTGGGTATACATTAATGGAATTATTATCATTTAGAAGGTATAGTTTAAAAATCGACAAAAGATCAAAAGTTACTAAGTTTTTAGCGCCCTCATTAGTGCCGGGTTTTCGGGGTTGCAATTTGATGATAAATACCCTTAGGTACCCAACAACACGTATTTCGTATTTTGTATTTAAATTGACTAGGCTATAGCGCAAGACGGAAAAAACGCGAAGTTGCTCGTAAAAAGTAGTCAAACAGCACATAGTTTGAGGCCACCGTTTCACCCAGGTTGTAGTGGACACGTAACGGGTTATTAACGATCTTCAAATTAGAGGTCTATTTGCGCCTCCTATTAGTTGACAATATTACTGTAAACATCACGTGTTTAGTGGGTAAGACGACAGGTAATCAAGGGATATTTACGACTCCAATACAAAACTGAGGGACTGAGTGAAGTGCTCGTAGATCGTGCGTGAGGTCTACTATACAGCTTTTGAAGTAAATATAAATCGATAACCGTTACTGTACGTAATTATTTCATTCTATAGCAATTTGTCGTGATATCTCATTTTTCGACGAAATCGCGAGTAACAATACTAAAACAAACCACCATTACTCTCCAAATTTGAGCAAAATATAGCCATTATAACTTGAGAAATCTTTGTCAGGAAAATTACGCGAGGATTGGGTATCAAATCAGAATAATCAGGAAGAAAGCTAGATATTCAACTGTTTTGCTCCACTATGAATTTGAGGTGCTGTATGTTAGGCAAGTATTTTTGCTACAAGCTTGTCTATTCGTCTATAAGACGGGTATCCATCCTGATCATAGAAGCCGTATCTCTAACTCACGTACTGCAATGTCTTCGAACATACAGCTCCCAAAACTTAATACTGAGCGTGCAAAGAATAATTCTTATTATAAGGTACTGCGCTTCCTCTATGCCTGTAAAATTAACCCTGACGATTTTGGTGATTTAGGGAGCTTTAAGAAGGAGATTTTGATTAAAATTTAAAAATTTATGGAATAAATTTATTTAAATATTTTTAAGTTTGTTTGATCTCTCTAGGTGTTTGATATTTAGTTGTTTTTTGTTTTGTTTTTTCTCTGAGATTAGCTCCACCAGCCGCCACAAGTTAGTAAGAACTTAGTAAGTTGGTGGACAGAAGAAAGAATTTTTATGAGACTGTTGTCATTTCTGTGATTTGTTTTTCTTTCTGTCAATAAATTGATATTCTATTCTATATCGTAGGTCCAACAGCGATGAAATTCATTGGGTGCCTTTTCCTGCTCTACCTAAAGAAGGAAGAGGAGCGAATAACAGATCAACTTTGGGATGGTTACCATCCAAAATCTGGATATTGCTTCCAATTATGGAATTCCAACAAGAAGCTATTGTCTTCTCAAAATCAAACATAGATGCCACAAAGATGCAATTCATCGGGGGCCTCCTCCTCCTCTAAAGGAGGAAGAGGAGCAAATGATAGATCAAATTTTGACTGGTTGCAATCCAAAATCTGGACTTTTCCGCCTATTCTTGGACTCCATCCGGACGCTTGTTTTCAAAATCCGGACATAAAAACGCCACAGGTGGAAGATTACCTCTAGGTTATTAGGTAGGTAGTCATTTGTTTACTTTAAAACTTCTCCAGCCCAATAGAAAAACAGTCATCCCGACTAGCAGCAGCATCTCTCACGTCCGCTCGTTTCAAGTGGGAGAGAGGGACCAAGGTAGGATCCACCACAATAACACGGACATTTGGCAATTTGGTGACAATGTAAATCTTGACAAGGGAAACGGAGTTTAATTTTACACCTCTTGAAGACCCAAATCCAAGATAAGTAGTTCCACATCAGCGAATTCTGATGAGTTGCCACCAATGGTCAAACTCCCTGCTCCAGGAGTCCAGGACCTAGCAATCAGCAGGAAATGCTCAGAAGGACTCCGCTAACAGGCATCTTCCAAGCACAGGCCATCCGACCAGGTCTTCGCAAATCATCTCGTCCACTCCATCGTCCAAAATATCAAATATCGTCAAACTCCCTGCACTCCAGGAGTCCAGGACCTAGCAATGAGCAGGAAATGCTCAGAAGGACTCAGCTAACAGGCATCTTCCAAGCACAGGCCATCCCACCAGGTCTTCGCAAATCATCTCGTCCACTCCATCGTCCAAAATATCAAATATCGGCAAACTCCCTGCACTCCAGGAGTCCAGGACCTAGCAATCAGCAGGAAATGCTCAGAAGGACTCCGATAACAGGCATCTTCCAAGCACAGGCCATCCGACCAGGTCTTCGCAAATCATCTCGTACACTCCATCGTCCAAAATATCAAATATCGTCGAACTCCTTGCACTCCAGGAGTCCAGGACCTAGCAATCAGCAGGAAATGCTCAGAAGGACTCAGCTAACAGGCATCTTCCAAGCACAGGCCATCCGACCAGGTCTTCGGAAATCATCTCGTCCACTCCATCGTCCAAAATATCAAATATCGTCAAACTCCCTGCACTCCAGGAGTCCAGGACCTAGCAATGAGCAGGAAATGCTCAGAAGGACTCTGCTAACAGGCATCTTCCAAGCACAGGCCATCTGACCAGGTCTTCGCAAATCATCTCGTCCACTCCATCGTCCAAAATATCAAATATCGGCAAACTCCCTGCACTCCAGGAGTCCAGGACCTAGCAATCAGCAGGAAATGCACAGAAGGACTCCGCTAACAGGCATCTTCCAAGCACAGGTCATCCGACCAGGTCTTCGCAAATCATCTCGTCCACTCCATCGTCCAAAATGTCAAATATCGTCAAACTCCTTGCACTCCAGGAGTCCAGGTCCTAGCAATCAGCAGGAAATGCTCAGAAGGACTCGGCTAACAGGCATCTTCCAAGCACAGGCCATCCGACCAGGTCTTCGCAAATCATCTCGTCCAAAATATCAAATATCGTCAAACTCCCTGCACTCCAGGAGTCCAGGACCTAGCAATCAGCAGGAAATGCTCAAAAGGACTCCGCTAACAGGCATCTTCCAAGCACAGGCCATCCGACTAGGTCTTCACAAATCATCTCGTCCAAAATATCAAATATCGTCAAACTCCCTCACTCCAGGAGTCCAGGACCTAGCAATCAGCAGGAAATGCTCAGAAGGACTCGGCTAACAGGCATCTTCCAAGCACAGGCCATCCGACCAGGTCTTCGCAAATCATCTCGTCCACTCCATCGTCCAAATTATCAAATATCGTCAAACTCCTTGCACTCCAGGAGTCCAGGTCCTAGCAATCAGCAGGAAATGCTCAGAAGGACTCGGCTAACAGGCATCTTCCAAGCACAGGCCATCCGACCAGGTCTTCGGAAATCATCTCGTCCAAAATATCAAATATCGTCAAACTCCCTGCACTCCAGGAGTCCAGTACCTAGCAATCAGCAGGAAATGCTCAGAAGAACTCCGCTAACAGGCATCTTCCAAGCACAGGCCATCCGACCAGGTCTTCGCAAATCATCTCGTCCACTCCATCGTCCAAAATATTTGAATAACCATGTTTCGATAAAATCGAGAATTGTATATAATTCTAAAATTAAGTGGGGGAGAATATTGTGAACCTGTTATCTCGCCTGTTATGTTGCTGCTTCCTCCCACCATCCCAATTCATTCGAGTCACTGTCTTCAACTATACTTGAGTTACGTTCAAACTTACCTTATACCAGTACTATTCAAATAATTACACGAGCAACCAGCTTTAAAAATCATTTCTGGTTCAACCAGTTACAATAGAATCAGGAACTCTATTATGAGTTCTTTCTTGTCACAGTACGGTGCTGTACTATTTCGATAGATCGAAGATATAAGGACGTCTCTCTTGATTGACACTTGACAAAGTTTCCTATTCACAATGCAAAAAGATTATTATGGACTGCATAGGCAAACTTCACGTCCAACACTGGATAAACCAATCAATTGAAGATCTTTATTTATTTACCGCACACTTTTCTCAGTGCATATCCACATACAAAACAGGTCATTGACGTCAACCTACCTCACAAATCACGAAATGGTTGTCAAAGCGGTTATCGAAGGAAAGATGGATCCCCCACAACCATAAAAACCGAGGAAGGATGAATGGAAATGTTATCTGTGGATGAAATGGCCCATTTCCGATAAGGGGAGAATGCATTGGTTTTTTTTTTTTTCGTCTCTTCGCAGAGTGAAAGAAGTGGTTCAAGATTCGACCTCTACTCCGTGACAAGTAAAAACAATCTCCTTTATCTTCGTGATATATTTTTTGCCTTATTATCTCTCTTTTTAGCGAACGAGGAATGTTGTGACGTGACTCACAGGGGCATCCACTCGAGAAGTCAAATTAGACACTCAACAGCTATGCACGAAGAAGAGACTGAGGAGATGATGGATTTAACTATATTCTGCAATATTTTGCTGGGTTGACAGGAACCTTTGCAAACTGGAGTTTTGAATATATACTGCCCAATATATGGGAGGTTTATAAATCAATTTAATAACCACTCGAAAATTAAAATACGATAATCAATAGGCACGCACGGAAAAGAGACTGGCACAACGCTGGACACCGAGCAGATACACCTACAGTTCATGGAAGTATGTTTCATTCGTGGTGACCACTAGCATTAAGTCAGATTGGAACAAACCTCGACATTCATAACAGATATAAGGCTCATGGATAGCTTGTTACAACCGTAGTCATTAATTGTCAACACTTCCAACTGAATTCCGCAGTGTTTTGCCTGGTAGGCACAAACCTGGACACTTAGATGAGACCCTACTGTTTATGGAAGGATGTTCATTCGTGGTCACTAGTTTGAGTACCATTGAGTAAGATTGAGTATGGTTGGAACAAGCTTGAACATAAAAAAGAGATAGCTACACCCACAATACAGTTCATGGAAGAGGTTCTAATCGTAGATGTTGTAACTAGTTGGACTGCCAAGTTGGCAGCAATAGGTGACAGTGCCAACCTCATCTGTAGGTAATATTGTACCTGGATGGATGGACCCCAGACATACAAAAGTATACTGTACAGTTTATCGAAGGTTTATTCCATCCGTGACCACTGGAAGCAGTCATACATACAGGCTTGAACATAAAAAAGAGATAGCTACACCCACAGTACAGTTCATGGAAGACGTTCTAATCGTAGATGTTGTAACTAGTTGGACTGCCAACCTCATCTGTAGGTAATATTGTGCCTGGATGGATGGACCCCAGCCATACAGAAGTATACTGTACAGTTTATCGAAGGTTTATTCCATCCGTGAACACTGGAAGCAGTCGTACATACAGGCTTCCTCTCTTTTTTATGAAGACGGTTCTCTTGAAGGTCACAAAAAAAACCAAGCGTTATCACGAAGGTAAATTGAATTTCAGTGTTCAGTGCAAATACTATTTGTACACCTTATTTCTTGACAATGTGTTTCAGTAGTTTCAACAGCATAACCAAGAGTTGGTTGTTTCAATGATTGAATTCGAGAGGAAGAAACGAAAGGGCTGTTGCCATCCGGCGAAACGATGTAGACGTGGAGATATTCCAGGGCGGGTTTCCTAGATGAACTTGAAAGTTGGGACGTTATCCTTGAAGGAGAAGGTTTTTATTCCATCATAAAGAAGTGATGGGTGGAAGGACGGTCACCAGGACCAACGAAGGTGGGCGGGTGTGGGTGTATCTGGTCTGAGCAGGGACGAGGAAAGGGGATGGATGCTAGGGGAGTATCCATGGAGGGATAGGATAACGTCTAACTTCTACGGGAGGGGAACGTCAAGGTCGCTCGGTTTTCAAAATGGACGTGGCGAGGCCCGAGGGGGTTCCAACGCATCAAATTAATGAGTGAATTATAGCGAGGCGGGAATCTACTACGAAGAGCTCTCCTGAGGGACTGAGGAAGAACTGGGATCTTCAGGAGTAAAGACAAGTACAGGGCCACAAGAACACATTCCTCTAAGGATCTTACCATAACGATGTAGTTCTGTAATGATGGTTCCAACGTAGAAAGTTTCTTCATCAATCTTTACCAAGAAAAGCAGATGACGAAACGGAAGCATAGATTCGTGAAGGATTTAATACTCAGGTTTCTGATCAGCAGCAAAATCGTAGATATACCTATAATTTAAATTGTATCCAAAGGTCCTCATCACTTCAAACAATATTGCAAACTTTCAGACCAGTAGCAAAGTTCCTCGAGCGTTACTTTCATGTTGCTGTATGTAGCTGCCAAATGTAGTTCTTTCAGGCAAAATGTCATAATGGCATAGTAAAAAAGAATTATTTTACAGTTCACCACAATCCTGGCTTGTAAGAGGTCTGTTGCTGGGGTGTGATTGTACACCAACTCCAAATGGGGTACCCTCATCTACTGACTAGGCCAGGCTCAACATAGATTTGGCACTCATCTACGCAGGATTTAGACCAGTGTCAGCGTAGACCAGGCGCCAAGTTGCTCGAGCGTTACTTTCATGTTGCTATAGGTAGCAGCCATATGCAGTTCTTTCAGGAAAAACGTCATGATGGCAAGGTAAAATAGGATTATTACATAGTTCATCACAATCCTGGCTGGTAAGAGGTCTGTTGGCTGGTGTTTGATTGTACACCACCTCCAAAGGGGGTACCCTCATCTACTGATTAGATCATTCTGAACATAGATTTGACACTCATCTAGGCTGTGGTAAAATTGATACCAAAATTACATATATAAATATACTATTTATATTGAAATGCCTAGGGATCCGATTTCGCATTATTATAATACCTTTTGTCATTCAGATTCTATAATCTTCATTTATCATGATGATTACAGAATCTCTTTCAGTGACCCTTTAGGTCCCAAAATGGACCTTTTGGTCCAGCAGCCTCCAAACCACCCCTACAGCTGCCCCAATCCTCTCTTATTTGTACATTCCAATCAATGTACAAATCTTTCACCATGTTATCATGGTCTTTCATCCATTCACCATGTTACCATGGTCTTTCATCAACATTCACTGTATTCACAGTCTATCAATTAACACAATTATAAACATAATTCATTGGTTCAGTAGAATCATTTTATCATTATGAGAAGAGCACGTACCTTCCAATAATCTGTTCGAGAACACGGCAGCACCGTCTTGTTCCTTCAGAGGTTCGCACAACACTAAGTTTTTCTTTGTGTACGCGCGGTTTGCTATCCCTTAGTACCTACTGAAAACCAATCTAGAGGGCGCTAAGTCGCCATTTTACCTTTGTTACTACTCGCCCTCTGGCGACACTCCCAAGAGCGGAAAATTTGAGAAAAAATTTCATTCGAAATCGCAAATTTTGGCAACGTATCACCTTCAATCAGGTGGTTTTAACTAACATTACCTTCAATCAGGTGCTTTCGACTAGTTTCACCGTCAATCAGGTGCTTTCGACTAGTTTCACCGTCAATCAGGTCTTTCCCCTAATTTCAGCTAGCTTCACCATCACTCAGGTGCTTTCGACTAGCTTCACCTTCAATCAGGCGCTTTCCCCTAATTAGAGCTAGATTCACCGTCACTCGGGTGCTTTTGGCTAGCTTCACCTTCAATCAGGTGCTTTCGACTAGTTTCACCTTCAATCAGGTGCTTTTGACTAGTTTCACCTTCAATCAGGTGCTTTCGACTAGTTTCACCTTCAATCAGGTGCTTTCGACTAGTTTCACCTTCAATCAGGTGCTTTTGACTAGTTTCACCTTCAATCAGGTGCTTTCGACTAGTTTCACCTTCAATCAGGTGCTTTCGACTAGTTGCACCTTCAATCAGGTCTTTCCCCTAATTTCAGCTAGTTTCACCATCACTCAGGTGCTTTTGACTAGCTTCACCTTCAATCAGGTGCTTTCCCCTAATTACAGCTAGTTTCACCGTCACTCAGGTGCTTTTGACTAGCTTCACCTTCAATCAGGTGCTTTCCCCTAATTACAGCTAGTTTCACCGTCACTCAGGTGCTTTTGACTAGCTTCACCTTCAATCAGGTGCTTTTGTGCTAATGATGGATCCCCACTATTGTTCTTCTACTATACTCATGTTTGTGTGGAAATAAATTAAAGTCATTTAAACTGAGTTACTTTAATGAAATTAACTGTACTTAACTATAAAAAAATGTTTATCATGTAAATCAACTTAATTTATTACATTTAAGTATGAAATTGAATTCAAATTTTTGTTGTAGAAATTGAATAGAGTAAAAGTCTTGAGCAAAATCCATGGTGAATTCTGGAACAAAGAAATTGAGTCCTATAGGAATTCTTTCGTCATGAACCATTTAAGAGTAATGAGATCATTAGGATTGATGTAGTGGAATAATACAGTTGATGGAGGTAGCATTACCTTTGGTGACTTCATTCAGTCTAGCAATCTGCATTTGCCATTGACGCTCTCACAAGTAGCTGATTCGTCAGCTGTCTGATTTTGATTTTTGCAGCCTCAGCAGCCTTTCGGGTTGGACGTTGTGCTTGTTTGGGTTGTGACAAACTTTCTTTGTCAGTAGCATTTGAGGCTTGTTTGTTGAGAGAGTTTTGAGCAGCAGTAGAGTATTCAGGGAGAGTAATTTGGTTATCACTTGATGTCGTTATGGTGTCATTCTGATCTAAATCATTTCGTTTTTTGGTGGCTTGGCACATGTCATTATTCGTCTGTTTGTTTCTTTCATTATCATCCATTTCGATATCCAGTTCAAGAGGATACAAATGAGCAATAGAGCGGGTCAGTGTTGTTCCTGATGGTAAAGTAACTCGTGCTGTTCGTATTTTGCCATCACGACTTTCCATCAACTCTGATATGCGGCCAACCCGCCAATGGGCTCTAGACTGGGACTCCTCTTTGATCTGAACTGCTTCTCCCACAAGTGGTGTTCGAGAAACTACCACTCTTGGTTGCTCGTGGGAGAAAGTTGGTCTTTCTTGTAGGCTTGTCAGGTATCTATCACGAAACATTTCATACAATTTCTTTAGAGCACACTTTCCTTTCTTCCAACTATCAATCAAGTTGGTTTTGGTTGTAGTGGCCTTTCCCAAAACGATCTGGTTGGTTTCGTCAAGATTAATTGTACCAACTTGGTGCATGAAGTCAGATGGAGTCAGTATATGGTCCATCTCTGGACCAACAGGTGTTAGTGGTCGAGTGTTCAAGATGGACTCAACTTCCTTCAATGCTGTGTGAAGTTGTGTGCCTGTTAGAAGGATTTTATCGAGTGTTCGCTGGAGGCAGTGCTTCACAAGGCCAACAAGACGCTCATAGAAGCCTCCTTGCCATGGAGATAATTGTGGTATAAAACGCCATTGAATATTGTTTTCTTTACAGAAGGGTGCTTTTAAAACTTCAGATGTTAATTTAAACTGAGCAGCATTGTCAGATATTATCACAATTGGCACACCCTTTGAGGCAACGAACCGTCTTAGACAATGGAGAAACTCTTCTGCAGACATATCATTAACCAGTTCTAAATGGATAGCTCTCACAGCCATACATGTATAGAGACAGCACCATCGTTTTGATGTTGTTCCATTTTGGCGAACAGTTAGTGGTCCAAAATAATCAAGACCAGTATAAGTGAAGGGTGGACATGAGGCTACCCGCTCCTTTGGTAAGGCTGGTATCTCAGGCAGTTTGAAAGGTCCTCCTCCATATTTTATACATTTTTCACATTTTCGGATTACTTTGGAAACCTCACTTCTTCCTCTAGGTATCCAGAAACGCTGCCTTACCATGGCTAGAGTATGTGATGTTCCAATATGGTAGTTTTGCTCATGTGCACGGCTTATGACATTTTCTGTGAATTCAGTACCACGTGGAAGAAGAATTGGGAACTTCTGGTCATACGGAAGATTTGCATTGTTAAGTCGACCCCCACAACGCACACATCCCTTATCATCAATGAATAATCGGAGCGACTTAGTTAATTCTGTTGGTTTACCAGCAGATTCACGAGTAAAATGTTGACGTTGGAGGGTCTTGATCACATTTATCTCATCAAAGGTATCTTGTGACGTTTTTGTTTGGTCTTCATCATTATTAGATGATGTAGTCATAGTCAGGGCATTTGACAAAATGGATTCCCTTTTTGTCATCACGTCGATAACTGATAATTCGTCAGGTATGTTCAGGGTAGGTGAATCCATGTTTTTTACTGTAAATTCTTTGGGTCGATCTTCAGTCACTGTTATTGTAGAAATTGTGTTCGTGGGCCAGTGCTCCTTAGACAATGTTAGAAATTCGGGACCTTTATTCCATAGGGTAGGTATACAAGCTGTAGTCAACACTCGAGTAGCAATATCGGCTGGATTACTTGCTGAAGCGATATACTTGAACGTTATGTTTTGTGCAGCTTTGATTTCTGTTACTCGATGACTGATGAAAGGTTGTAAAAGTCGGTCTGACTTTAACCAGCCTAATACCGCTTGATTATCAGTCCAAAGAAATAACTTTTCATTTGGAAGCCTCAGCGCATTTCGAATGTATGTGATGAGACGAGTACCAATAAGAACTCCCATTAATTCGAGCTTTGGTATGGTCATCTGGTCTTTCTGTCGAAGCGGAGTTAATCTTGATCGAGACATTACAAAGCTGACAGAGTGTTTATCATTATTTGAGATTCGAAGGTAAACCACTGCTGCATATGCATCGTTTGAAGCATCTGTGAAGCAGTGTAGCTCATATTCACATTTAGGATTTGTGTCGTTTGAAGGTTGTCTATATGCACGTGGGATCTGGAATTCACTCATTGCCTGAAAGAGGCTTGTACATTGCTCCCACTCTCTAAGTTTTTTTTTCAGGTAACTCATCATCCCACTTGTACTTTTCTTTCCACAGTGATTGGAACATAAGTCTGGCTGGAAGTGTCAATGGGGCAACAAAACCGCACGGATCAAATATGGATGCTATTATACGAAGGGCATCCCGTTTCGTTACAATAGCCTTTGAAAGAACTGATGGTTTGAAAGCCAATGACAAGCTGTCATTATCTGTGTTCCAGTTCAGACCCAGAACGGTACAAGTTTTCTTGTTACTTCGCTGATCTTGTGGAATAGACATCATGAAGGTTTCTGAGTTAGAAGTCCACTCTCTTATGTTCATTGAGAGTTCACCAAGCGAGCTTCTAGCTTTCTGATAGATCAAATTTGCATTTTCATTTGATGAGGTACTCAAAAGAAGGTTGTCTACATAAAGACTTTCAGATATCAGTTGGGTCTCTGGCGAGGTCTTTTGAGCAAGGTGAAATCTGATTGTTGCTGCTAAAAGAAATGGGCTTGAAATTATACCAAAGGGTACTCGACAAAAACGGTAGTGTACTAAGTTTTCATCTGTCACTTCTTTCTCAATGTCTTTGACCCATAGGAATCTAGTGACATCTCTGTCCTCAGGTTGAAGTCCTACTTGTAAGAATGCCTTTTCTATGTCTGCTGTTATTCCAATCTGATGTTTTCGAAACCGTAGTAATAGGTTGACCATGTCATTCAGCATTTGTGGCCCTTTGTACAGGTATTCATTTAGGCTACATTTTCCTTTGATTTTGGCAGATGCATCATAGACTATTCGCAATTTCGTGGTATTTTCTTCTTGCACAACACAGTGATGAGGTAAGTAGTGCGTTGGGTGTTTGTCAGGAATGGTAGGATCACTCAACGCCTCAATTACTCCCTTTTCTAATTGATCCTTAATTACAGTATCATACTGTGATCGTATTGTGTGATCGAGTCGCTTCATTAGTCCTTTGAGACGACCCATTGCAAGACCATAGTTTAGTGGTAGATTTTCTGGGTACTCCACCCAAGGCCATTTTACCTGATAACGCTCATCTTCAAATTTTACTGTTTCATTGAAGATTTCAATAACGTCATCCTGCTCCAATACCTTGGGGGAATCTTTGATACCAATTGTTTCAAGTTCCCAGAGATCTTTGATATTATCATCATTTAGAGGACGGTCAGGTGTTGCAAATTGGTTGCGTCCTTTTCCTTGTTCACCTTGAACATAAGTGAGAAACGATAGAGTTTCCCTTGCTGGTAGGTCCTCTGGTTGTCCTGACACAATCCATCCTAAAACTGTTTCTATCAAGAATAAGTTTTCACCAATTCGTAGAACCCTTCCTGGAAAGAATGTATAGTAGTAGTCGCTCCCAATTAATATTTGAGTAGGACAATCACTTTCTACATCTTTCGCCATTTTCTGCTGAGGGTACAGTCTAGCAACTTCATTTTTGATAGCAAAATTCGCTGAAATGGAACCTGTGATCCGAGGAACCACATATGCCAGTATTTCTATGAAGTCGTCATTTTTTAGGCACAATTTTAATTTTACTACGGACGTTTTGATCAACTTTGGCTTGAGGCTGCCAAAGGTATACACCGTTAGGTCAGTCTCTTCAACTGGAATAAGTTTTAATTGATTGGCCAATGTCGACGTCACATATGACTTTTGGCTTCCAGTGTCATAGAGAATCCGAGCTGGCAACTTTTCGTTTTGTAAATCATTCGAAACTGTAACTAAAGAAGTTTGGAGTATTGTTTCATGTTTTGAATGAGATATCATTGCTGTTGATGTCTGATTTGAGGATTGTCCGAATTTCACAGGACATAGACATCCATTATGTTTTCCCATCTGTTTACAGTGGAAACATCTTTTAGGTCCATAAGTACAATTTTCTGCCATATGCTGTTTCCTAAGGCACAGGAAACAACGACCTTTGAGTTGTTTCTTTCTTTCATTTAATGTAGGAAATTTGTCACATTCGTCGTTATAATGATCACCAGTACATAGTATGCACTCTCTTTTGGATCGTTTATTTGGAGGTCCTGAATTTTGACGATTTGTAAAGAGTTGAGTGGTTTTGGTTTTACTGTATTGTTGCCTTTTTATTTGTCTTTTCTTATTCCTGCAATGGAATTCTTTAAAATTTGGTTTTTTCGATGTGGATGGACCAGTTGAGACCAGTGTCTCTGTTGTGAACTGGTTTCTATACTCGGTGCAAATTTCAGGATTTTCATCTTGGCTCATGGCATTTTCTTTTGCTGAAATTATTTGTTTCAGTGAATTTCGGATGACTTCTAAGGAATATCCTTCAGTATCCACTGCCTTTTGCATTTCGTATTTCAATTCTTGAGGAAATTTCTCCATTACTGTCATTCTAAGTAAATTATTTTGATTTACGTTTTCATTTAATGATTCGAGAATGCGTAGATGTTGTTCTATTTCAAGGAATACTCGTCTACACTCTCCAACTTCATTTTGTGCTTGTCGAATTTTGGTTATTGCTTTGTAATGGGCTTCAATAATTTTGTCTGGTTTCCCAAACCTATCATTCAATTGTTGCAAAGCTATTTGATAATTTTTGTTGGTCATCAATAGCCCGCCCACTGTCCTTTTTGCGTCTCCATCCAGTACACCGAGTAGGTATGACAGTTTGTCCACATCAGATAAATCCTTTCGACTGTCCACGTTGGATTTGAATAAATCCCAAAATTGAGACCATTGAAGGATGTCTCCTTCAAAATGAGGAAGTTCTAATTTCGGTAGCTTACTCATGGATGTCAACTTCGGTTCATTTTGGTTTTCTGCCTTGTTTGGGGCTTCCAAACAAATATCTATTTCGATCAGGACATTTTCGGCCTCTTCTTGCAAATCCGTATGTTCTGACACCTTTTCTAGGAGTTCAGGGGTTTCTTCGTCCGTTCGATTGATTATACTTCTTATTTCCGTGACCATGTTATCCAATGCCACTTTCAATTTGGCCACCATAATTTTTTGGTCTTTTGTGCAGACGCCATCTGCTTTTATTTGGTCTAAGCTTTCCCAACAATTTTTTACTCCCTCCTTTACTCTCTTTCCTATTGCTTCTAAACGCAATAACGCTAGCCTCTCCATATTCTCTTTGGTATCCACCTTTCGTACAATTTTCTGTAAAATAAATGGGTCGAATTTTGTTTCAAAATTTGGTAGAATCAAAGTATTTTCAATGGGGAAATCCATACATTAATACTCACAATATTATCTCATTCAGAATGTAGGCATCACCTCACATTCTCTTTCATTTAAAATTATGTCCTTTTAAATTGTGGGGTAAAACAATTTTCGTAGAGTAGGTATTAACTTTATTGAGAAAGTGTACCTACCTAATATTTTGAAAATTTTTAAAACGAATAGTCAAAGATTGCTTGAATTTTAATAATGATCATTTTAATTTTGTGATAATGATACTAATTGTGTAATTACGGCAATTTGTTTGTGTCTCAATAATCTATGAGTAATCTACCTATTCTTATTTCAAGTCAAATGGTGGGAAATGCACCCAGAGCGAAGCCAAAGAAGAAGAGGTGAGGGTCGCTTACAGTTTGTGAAATGAGACGAATATTGAACTAAGAAAAATTACCAAGTGACAAATTTCGGTGCAAGTTGAGCTTCCAGGTAGTAAAAGGGTCCGACTTATATCTCCCCCCTTACCCCCTCACCTCTTTACGCGCTACCAGTCACGTAGCCCGCAACCTACATCAATAGGCATCGCTTCTGGTACAACATTTTGCGAAAATATTTTCATGAGACCAATGAGATCTCAAATCCCAGCATCTCCACCATGTGGTAAAATTGATACCAAAATTACATATATAAATATACTATTTATATTGAAATGCCTAGGGATCCGATTTCGCATTATTATAATACCTTTTGTCATTCAGATTCTATAATCTTCATTTATCATGATGATTACAGAATCTCTTTCAGTGACCCTTTAGGTCCCAAAATGGACCTTTTGGTCCAGCAGCCTCCAAACCACCCCTACAGCTGCCCCAATCCTCTCTTATTTGTACATTCCAATCAATGTACAAATCTTTCACCATGTTATCATGGTCTTTCATCCATTCACCATGTTACCATGGTCTTTCATCAACATTCACTGTATTCACAGTCTATCAATTAACACAATTATAAACATAATTCATTGGTTCAGTAGAATCATTTTATCATTATGAGAAGAGCACGTACCTTCCAATAATCTGTTCGAGAACACGGCAGCACCGTCTTGTTCCTTCAGAGGTTCGCACAACACTAAGTTTTTCTTTGTGTACGCGCGGTTTGCTATCCCTTAGTACCTACTGAAAACCAATCTAGAGGGCGCTAAGTCGCCATTTTACCTTTGTTACTACTCGCCCTCTGGCGACATAGGCAGGATTTAGACCAGAGGCAGCTTGGACCAGGCGCCAAGTTCCTTGAGCGTTACTTTCATGTTGCTATAGGTAGCAGCCATATGCAGTTCTTTCAGGAAAAACGTCATGATGGCAAGGTAAAATAGGATTATTACATAGTTCATCACAATCCTGGCTGGTAAGAGGTCTGTAGCTGCGGTGTGATTGTAGACCACGTCCTTTGTCCACTCCCAGAGGGGTGGGAAATGAAAGTGTTTAAACTTGTTATGTATTCTTCTTTATTTTCAAACACATTAATCGGTTTTACAAAATATAACAGTGTCCGTAGACGTGTACTTGAACAACTTTCCACATAGACTGCCGGAATAACGGATAGGTGGGTTTGGAGGAAAAGGAAGGGAGTTTACCTGATGGATTTAAAAGGTCTGGGCTGAAACGGTACATTGCATGTTGCATTGTTTGCAGAGAAGCTCAACGAACGGTTAGGAATTTTTGGTAGGGACAGTTTAGCTACTGTTGCGGTGCAACATCCTTCACAACACAGATTTGGCACTCATTTGCGCTGGATTTAGACCAGTGGCAGATTAGACCAGTCGCCAATGCAAGCGTTACACCTAAAACCTATGCCATTCAGTGGTTCAGAAGACTGGGAATCATACTTCCTACAGTTCTCGGCAATAGCTGAAAGAAACGGTTGGGACGATTCTGCTAAGGCAGCAGCTTTAACATCAGTTCTTTCAGGGACCGCTAGATAAGTACTGGCTCAAGTTGGCTCTTCATATACCTACGAAAGACTATTGTCTGTCTTGCTTTTGTATTTCTTGCATGAAATACAAAACACGACAAGGTTTTAAATTAAATTATACCCAATAATAATAAACAGGTTCATGTTATAAAATAACATGAAAACTGGAGAAGCTAATTAATTCCTAACAATATTTCATCACAATCCTGGCTTGTACGAGGTGTGTTGCTGCGGTGTGATTGTAGACCACGTCCTTCACAACACAGATTTGGCACTCATCTACACTGGATTTAGACCAGTGGCTGCTTAGACCTGTCGCCAAGTTCCTCGAGCGTTACTTTCATGTTGCTATAGGAAGCTGCCATACGTAGTTCTTTCACCCAAAAGTCTTTCACGTCATGATGGCAGGGTAAAAAAGGATTATTACATAGTTCATCACAATCCTGGCTTGTACGAGGTGTGTTGCTGCGGTGTGATTGTAGACCACCTCCTTCTCAACATAGATTTGGCACTCATCTACACTGGATTTAGACCAGTGGCTGCTTAGACCAGTCGCCAAGTTCCTCGAGCATTGCTTTAGGTAGCTGCCATATGTAGTTCTTTCACCGAAAACGTCATGATGGCAAGGTAAATGAGGATTATTACATATTTCATCACAATCATGGCTTGTACGAGGTGTGTTGCTGCGGTATGATTGTAGACCACGTCCTTCACAACACAGATTCGGCACTCATCTACGCTGGATTTAGACCAGTGGCAGCTTAGATCAGTCGCCAAGTTCCTCGAGCATTGCTTTCGGTAGCTGCCATATGTAGTTCTTACACCCAAAACGTCATGATGGCAAGGTGAAAGAGGATTATTACATAGTTCATCACAATCCTAGCTTGTACGAGGTCTGTTGCTGCGGTGTGATTGTAGACCACCTCCTTCACAATACATATTCGGCACTCATCTACGCTGGATTTAGACCAGTGGCAGCTTAGACGAGTCGCCAAGTTCCTCGAGCGTTGCTATAGGAAGCTGCCATATGTAGTTCTTTCACCGAAAACGTCATGATGGCAAGGTAAAATAGGATTATTACATATTGCTATGACTTTAGAGAGCTATAGACGTATCTGGTGACTCCTAAAATGGCCAAACCTGTTTATTATTATTGGGTTACTAAATAAAAACCTTGAGTCGTGTTTTGTATTTCATGCAAGAAACCAGTCTTTCATTTTAGGAGTCACCAGATTCGTCTATAGCTCTCTAAAGTCATAACAGTGGTGACAGCGGTATTTATTGGGTACGATGGACACCAGGGCTACTGTTCGGTCTCGTCTGGGAAGAGGGAGTAGAGAGGATTCGGAGAATGTTCAGGATGAGCCAAATGCTCATCAAGAAGCCTTTTCTGAGGCTGTGGAGAACGCTGAATCTGAATGGCAATTCACCCAAGAGGTTCAAGAGACTCATCAAGAGAGACAGCACCAACTGGGAATCCTTCAACAAATTTGAATTCATTGGATCAAATGATGGGTTTTCGGGATGAGGAGAGAAGTGCTTGCTTAGGAGAGTTGCGTCAGCTCATTCATCAGCAAAGTACTAGTACAGAGAGAGTGTTAAGAGATCAATTGAGTTCATTCACCTCAACCATGCAACAGATTTTGCAATCTCAAACAGCCATGCTGCAGGAGGTGGTTCGCGCCGTACAAGGCTGTAGCGTTAATTGTTGGCCAAACACGGATCACATGCCAAAAGCACCAATGCAAGCATTACACCTAAAACCTATGCCATTCAGTGGTTCAGAAGACTGGGAATCATACTTCCTACAGTTCTCGGCAATAGCTGAAAGAAATGGTTGGGACGATTCTGCTAAGGCAGCAGCTTTAACATCAGTTCTTTCAGGGACCGCTAGATAAGTACTGGCTCAAGTTGGCTCTTCATATACCTACGAAAGACTGGTTTCTTGCATGAAATACAAAACACGACAAGGTTTCAAATTAAATTATACCCAATAATAATAAACAGGTCCATGTTATAAAATAACATGAAAACTGGAGAAGCTAATTAATTCCTAACAATATTTCATCACAATCCTGGCTTGTACGAGGTGTGTTGCTGCGGTGTGATTGTAGACCACGTCCTTCACAACACAGATTTGGCACTCATCTACACTGGATTTAGACCAGTGGCTGCTTAGACCTGTCGCCAAGTTCCTCGAGCGTTACTTTCATGTTGCTATAGGAAGCTGCCATACGTAGTTCTTTCACCCAAAAGTCTTTCACGTCATGATGGCAAGGTAAAAAAGGATTATTACATAGTTCATCACAATCCTGGCTTGTACGAGGTGTGTTGCTGCGGTGTGATTGTAGACCACCTCCTTCTCAACATAGATTTGGCACTCATCTACACTGGATTTAGACCAGTGGCTGCTTAGACCAGTCGCCAAGTTCCTCGAGCATTGCTTTAGGTAGCTGCCATATGTAGTTCTTTCACCGAAAACGACATGATGGCAAGGTAAATGAGGATTATTACATATTTCATCACAATCCTGGCTTGTACGAGGTGTGTTGCTGCGGTATGATTGTAGACCACGTCCTTCACAACACAGATTCGGCACTCATCTACGCTGGATTTAGACCAGTGGCAGCTTGGACCAGTCGCCAAGTTCCTCGAGCATTGCTTTCGGTAGCTGCCATATGTAGTTCTTACACCCAAAACGTCATGATGGCAAGGTGAAAGAGGATTATTACATAGTTCATCACAATCCTGGCTTGTACGAGGTCTGTTGCTGCGGTGTGATTGTAGACCACCTCCTTCACAATACATATTCGGCACTCATCTACGCTGGATTTAGACCAGTGGCAGCTTAGACGAGTCGCCAAGTACCTCGAGCGTTGCTATAGGAAGCTGCCATATGTAGTTCTTTCACCGAAAACGTCATGATGGCAAGGTAAAATAGGATTATTACATATTGCTATGACTTTAGAGAGCTATAGACGTATCTGGTGACTCCTAAAATGGCCTAACCTGTTTATTATTATTGGGTTACTAAATAAAAACCTTGAGTCGTGTTTTGTATTTCATGCATGAAACCAGTCTTTCATTTTAGGAGTCACCAGATTCGTCTATAGCTCTCTAAAGTCATAACAGTGGTGACAGCGGTATTTATTGGGTACGATGGACACCAGGGCTACTGTTCGGTCTCGTCTGGGAAGAGGGAGTAGAGAGGATTCGGAGAATGTTCAGGATGAGCCAAATGCTCAAGAGGCCTTTTCTGAGGCTGTGGAGAACGCTGAATCTGAATGGCAATTCACCCAAGAGGTTCAAGAGACTCATCAAGAGATTGAGACAGCACCAACTGGGAATCCTTCAACAAATTTGAATTCATTGGATCAAATGATGGGTTTTTGGGATGAGGAGAGAAGTGCTTGCTTAGGAGAGTTGCGCCAGGTCATTCATCAGCAAAGTACTAGTACAGAGAGAGTGTTGAGGGATCAATTGAGTTCATTCACCTCAACCATGCAAGATTTTGCAATCTCAAACAGCATGCTGCAGGAGGTGGTTCGCGCCGTACAAGGCTGTAGCGTTAATCGTAGTCCAAGTGCGCCCCTGCCAAACACGAATCACATGCCAAAAGCACCAGTGCAAGCATTACACCTAAAACCTATGCCATTCAGTGGTTCAGAAGACTGGGAATCATACTTCCTACAGTTCTCGGCAATAGCTGAAAGAAATGGTTGGGACGATTCTGCTAAGGCAGCAGCTTCAACATCAGTTCTTTCAGGGACCGCTAGAGAAGTACTGGCTCAAGTTGGCTCTTCATATACCTACGAAAGACTGGCTTCTTGCATGAAATACAAAACACGACTCAAGGTTTTTATTAAATTATACCCAATAATAATAAACAGGTTCATGCTATAAAATAACATGGAAACTGGAGAAGCTAATAAATTCCTAACAATATTTCATCACAACCCTGGCTTGTATGAGGTGTGTTGCTGCGGTGTGATTGTAGACCACGTCCTTCTCAACACATATTTGGCACTCATCTACGCTGGATGTAGACCAGTGGCAGCCTAGACGAGTCGCCAAGTTCTTCGAGCGTTGCTTTCATGTTGCTATAGGAAGCTGCCATATGTAGTTCTTTCACCCAAAACGTCATGATGGCATGGTAAATGAGGATTATTACATAGTTCATCACAATCCTCGCTGGTAAGAGGTCTGTTGCTGAGGTGTGATTGTAGACCACACAGAATTGGCACTCATCTACCCAGGATTTAGACCAGTGGCAGCTTAGACCAGTCGCCAAGTTCCCCGAGCGTTGCTTTCATGTTGTGATACTGCGATGGGGGCGCTCTGTCCGAAGGGGTCAGCTCGTGTCGCTCATGACTGGACAATCAACTGAAGAAAGAACGAGCGAGAGGGAAAATGTCACGACCGCACGACTGCAAAGCGGTCCAGCCGAACACAACGAACTGCAGAACATACAATCTGCCTGTACTCCTACAATCACTACAATAGTTCTCTCACTCGAACGATGGTCGAGTTTTTCCATCTAACCATTTTATAATGAGCTGATTTGAGATGGAAATTGGCGTTTTAGCTGGAAAACACGACTAGAAAACGCGGCACATAATTACACAACGGTTCATTATTTTCCTGTATAGAAGTACAGATAACAGCACAGAGTAAGGTTTTTCCATTGGTCAATAGAGTCGTCAGAAAATTCTCCCCTTCATAAGCCTAGTACCTGTTTCAGAAAATCGTAGGTATTCTTGATAACATGAATTAGAATTTGATTTTCTTAAAAATTAAAATAAATCAACTTATTTAAATAAATAAATAAATTTGATAAATACTCTTCTGATATTGAACAAGACCTGGTTGGGAGGAAGTAGGAAGTGAGGGTAAACTGTAAAAATCGTGCTTAATAAGGATTTTACGCTGGCGCATGCGCAGTGGAAACCAATGATCTTATCACAATGCAATCGATAAGGAACAGTCTTGTGTCCCAAACACACAATCTGTGAATATTCATTGAATAATTAAATTGAACCTGGCATTAATTAATCGTACAGGAAGCGAAGGGGTTCATCCTATAGAAATCTAGGTGGTCTCATTCGATTCTAAAAATTCAATCTATTTCAAATTGATGAAAAAACAATAACTTTTTATCAAGATTTTCGAGCTAGGGCGATTTAAACATTACAACCCCTATTTTTTACCCCTTGAAAGTGACTTACATCTACCAAAAGCTTTGGGGCACAATTAGACCCCAAATGGAGCCTACGTACCAAATGCAGGTACTAGTTTTCCGTGGTTTCATACCTATTGTGTGACTCTGCTTGAAAATCCCACCAAATTTCTTTTTTTCGCACATTTGTATGAAGAACGTGATCGATTTTCAACAGGTGATTTTTATCGGCATTTTCGAGATGCAGAACATCAACGTTAAAACAAAT